>BMAU01001161.1:0-577046 GCA_019973935.1 Trichonephila clavipes
AAAGGCCTACAATATTAGAGTTTACAAATTAACGATTTATTTGGATTACAGCAAAATCGAGCTTAATTACAAAATGAAAAATATTTAAAAATACAAATATTTAATTAACAAGATGAGTTTAACTTAAAATAGGATGTAATTTACATCATAAAAATAAGTATGCAAACAAAGACATTAATATTGCAAATTTTACAATTTTCAAAAAAATTAGTAATTTGCTGTTGTTAAGGCCTTAACAACAGCTCTCAAACTAGATGGCACTGATTTTCTAAATTTTGAGTAACAGAAGATGGTATTTTCTGCCACTCCTCCAAAGGGCCTTTTTAGATCATTCTTAGTTTGATCTCTTGCTTTTTAATTTGGCGATCGAGATAATCCGACAAGTGTTCAATGGGATTAAGATCAGGTGACTGCGGTGGGGTTTTACCTGTTTTTGCACGTTATATAGCAGCCATTCTCGAACAACCCGAGCAGTATGTTTGGGATCGTTATTTTGTTGAAAAGTGAAGGATCCGTCGAGTCCGGATTTAGAAGCACTTTGGCTTAGATTATTCTTTAAAATATTCAAATAGCTGTATTAATTCATTATTCCTTCGATTATAACTAAATTTCCTACTCCAGTTGCTGCCATGCAACCCCAAATCATAATCGAACCACCACCGTGTTTTACAGTTCCTCTCATGTTCTTTGGTTCTAGAGCGCATTTGCTTTCCTCCAAACTTTTTGGTGTCCATCTGACCCATGGATGTTGAGTTTACTTTCATTCGAAAAAAAATCACGGAATTCCAAAAATTCTGTCCTGCTTTTTCATTTTCTTTTAAAATTTATTCTCTTTTGCGATTCACTTTGCTAACAAATGGTTTTCTCTCTTCGCATATTTCGACCATGGTATCCTGCCTTCCGTAATACACGGCGAATTGTTTCAGGATTGCATGATTTCAAAATTGTTTTTCATTTTATCTCAATTTTGGTGCGCTAATCTTCGGATTTTTTTTTCACATTTCCAACAATAATTCGCCTTTCTCGATCCGTGGAAATAGGCGATCTTCCAGTTCTTGGCTTGTTTAGAGTATTTCCCTCAGCCTGGAACTTTCAATGATTTTTGCACTGTTGCAGGACTTTTGCCTATGATTTTAACGATTTGTCTTTGTGACTTGCTTTCCTTATAGAGCTTTATTATTGCATCCTTTTTAGATCTTTTGATAATTCTTTTCTACGTGCAGGCATTGGTGAATTGTTGATGTACTTAAAGCTCAAACTTACAAGCTTTGTAGCAGAACTTCTAAACTTATCACTGAAATACGAAAAATCACTCAAGAAGTTTCATTCAGCTTATTTAAATGTCAAAAATTCAGAGTGCATACATACTTTTGTGATTTAAATTTCTACTGGTAGTTAACAAATTCACTCTTAAAGTTTTTTAAAATATAATGATTTGGTATACTTTTTCATTACTTTATGATTTGAATCAGAAGCTATAGTAACATTCTCCAAGATAATATTTTTCTTATATTTATTGCAGAACTAGAGCTTTTCACTTAAACTATGAGTTGCATATACTTTTTTGTGAGCGAAGTGTATATCAAACAGATCAACATTCAGATTTTTATTCGAGAGGAAATATTTTGACATAAACTAACTTATTCATACTTAATAGTTTTGTATGGGATAATAGCCTTCGTTGCTCCGAATCCCAAAGAAAGATATTAATTGTAACTGTTATTATTTCGTAGAAGGCAAACGGTGTAACCAAAAATGAAAAAACCCAAATGTGTAAGTTATGGATTTTATGAAATAAATAGGAAGCGAGCATATTTTGGTATTTTCCATCATCTTTTATCTAGACCTTTGCAAAGACGGAAGAAAATTTTTAGTTTTTTTTTTTCGAATGAGTGAAGAACTGTTTGGTAGGACCAGTAATCTCAAAAACAGGACGCAAATCAGAAAGTCTATGACAGCCGACTTGGAATTTGTCTCAGGTAAGTTGAATTTTTATATTATAATATTTTGAATTATATCTATGTGGGAGACAACAAGGGGTTCAATACGTTTCTCTTTCTTATGGTTTATTTAACATTAAACAACAATTAATTAAAAAGGTAGATAAGTTTTTACAGATAAGTTTGACGATGATATTCAGAAGGTAACGCCTGCTCTCGCGCACCTCTCGCGTTCTCCTTTCTCTCTAATGTCCAAGAGTTTTTGTTTCTCTTCCACTATTTCGCAAGTTTCAGTTCGTGTTTTAGCTGCGCCTGCGCGCGAAGACTTGTGTTTTGCTTTTGGCTGCATGCCACAACGGCCATTCTGACCGTACGCTGTCCGCAGCGGTACTTCCATGGAGACCAGAGGAGAATCTGAAAAACATACACAAAAAAACGGAACAGACAAGGACTATACGACAAATATACAGAGATTAAACATATCAAAATTTTGTTGAACTAGACCAGTTTCTCCATCATGTGAAGGCACCTCTTCGACATCCGGAAGGTTCCACGGGAAAACATTGTTTTTCACAGGCATAAGAACGTCTTTTTCAACAAGTTGATCTTTGGTTGAACGCATCGATATTTTCCTCTGTAGAGTTCTGGACGTCTGTTCAAACGATTTCTCTTTTTCCTTCGCTTCACTGCCAGGGCTGAAAGATCCTTTGGAGCAACACAAACCGACGATATTTACTATTCATAGGTGAAGGGTTAGGTGAGCGGAAGATAAATTCCACGGAACTCGTTTTCATGGCACCATTGGCTTTCTTACACAATACTATATCAGAACATTTTTCTCTTACAATACTCAATTTTTAACTTAGTACTCTTAATTTTATTACATTTATAATCCTTAATTAGAGAACTCGAATCATTTCTAGTATTAAAGTTTTAACATGTGATAAATCATAACTAGAGTTTTCTATCACATTTGAAACAGAAACATTTGGAAAAGAAACACCACAATCTGCACTCAAAGAGGGATCACTTTCACTCAATAAAACATCGCTCTTTGCGTGGCCTAGTTTCTCTATTTCAGAATATACACTGGGGATGTATAATAAATTCTTCGGTCAAGGTCGGTGATGCCGTTCTCACATAAGCTAGTAGAGTGTTGATTAAGAGAAATATTTATGGGTTTAACTTCTACCATTCGCTTTTCGCCAAAACATGAGCTTAATGTTATGATTTCTTCGGAAGGTGTTTGCACTCTAATTAGTGAGGAATTTTAAAACTGGGATCTGGCAACCTGAATCAATCAATGCTGTTACGGGCTGATTTTCCACAAAAATGTTTACGTATTGAAGATTTGCGCATTCATCGCTATTTTGTTTTTCGCTCTCTCTTTTCAAAGTATTCACGATTATTCTATTATGGATGTGGTCATTAGATTCTTTAGGTTTAAAACGCTTCTCACAGTCTCTTGCGCAATGAGATGAATCACCGCATATATAGCAATTTTTATTTTCTCTTTCAAGATATTGGGGATAGTTCTCTTTAACCTTTGGTTTAAAGTTTTGTGATCTATTTTTAAAGGGGTCTTGGGTATATCCATAAGTAATAGAATTTCTTTATGTGATCCGCTTCTAGATGAAATATAAATATCACACTCTTTAGCTAAATCAATAGGCCTAAACCAATCTTCTGCTTCTCGAATGCCAATATGAGTTGCAGTTTCCTTATTTAAAGTTTCAAATAATTTATCAGAAATTATAAGATCACATAGAGATTCAAAGGAATTAACTTTCTTAACGAACAATAATATTGGAAGTTTGCCGTAAATCTTGCAGCAAATTGGATGTATGTCTCGCCTGATGATTTTACAGCATTTTTAAATGAGTTTAAACACTCGCGAGGGTTAATTGGAATTCTCTGAGTACTATAGATTTTAGTTTTCATAGTCATTTAATTCCTCTTCTTTAATATACAGTAAGACGTTATGAGCTCTTTCCCAGAAGATTTATTAAAATTTCAGATTTATATTCGTCATTTATTTTCTTGGTTAAAAATGCGCGTTCTAATGATTGGAAGAACAGATTAAAATTTTCAGATCTGGTGGGAACAGGGAAGAGATAAAGTTTTTATACTTTTTTATCATATTTTCTATGTTAGTTTCGAACTGTTTATCTTCGACTTTAGCTGCAAGGATTTAAACTTAATGCTTTATTTTTAGCCGTTTGAAGTTCGACTTCTTTTTCTAATTTTGCTAACTGAAGTTTCGCGAGCTCAATTTTCTGTTTTTCTAAAGTTACCTCTCTTTCGTTTCGCGATACTCTCTCATCTATACAGTTTTGAATTAAAGTTTTAACGAAATCTGGATCACTTTTTCAAATGTACTACTGTTCTAATTTTAGTGTTTAGTTTAACTATAGTGTCAGTACTCTTCGGATTAATAAATTAGAATCCGAAATAAGCAATACAGCTGATAAAACAACAGTACATGAGATATATATGCAATTAATTTCTAAATTTGAAGAGCTGAGTACACTCGATAAGGAAATTGAGAATTTAATAGATATTGAGAGTCTAGAAGAAGAAATCGTAACTCGCGAAGAATATCGAGATAAATTTATAATTTGGAAAATCCGTGCTGAACGTTATGTAGAATCAGTTTCGAACACTGCTATTCAAAATTCGGTGGAAAATCAACCACAAAACATAACACTTCCTTTAAATAATACAGTTAGTTCTATTTTAACAAATCAACCGCGTTTACCTAAACTCACATTAGAATCTTTTTCGGGCAAGGATATCAGTAGTTTTCCCAGTTTTTGGGCTAGACTTAAATCCGCAGTACATGAAAATTCGAGTTTAAATGATGTGGACAAATTTTCCTATTTGAAATCGGTTGTCACATCTGATGCAGAATTGGCTATACGAGGCTTAACTCTAACATCGGAAAACTATGCAAAAGCAATTAAAATTTTAGAAAATTGGTTCGGACGTAAAGAACTTATTGTTGACTTTCATATGAATCGCTTGTTAAATCTGACCCCTGTCCGTAAATCGTTTGATGTTATTGCGTTAAGAAATTTATATGATCAGTTAGAAATTAATATAAGGAGACTTGAATCTCTTGAAATCTCTCCTGATTCTTATAGTTGTCTATTGTTTCCGATAATTATGAAAGCTATTCCCCCTGATTTAGCATTAGAATATAATAAAAAACATAATGAAACACAATCACAAATCACTGATTTAATTGCATATTTGCGAAGCGAAGTAGAAAGTCGCGAACGCACAGAATTTCTAGTAAAACCGCATGACCTAGAAGTGAAAAATAAAAATTCCTATTCCAATACTAAGTATTTCGAAAGAACGTCTCATAGCTATCCACCGTCAAATCGAAGGGTTCAAGGTCATTCTCGATTCCACCCATCTCATAAATCGTTTTCCTCTGCAAACGAATTGCAAGTGGCAAGTGGCATGTAATTTACGGAGTTCCTGTCCCAATGCGGGACGTACCTCCTCATCAGAATTAATAAAATTAGGGCCGAATTAATGAAAATGACACAAGAATAAAAGAGAATGAAATAATTTAGATGGGCAGGACAAACCTGCTGAAAAAAGTAGCGGACGAAGTCCGCTTGATGATCATTGATGGCTTACTGATGAAAAAGATGCCCTGCTTGCTGCGTTATGATTGGTCGAGACCGATCATCGCAGAAAGTGGGCGTGGAAAGGATTGGGTCGATCCGAAAATAAATGACCCGAAACAAGGAGATCCTCATAGAAAATAAAAAAGGGGAGAACAAATTTTGAATAAAAATTTAATGAACCAACTTGCACATTGCCATAAAAAGGTGGGGAAGGGACCAAAAAATAAAGAGTAAAGGACTAATCGCGGTATAAGGATTTATATAACGCAATGAAGTCATATATGTGATACAATCATGATTGATAATTGATAGAAGTAGATATGGAATGTCCAGGTCTCAAAAATATTAGCGGTCGTTCGAAGGAACGATGTAATTAATGATTGCTTGACGTGAAACAAATTTTAAGAGAGCTCTAGATAGTACAGTATCGTGCCTCCATCTGGTGGCCGAAAAGGAAAGTTGAAGCGAGAACACCGCACAATTGAATCCAAAGAGGTCACCCTCTCGGATTCCGACCGCGGTGAACATTGCTTCGGGAAAAAAAAAAAACTTTAAATCCGCGACCCTCGGCGCGGAGCTAGGAATTACTAGTTAAGATGAGAGTATTAATCTTAAAATAGGAAGCTTAAGTTAAATAAAAGTTAATTTAAATTTAAAATAAGTTCCCAATGAGATCAATAGCTAGATTTAAGCCTTTTGGCTTGGGGGAAATTTATAAATTCGTGCTCAAGAAGCGCTCTGGGGCGCTTTTGAGACGAGGGCACTGCGGGGTCGTATGCAGGCTGGTTACTAATTAATTCATTGGGAACGGAAGGAAGTTCATCGAAAAACCTTTTAGAAAGGTCCTTTATGTGAGGTAAAAATGGTTTGATTTTTAAATCACGATAAATGACTTCATTGCGTACGAACCAGGGAGCATTTACTAATTGTCTCAAAAATGAGTTAGTCAGCGTGTGTAATTTCTTAAGATGACACATGCCAGCGGATCCAAAAATTTGTGATCCGTAGCACATGACCGGTCGGATGATAGATTTGTAGAGCAAAACTCTTTGTGCCGGATCGCAAGTTTGCTCCTTCTGGAGATGAGCCTTTTAAGCATGGCATGAACAGCGAGCGCTTTTTTGCGCGTCTGTTCGATATGATAAGCAAAAGTTAATTTAGCGTCTAGAAACAACCCTAGGTATCTTACAACATTTACCCAGGGGACGGGCTGGCCAAAAATAGTTACGGGGGTAAGTCCAACGGGAAGTTGGGATCTTCTCGTAAACATGAGGCAGGCACTTTTCGAGGCGTTAACTTTTACTTTCGAATCGTTGAACCAGAGTTCTAGCGAGGAAATGTAATGTTGCAGATTAGAGATTACAACGGAAAATCTCTTATTCTGCGATATAACGGCAGTATCATCAGCAAACATTGCTAAATGCGATGAATCAGTTTGCGGGATATCATTTACGTACAGAGTAAATAGCAGAGGCGAACTAAGACTTCCTTGTGGAAGGCCGCTTCTGATTGGTCTAGGGGAGGAGAGAATCCTGTCAACTCTCACTCTGAATGATCGATGGGTTAGGAAACTGTGAATGGACTTGATCAAGGGAGCCGGAAAATCAAGTCGTATGAGCTTGATTAGTAAGCCATCATGCCAAATTTTATCAAAGGCTTTGGCTATGTCCAGAAAAAGTATACCCGTGGCCTCGTGCTTGGCGAAGCCACTATGAATCAACTCCGTTACTCTGAGCAGTTGATGAACTGTCGAGCACTTGGGTCGAAAACCGCACTGCTGAGGAATAATAAAATTAGCAGCAGCGCAGTGTTGATTCAGACGTTGCAAAAGCACAAATTCGTATACTTTGCTCAAACAAGAAAGTAATGAGATTGGACGATAATTTTGCGCTAATTCCGGATTTTTGTCCGGTTTTAGGATGGGGATAACCACGGCAGTTTTCCAGGAATCTGGAAAGTAGTTATTTTTAAAAAGTTGATTAATCAGCAAGGTAATGAATAATAGAAATTTAAGGGGAAGATTTTTAATCATACGATTTGTAATTTGATCAAGTCCGGGGGATTTTTTGGGCTTGATTCTCTGTACGTAAGTTAAGACTTCCGTTGGTGTGGTCGGTTCAATTTCTTGAACGTGAGGAGTAGCAAGGAAGTTAGCAACTTCCTCGTGTATGCGTTGATCGAATTCTTCTCGATCAGCGACGTGATTTGGTTCAAATTGCTCTTGCAAACTGTCGGCGATAACCTCCGCCTTTTCAATAGGGGTTATCGCGGTACTGCCTAAAGCCCCTTTCAAGGGGGAATGGATTGAAAAGGCTTACGTAATAGGGAGGATTTCCTCCAAAGAGTGTTGTCCTCGGGCGATAAAGCCTCAATGTGTTTTTCCCACTGTGTTTGGGAATGTGATTTAATATCCTTCGCTATCTCACGACTGAGGGTACGGAATTCAGAATAAATGCTAGGGCACCTAGTTCTTTGCCAAAATTTCCGTAACCTGTTGCGTTGATGAATTTTGGATTTAATCTCGGGGGAGAGGATTTTTGGAACATTTTTGAATTTTGGTTTTGAAGCCTCAACGAAAGCTTCGGAGAAATTTTGATTGAGTTCGCTAATAGCTAACTCAATATTTTCATTGCTGGTGAGGTCAGTAATGGGGAGGGGTTTCTTATTTAAAGCAAATTTAAAGTTGCTCCAATTGGTTGAGAGCTGCTCTGGATTTTTAATTAACGAAGTGTTAAGATTAATTTCCAGAATTACGGGGTGGTGATCAGAGCTCAGATCGCTAAGAACTCTGATACTATGGTTGTAGGGGATGTGTTTGAACACAGCCAAGTCGATAACACTTCCGAACCGCTGGCGCGGTTGGAGGTGTGTGGCAGTCTGCGGTGCGACCAGTTTCGCTCCCCTAAGGTTGCTAACTAGGTTACGCAGCATGACTCCATATCGGGTGTTCTTGGCGTTGTGCCAATCCACATGAGTGGCATTAAAATCACCAGCAATGATGCAATTACTGCCAGAATTAAATATTTTTTTAAAATCCTCTGAAGGAAATCGGCTATGTACATTTCGTCTAATGTACGCCGAAACAATATTTAGGGGAGGGGCATTTTTGATTTTAATTTGCACAGCAGTGGTGTCAATTCCTTGCGTTGCAGGAAGAGGAACCCTGTTGTGCACGATCTCGTTTTTACAATAAATGGCCGTGCCGCCTCGCGTTACGGTATGGGGGAATTCAATCCTATCGTCTTTAAATAGACGATAGTTTGCGATCTGGGAGTCGATACCTGGCTCAAGCCAGGTTTCCTGGACCAAAAACAAATCAAAGTTTTACTCTATTACAAAATCACGGACTTCGTGGATTTTGTTACGCAAAGAATTTGCGTTCCAAAATCCAATCTTAAGCGAATTTTTCACGTGAGCTGGGAAAGTTAGGCCTGGGAATGTCGAAGCTTACAGTAAGCTTCGAAGATTACATAGGTTTTATCCACGTCCGCAGATGCCGAGCGGAGCGCGGAGAAAGGGAGTTTTTAAACGCCCTGCAGAAGACTTGCTTATCAATGCAAGGAGTATCCTCGATGATTACAAGCAAGTCTTTTAAGAGACCGGCGTTTACGCTGGCATCTTTGCTAGGGGCCGGTGTAGGGAGGGCTGTAGAAGTAGAGGGGGGCTAACATGCTCCCTGGGTATTAAGTTTTGGACTACTTTAGAGTAGTCCAAATTAGGCGAGACTTTTCTCGCCTTAGAAATATCAGGGCGTGGGGCCTGAGGTGCTGTTTTTTTTAGGTGCTTGGATATTTTTCGGCTTAGGGCCGTTCTTATTTTTATTTTGACTTTTCTTTTTGGCATTGTTGGGGTGTTTAGGGCAACGGCTCCAGTTGGCCGCATGCGCACCCGAACAATTGGCACACTTCATTTGGTCGTTAAAGTCTAGGGTGCAATCCTTGGCCGAATGGGGCCCTGCACATTTCACACAGCGTGGCGGAAGGTGGCACACCTCCGAAGAGTGGAACCACCCTTGGCAACGCCAACACTGGTTAATCTTGTTCCTCTTTCAAACGGCTTCACTTCAATCCGGGTACCGAATAGTGCAAACGAATTGCTGACGGCTGCATCTTCGAATTGCTTATTTTGTTTCTCCAGAATACTCATATGTCTGATTTGTGTGAGAATTTATGCGTTCAGAAAAAAAGAGCTAAATTAATTAAAGAAGGGAGATGTTTCATTTGTTGCAACACTGGTTGTTATGTTAAAAAGTGCAAGAAAGAGGTTTGTTCGTATTGTAAAGGTCGACATGCACGTGCTATTTGTTTTTAGAAAAATCTAAGCAAAATTCGCATTTGGATTTGGAGGAAAAGAATGTTGACGTTAAAACTACGTCTTCAAATTCTGTTTTTCATAACAGAGGTGGAGTTTTATTGCAATGTGTGAAGGCCGAAATTATAGGTCGTTCTTCATCGGATAAGATATTTTTTTTTTGATAATGGAAGTGAGAAGTCGTTCATCAAAAAAATGTGTCTCGGAGGTTGGGGTTGAAAATATTGGGTTCGGAGAGGCTAAATATTTTTTCGTTCGGTTGTAAAACTCCTAAAAAACAAACTTGTAGTAAGGTCGAGGTTAGGCTAAGGAATGTATTAAGCGGAGAAGAGACTGTGATTGAGGCATTGGAAATTGAGGAAATTTCAAAGGCAACACTTAGCCTACCTAATCCAGATGCGTGGGCAGAAATGGAGTCGAAAGGGTTTAGGCTAACATTCAGTTGTAATGAATCTTCTGAGAATTGTGAAATTTCATTGTTAATAGGTTCCGATTTTTATTGGTCTTTAACACATCGGATAAAAAGATTAGATTCATCATTAGTTGCAGTCGAGACTAGGCTAAGATGGTCTCTTCAGGGAAAGTGTGATGAGCGGAGTGAATGTACTTTGGTACATTTGGTTCACAGTGAAGAGGAATCGATTTCGACTGAGCTAAGGAGATTTTGAGAGATAGAAAATTTTGGAATACTTGACAAGGGTTCGGTGACTTTAGGTAATGGGGATGAAGAGATACTTAGTGAGTTTGATAAATCAGTTAATTTCGTAGATGGTCGATATCGTGTTAATTTGCCATGGAAGCCAGGTATGAGAGAGGCTTTACAAAATAATAAAACTGTCGCACGTAAGCGTTTTGAAGGGTTGGTTCGTAGGTTTAAATGTGATCACGAGTTGTTCTGCGAGTATAAGGATGTAATTGATGACTATGTTAGGGAAGGTATTGTTGAGCGTACTTCTTGTGATTCCTTATTGGATAGTCAGGGATTTTACCTACCCCATCATGCAGTGATACGTAGCGACAAAACCACAAGTCGTATTCGAATAGTATTTGATGGTTCAGCACATGAAGATGGATAATCATCGTTAAACCAAAGTTTATATACGGGACCAAATTTGCATCCCAACATTTTAGAACTGCTTTTATGTTTTCGAAAAAGTCCTGTAGCATTTACAGCTGATGTAAAATCGGCTTTTCTTCAAATTGAATTAGATTTCCGTGATCGAGATTTTACACGTTTCTTCTGGACTGATAATTTGAATAACGAGCCATACGTTTTGAATTTCACGAGAGTTCTTTTTGGACTACGACCTAGCCCATACCTTCTCGCAGCAACTTTAAAACATCATTTTAAGAAGTACAGAGAGCAATATCCTCATACATTTGAGTTGCTAAATAGTTCCATTTATGTTGATGACCTCATTTGTGGTCAGAATGATGTTCCGGACGCTTTACGTACTACCTTGGAGTGCTTGCAAATATTCAGTGACGCAGGCATGTGGCGCAAATGGCGAAGTAATTCGAAACAACTTAATTTGTTATGGCAGCAAGAAGGTGTCAAAACGGAATCTTCTGAAACTAGTGCTATTGATCTTAGACCTCCAACTAAGGTCTTAGGACTTGCTTGGGATCCAGAAAATGATTTAATTTATTTCGATCCAAAGGATCTATTGAAGTTTATGTCACGTAGAGGAGAATCGAAAAGATTTATTCTGAGTGTGGTTGGCCGCATCTTCGACCCCATTGGAATTCTTGGCCCATTCGTTATCAAATTGAAATGTCTTCTTCAGGAACTTTGGACTCTAGGAGTAGAATGGGACTCTGAACTTCCCCCAAAGCTACGACACAAGTGGCAGCAGTGGAGTAGCGAGTGAGTGAGTGAGTGAGTGAATGTGGGGTTTTATGGCGCAAGAGCCAAATTTGGCTATACTGCGCCACACGTTTGTTAAAATATGAAAAACATGTTAAAAATACACAAGAAAAAAACAATGATATAAAAATAATTACTATATATGTGCATGCCTGCATGCACATATATAAAAAAATAAAGTGAAAGTTAAAACATTTTAAAAAGTCAAATTAAATATAAAAATCCAAGTCTTCTGATAAAAGCAAATAGGCTTTGGTGGGGTATTTCTCCCACCAAGTCAGGTAAAGTTAAATGTGATGAATTAAAAAAGGTGATGCGATGATGGTTAAAAACGGGACAATCTATTAAAATGTGACGCACAGTGTAAGAGACCTTGCATGACGGACATTCAGGAGCATCTTCACCCAATAATAAATGCCTGTGAGTGAAGCGAGTATGACCAATGCGAAGACGAGTCAATTTGACATCAGTTCTTCGCATTGGCATCACAGGCCATGCTCCTATGACAGGTTTCACGGAGTGCAGTTTGTTATCCAACTGCTGACTCCATGATTCCTGCCAGATCTTAAAAATATGATGCATGATGACGCGCTTCATATCCGATAGCGGAACTGCTAGCGGCAGATGCGTCGTCGCCGACTTTGCCGCGCTGTCCGCTTGCTCGTTGCCTATGATTCCTACGTGACTTGGTAGCCAGCAAAACACGATATCGAAACCCTTGCTGTACAGTCGACTCGTAATGTCGAGTATTTTACAAACCACTGGATGGCAGCGATCGTCATAGTACACTCATGCTGTCAGTATAGATGCAGTATTTACGGGGCATATTGGAGTCGATTAATTGAAGTGCACGGTAAATGACGACAGCTTCGGCAGTGAAAATGCTGCAAGAAGTGTGGAGCCGATAACCGTGCATAACATCTTCAATCACAACTCCACAGCCAACGTAATCTGCACGTTTCGAACCATCTGTGTAGATGGTCGAATAACTACTATACTGACTGCGGTGGTAGGCGAAGACGCGTTGAAAGACGACAGGCGCTACAGTGGATTTACTGTATGAGGCAAAAGGGTTGATATAATGGAACCGTGGCGTATTCCAAGGTTGGAATAGGAAAAGGTTCCTTTGCTGGATATGCACATTAGGTAGGTCGAATTCAGAAATATGAAGCTTCATCCTATCCATAAACGGCCGGATGTTAGACGGCCGTGAATCATAAAGTCTCTTCATGCTGGTACTCATATACACATTCTGCAGAGGATGTGAAGGCACGGACAAGATCTTAAAATAATACGCAAGAGACAGCTTCCTCCGTCGAAGATCTAGAGGAAGCTGATGACAGTTAACATAGAGACTCTGCACCGGTGATGTGCGAAACGCACCCGAGCAGATTCTCAGTGCCCTATGGTGGACGGGGTCAAGTTTTTTCAGAGTAGAGTTGCACGCTGATCCGTATACAACACATCCGTAGTCGATGCGAGAGAGTACGATTGCCTGGTACACTCGGAGTAATGATGTTCGATCCGCCCCCCCAAGAGGTGTTTGACAACACCTTCAAGAGGTTTAAAGACTTTTCACACCTCTTCCGCAAATGTAAAATATGCGGAAGGAAAGTGAACCGACGGTCGAAAATTACTCCGAGGAATCGTACGTCGGGAACTACGGGAATTTGTACAGCACGGATGCGTATTTCGGGGTCGGGATGAATAACCCCGTTTGCGGCAAAAGTGCACGCAGCAACTCTTGCTCGCAGAAATACTATGACCGTTGCTGTCGCACCATTTCACAATGTTGTTGACGGCAGTTTGCAACTGCCGTTCAATAATGCGCATATCTGAGTCTTCACAACTGATCTGCAAGTCATCGACATAAAAAGAAGACTGTATAGAAGGCGATAAAATATTTAAGATGGATGAAATATGACAAATAAAAAGGGTGACACTCAGAATGCTTCCCTGAGGAACTCCCTCAGCTTGCAAAAAAGAAGCAGAGAGAGTGTCACCCAAACGAACTTTAAAAGTGCGTACATTTAAAAAATTTTGAATGAAAATAGGTAAATTTCCACGAAGACCAAAGTTAAAAAGAGTGCGGAGTATTCCATAGCGCCAAGTACGGTCATATGCCTTCTCGATATCAAAGAAAATAGAAACAAGATGATTCCTCCGGACAAATGCATTTCTAACTTTATTTTCAAGCATGATAATATTGTCGAGAGTGGACCTTCCACTCTGAAACAGAGGAATGCATCTGTGCTTTTCTAGCTGAAAAACGAAACGAGCGTTGACCATACGTTCCAGTGTCTTACAAAGGCAGCTCGTGAGTGCTATCGGTCGATAGCTGAGAGGGTTCTTGGGATCTTTTCCAGGTTTTAGAATGGGGATCACTATGGCTTCTTGCCATTGAGTAGGATACACCTGCTCCCTCCATATTCGGTTGAATAGGTAAAGGAGACTTATGAGTGAATCCTCGTTCAAATGGCGAAGCAATTCATAGGATATTCCATCAGGACCTGGACTAGTGTTGTGGGCCAATGACAAGGCCCTCTTCAATTCACACATGTCAAAGTCACAGTTGTATGGTAGAGGTTGTCGGCACCTGAAGTTGATATTTGTCCGCTCTAAACGATTCTTAGTTGCCTGAAATGCAGGGCTATATGAATCGGAGCTGGACACACTAGCAAATGTTTGGCCAATCACGTTGGCCACATCAACAGGCGATGAGTAAATAGCAGTCGATGTTTCCAATATCGGAATAGAAAAGTCCCGATAAAGGCCATTCGCTGTTTTGACCTTTCTCCACAACTGTTGACTGGTAGTTGACGATGTGATTGAAGACACATATTGGATCCAAGATTCTCTCTGACTTTGACGCCTTATTTTACGAGCTAACGCTTTTGCACGTTTGAACGCTATGAGATTATCAGTGGTGGGGTACCGCCTGAAAATACCCCACCTCCTCCTTTGTTCCTTTTTTGCTTGTTGGCAGGCTGAATTCCACCATGGTTTGCACAGCTTTCGACTGAAGTTCGAAGTCTTAGGAATTGTTGCATCGGCAGCATTCCTAATTGCTTCAGTGACGTTTAAAACTGCATCATTAATAGACCCGTCTTGAAACATTAAGCCAGTTATAACTGCTAGCCGTGTGAATGTATCCCAGTCTGCGCGATGAAAACGATATATAGGAGGGCAATTTCGTACCCCCGTACCATTAACATGCGAGACTAGGAGAGGGAAATGATCGCTGTTGTGCAGATCGTTTGCAACCTCGAAATTCAACATCGGTAGCAGAGTGGGCGAGCAGATGGCTAGATCGAGGGAGTGGAATGTCCTCGTGGGAGCATGGAAATAAGTCTTCTCGTCGTTGTTGAGCAGACAGAGACAGTGATCCGAGATCAACTGTTCAATCTGTCGCCCACGAGAGTTTGTATCATCATGCCCCCACAGAGGGCTGTGTCCATTAAAGTCACCGAGCAAAATAAAAGGAGCTGGCAATTGGCTGAAAAATTGATTCAAATCCACTTGTGGCACAACATCGTTAGGTGGTAAATAAACACAGCAGACTGTGACTAAAGAATGGATGTGAATCCGTACAGCCACAGCCTGTAACGATGTGTGCAGTGTGACGATATGACTGGGATACAGATGGGACGTAAAAAGGCATACACCTCCGTTTGGAGATGTATCGCCATCGACATCCCGTCGTACACAATTATAACCACGTACTCGCATTGTCATGGTTCTCTTCAGAAAAGTCTCCTGGAGAGCAACACATGCGGGCTGGTACGTGGATATGATGGATTTGAGATCATCGAGTCTAGTCCTCAAACCACGGCAGTTCCAGGAAATGAAGGACGTCATTATTGTGCCGCACTCGCTCCTCCTCTGGAGCTAGAAGTCGAAGGGCCCGATTGAATATCCATGAGATCTTCATCTTCTTCGGAACAATCACCGGTCAAAGTATCGTCCTCTATTTTTCGGTGGAAGTCTCTGGATAATTTTTTTGGGATCCTAGTTAAATGTGGTTTAAGATCCCTTTGACGAGCCCTTCGGCTCTTTGGTTTTCTCGGCGAATCGCTCTCTGTCCTTTGAATTATTTTTTTTTCACCGGAGGTGGTGATTTACTAATTGGCTTAGCAATCACCTTCGTTCTAGGGGGTGAATTGTTTTTTGATGGAACAATTACCTCTGGTTCAGTGGGTGTTGATGAATCCGAGCTGTTATCTTTTTTAGAGTCACATTGGATACACTTATCCGATGTGCTCTTGCGGGTGGCACTAGCATAACTCTTACCAGAGACCGGCGTGCGTGACAAAACAACACGCCGTGCCTCTGGGTAGGAAATTTTTTCTTTTATCTTAACTGCTGTGATCTCTTTTTCCATAATCCAAGTAGGACAGGAGCGTGAATACGCCGGATGCTCACCTTTACAGTTTAAACACTTCTCCTTCTTTTTACAATCTGCGCTGTCGTGGCCCGAATCCCCGCAACGAGGGCTGGCCCCGACAGACGTTCTTCGAGTGGCCGTATCGTTGGCACTGAAAGCAGCGCAGCGGATCTGGGATGTACGGTCGAACTGGGCATCGGATGTAGGCCATTTTAACGGTCTGTGGGAGGTCAGGTGTAGAAAAGGTCAGGATGAGGTGCTTTGTGTTCAGCACCTGTCCATCCCGCCTTATCGTGATACGCCTAACATCACAGACTTTTTGGGCCTTCATGTTCTCTTTGATTTCCTCAGTCGACACGTGGAGAAAATCCGCTGGTGAAATGACGCCGTGCGAAAAATTCAAATTAGTATGAGGAGCCACGGTAACGTCTAAATGAGCGAGCTTCTGCAGATTTATAAGGGCGGTCGCCTGTTTCGCTGATGACGCTTCGAGGAACAAGTCCCCGGAACGCATCTTAGGAATCGATTTGACCTCCCCAATACTGCTAGTAAAAGCTTTCTCAATTAGAAATGGAGAAATAGTCGTAAAGGTTTCAGGAGTTTTCATTATAAAATATCGAAACGAATCAGAAAATTCTATTTTACGGTGCTCCACTGAAGGAGAATTACTGCTGGGTTCTATGAGTGTTTTTTGTGTTCATCCCAGTACGCCTCCACCCACCATGGAGCCCAACAAGGGGAGGCAGCCCGCCGGTCAACTGACATGCGTCAGGCACGGCACTTACCTCAGAGGTGGTACTGGAGTATAGTATTACAGGTTCGGGATGTGATCCACTAGTTCACCCAGGGCACCCCTAACTGCAATACTAACCCTAAAGCAACCGTCTTTAGTATTCCAAAAGAACCCGTATTGGAAACCGCAGAACTAATCACCAGCCGATTGACAGGAGCGGCCTCACTCCTGCCTCCCGTCTACGGAGAAGCATGGGCCAAAGGGCACGCAACAGGAACCCCAGACTCCACTTTCCCCCGGTACGGGTCGCCGCACACGGCAAACATGCGGGTCAGACTCAAAAACCAGTCTTAACATTTCGTAATTTTCTTTTTCGTAAACAGTAAAATTACTTTTTGTTTTAAAAACCCCAAAGAAATAAACCAAAATTAAAATAGTAGAAATAATGAAACTCAAAATATCCAAAAGAAAATTAACCACAAAACAACCCCTAACGGAACTAAATATAACGTTAAATATTGACCTGTAACTTAAACACTAACTAAGCAAATATTTTTTTGGGTTTTTCTTTCTTTTCAAAATTCACTCAGGTACCTCGGGGACGTGGCCTCCCGTACTCACCCGAAAGTGAGCCCCTGAGGTGAAAAAGGGGGGGGGAGAGAGAAGGGGAGAAAAAGATCACTAGGGTACCTCGGGAGCGTGAAACCCGCACTCACCTAAAGGAGGTGAGCCCCCTGAGGGGCAGTGGATTAGCGAAGCTGAGGGCTTGACTGAGATAAAGATACCACGGTTCTATTTAGGTAACATAGATCAAGAAATATCTAAGTGTGAAATACATTGTTTTTCAGACGCGAGTAAATCAGCTTATGGAACAATATTATACTTGCGATTTGTTACTTGTAATAACGAAATCGAAACTAGTTTCATTTGTTCAAAAAGTCGTGTGGCACCTTTGAAATCATTGACGCTTCCCCGTCTTGAACTGACAGCAGCCTTATTGCCAGCTAGGTTGGCCAAACAGGTGTCATCTTGTCTCAAATTTGATGCTAATATATATTATTGGACCGATTCTCTCATTTCGTACTACTGGATACGCGGCGATTCTTCAGCGTTCAAACCATACATTAAAAATCGTGTTCAAGAGATACAATTGCTCTCTGATCCGATGCAGTGGGGACACTGTCCAGGAAAGGACAACCCTGGTGATCTCCTTTCGCGTGGTACATCTGCCGTCAAGTTAGCACAGAATGAGCTGTGGTGGCATGGCCCACCTTGGCTTAAACTAACACCCGATCATTGGCCAAATCGTCACCGAGATATTTTAGATTCGGAGCTCTGCTCGGAAGAATTAGAACATTGTTCTAGTGTGCATGTGGCAGTTACTTAACAGAGGGAAGCTCTTGTTGACATAAATCGATTCAGCAGCCTTAAGAAACTTTTGAAAACGACTGCTTGGGTTTTCCGATTCGTGAACAATGCTAGAAACATTTGCAAATCGATGGACTTCTACATTACTGCAGATGAAATACAAAATGCTGAATTTTTTTGGCTTAAATGTGTTCAATCCGAATTTTATTCAGCTGAGATATTAGCCTTAAAACAAAACGAACAACTTCGATCTAGCTCTGAAATAAAGAGTTTAGTGCCGTATTTGGATGAAAATAATTTATTACGACTTACTGGACGGTTTCTTGAAGCAGACTTATGCTTTGGTGAAAAGCATCCTGTTATTCTTCCTCGACGCTGTAAATTTACATAATTACTTGTTATTAGGGAACATGAACGAATTGGTCATTGTGGTGTATCTGCAACTTTGACTCAACTTCGGAAAAAATATTGGATACCTAAGGGTCGTCAGTTAGTGAAAACAATGATCGAATCTGTCTCGTTTGTAAAAAATACAGTGCCAAACCAGCTGACCAGTTAAGTGGTCAGTTGCCCCGAGATAGAATCACCCAATCTCCTCCTTTCCAAGTTGTAGGAATTGATTTTACAGGTGCAATACTTGTTAAGGACAATCAAGGGACTCGCAAGTCTTATGTTTCTTTGTTTACATGTGCAGTCACTCGTGCCGTACACTTAGAACTTGTGTCGGACATGTCCACAAAGTGTTTTTTACTTGCTATACGGAGATTCCTCGCTCGTAGAGGTAATTGCAAGGTAATATACTCCGATAATGCACGTACGTTTAAAGCAGCTGAAAGGGAGCTAGCATATTTTGCCAACATCTTGAAAGACAGTGAATTTCAAAATTTTGTCGCAGATAAAGGTATTCACTGGAAGTTCATAGTTGAACGTGCGCCTTGGTGGGGTGGATTTTACGAACGTCTTGTTAAAACTATAAAGGATCCTTTACGTAAAATACTTGGCAGGGCACTTCTAACATTTGAAGAACTTTCAACGATACTTTCAGAAGTTGAAGTCATCGTTAATCATCGACCACTGACATACGTGGAGATAAATTTTCTTACACCTGTTAAAAATTCAATGTATGTAGTAGTATCCCGATGATAACGTACAAAATAATTACTTACCGTAAAATCCGGCGTATAACGCGCACTTTTAACTAAAAAAATAAGATGAAAATTTAAGGATGCGTGTTATATACGCCGGGTATCAAAACGATTGCTTTAAAAATAACAAATGAGATGAACATAAGAAAATTTACTTCTATTTGCATCGAAATACTATTTATTTAAAAGAAATTACTTGTTTTATGAACTAAAGAGAGATGTAGAGTTCTAGAAGTATACTATTTTTTTTCCAAAAATCCTTGGGTAATACCTCTAATAAATGACTTCAAAACATAAGAGCAATGTACACTTGCTCACACAAGTAAGTATGCGACTCATAGCTTAAGTAAGAAAGCTCTAGTTCTCAAATAAATATAAGAATAATATTATTTTGGAGAGTGTTTTTTATAGCTTCTGATTCAAGTCATAAAGTAATGAAAAGTATACCAAATCATTATATTTTTAAAAACTTTAAGAGTAATTTTGTTAACTACCAATAGAAACTTATATCACAAAAGTATGTATGAACTCTGAATTTTTGACTTTTAAATAGGCTGAATGAAGCTTCTCGAGTGATTTTTCGTATTTCAGTGATAAGTTTAGAAGTTCTACTACAAATCTTGTAAGTTTGAGCTTTAAGTACATCAACAATTAATCAGTGCCTCCACTTGGAAAAGAATTATCAAAAGATCTAAAGGATACAATGATAAAGCTCTATAAGGAAAGCAAGCCACAAAGACAAATCGTTAAAATCATAGGCAAATATCCTGCAACAGAGCAAAAAATCATTGAAAAGTTCCAGGCTGAGGGAAATACTCTAAACAAGCCAAGAACAGGACGACCACCCATTTTCACGGATCGAGAAAGGCGAATTATTGTTGGAAATGTGAAAAAAAATCCGAAGATTAGCACACCAAAATTGACAACTGATGTGAAAAACAATTTTGCGAAATCATGCAATCCTGAAACAATTCGCCGTGTGTTTCGGAAGGCAGGATACCATGGTCGAAATATGCGAAGAAAATCATTTGTTAGAAAAGTGAATCGCAAAAAGAGAATAGATTTTGCAAAAGAAAATGAAAAGCAGGACAGAAATTTTTGGAATTCCGTGATTTTTTCGAATGAAAGTAAATTCAACATCCACGAGTCAGATGGACACCAAAAAGTTTGGAGGAAAGCAAATGCAGCTCTAGAACCAAAGAACATGAGAGAAACTGTAAAACACGGTGGTGGTTCGATTATGATTTGGGGTTGCATGGCAGCAACTGGAGTAGAAATTTAGTTATAATCGAAGGAATAATGAATCAATATAGCTATTTGAATATTTTAAAGAATAATCTAAGCCAAAGTGCTTCTAAATTGAAACTCGATGGATCCTTCACATTCCAACAAGATAATGATTCCAAACATACTGCTTGGGTTGTTCGAGAATGGCTGCTATATAACGTGCGAAAACAGGTAAAAAACCCACCGCAGTCTCCTGATCTTAATCCCATTGAACACTTGTGGGATTATCTCGATCGCCAAATTAAAAAGCAAGAGATCAAACTAAGAATGATCTAAAAAAGGCCCTTTTGGAGGAGTAGCAGACAATACCATCTTCTGTTACTCAAAATTTAGTAAAATCAGTGCCATCTAGATTGAGAGCTGTTATTAAGGCCAAAAGCTATCCAACAAATTACTAATTTTTTTGAAACATTGTAAAATTTGCAATATTAATATATTTGTTTTTGTTTGCATACTTACTTTTATGATGTAAATTACATCCTATTTTAAGTTAAGCTCATCTTGCTAATTATTTATATTTTTTAAATATTTTTCATTTTGTAATTAAGCTCGATTTTGCTGTAATCGAAATAAATCGTTAATTTGAAAACTCTAATATTGTAGGTCTGGTTTTTTTCATAGGGCATCATCACATACACTCTGCATACTTACTTTTGTGACTAAGTGTATACTAATATTTCAGATCTCTTCGTAAAAAAGGGGGTGTGCGTTATACAGCGAATATACCTAAGAATTAAAAGATGCAGCTTGAAAGTATGGGTGTGCGTTATACGCCGGATTTTACGGTAGATTCGTTTGAAATCAGAAGTAATATTTGGTATAGTTTTAAATATTTCCTATATGTACAATAACAATACCAATGAGTGTGGAATTACGAGTAGTGTCGCAAGAGCCAGTTTTGACTAAACACAACAACGGTCTTAATTACAGTGTGAAAAAATAATATCTCAATTCCCACAAACCGGGTTTTCTGCAGCTTCCTCGTCTGCCATTTCGGAATACAGCAGAATCCTAATACAGTAGAACTCGGTATAATATGGATCGAAGGGGGACTGAGTTTGTGAAAATGCCGGTTATCGAGAATGGTATTAAAAAAAGAATAAGCACCAAGTGTTTACTCAGAAAATATTGTACTGCACTTGTATGTACTGTTTGCTTGCGAATACAACAAAAAATAAACTGTCCAAATACCCTTAAGCAAAAGAAAAAATAATTTTTTCATGAAGACTTAAGAGCATTTGGAAATGTACAGAGCACGGGCTTGAAGAGGCAGGAGGGTTTTTTTTTTTGTTTTTTGGCCGGCATAGGTGGCCGAATTTATGGGAGTCTACTGTAAAATGTTTCCCTTTTTCAAATTCCTTTGTAAGGAAAATGATCTGAAATATTTCAATGACGTACTTGCATTTTTACTTCATCTAAAAGTATGAAAAATTTTAGATTTCAGTTTTTATTTTATTGATTAAATTAAAAAGAATAATTGTTTTTACTTAAAATAATTTATTAATAATGATAATTTTGAGCGATATTGCAAACCACGCCGTTAAACATAAAATAAATGGTGCTCCTTGTATTGAATCTAATAACCTTTAGCTTCGAATACCGCTGTGTGATCATTACTTACACTTACAAATTTTTCCAGTTTAGGTGTGGATCCGCGGGTGTTCCTCCAGTTAAATAACAAAAACTGGACACTCCTATCATCAAGAATTAGTTTTAAAGATTGGCTCGATTCAAAGATCTACAATAATGTTTAAGATGAAATGTTCTTTTCTTCATAATGATAATGATAGGAATATTGTCAATGTTACATATGCACAAGAATACATTATTTTAGGGGTTTTTTTATGAAGTTGGGGGCCCCTCCTCAATCATGGGGACCCGGTGCATTCCAAAGTAGCCCCTCCCCCGTCCCAGATGGCCGGCTCTGTCAGTCTATAAGCTTGATTTTTTTTTCTTTCATTAATTACTTCGCATTCATCGTCAAACCACAATTCTTATATTTCTTTTTTTCAATTGCTGGAGGAGTATCTTTAGCAATGACGATCCACCTGGTAGAAGTACTGAAGATTGTTCACACTTTATGGAAACGATTTTGTAATTCATTTTCTCGTTTGCATTTTGAGATAAAACTTTGGTAACTTCAGAATAATCGTCTGCAAATGTTTTCTTTTGATTAGAATATAAAACAAAGGATTTCTTTTAAAAATGGCTCCTATAAAATTGATATATGGCTCAAAGGTTAAGCAAATGCAATTTCCATGGAGAAATATTAGTTTCAAAAAATTATCTATGTAATTGTATTTCGATAAAAGGTATTTATAATATATTATACTTCAAAGGGGAAAAAAATACGTCTAACTGAAAGTAAAAATAAGTAATATAAAAAAATATTTTTAAGTCAATTCCTACTTATAGATCAATAAAGAAAAATTTTATTTTAGCTACTTTTTATTAAATAGTTACAATTAATATACATATACATATGGCAGAATTAGAACATTAAGGGGTAATTATTTGTTATTAATAATTAAAGTATCGTATTTTCATCCAAAACAATCGTGTATATATACAATTTCAGTTCAACTGAATGCTTTAAAACGTGAGAAAAAAACCTTTTCAAGTTTTGACAAGTCGCCAACGTGGCTGTATTTGTAATTCTTTAAATAATTAGTTCTAAATAATTATTTTTTATTAATTATAATTAAATCATTGTATTGTCATCCGAAATAATCATGCGTATTAAATTTCAGCTCAATTGAGCGCTTTAAAATGTATTTTATTAACGATTGAAAATTCAACCAAGATAAATGAATAAACAAATAAATAAATATTATATATAGAGTGTGAGTCACACACAAATAGTAGGAATTGAATGAACACATGACCACGAAACTTCATCCTAAGACTGTTGAAACGCAGGCAGCTATCACGAAAGTGAAGTCTCTGATCCTATAAGAAAATCTTCTGACTGAAAGATCCATTGCATTGAAACAAAAAATGCCTTCCAGCACTGTAATCAAAAACATCTAGAAAGATTTTAAAGTTAAAAAAGATGTTCAAACAGAAAGTTCGTTTTCTTTTTTAAGACATATGGCTTAAAGAAAAGCAAATTGTAGAAAATTATATAAAAAAAATACTTAGCTGCTGAAAAATGGAAAGCTGTGGTAACATTCGATGAGGCGTGGGTATATTTAAGTGACTGTAATAAAATATCAATTTTTATTGCTCAACTAATGGAAATGACCATACGAAATGGTTTTGACAGTGTACATCCAGTAAAATTCTCAAAGGGATTCATGATAGTTGCAGGATTTTCTAACAACTGCAAATTAAAAACGCCTCAAGTATATCCAAAATTAATTCACTCTTCGATCTGCAGAATGTTTTAGAAACAATTTTTGAAGAAGAAATTCCCATCTTATATGGGTAGAACATTGATAAAGTTGAGCTTCATACAGGCAAAGGCTCGAGTCACACGTCTAAGTCAACTGCCGCTTATTTAACAAAAAAAAGAATCAGAAATAGGAGTAAAGTGTATTCCATTTGATGAAATACGTGCAAGATCACTCTAGTGGCCGTGGTAGCCGAGTGGTATAGGTATCGGATCGTGGCTTGCTTTGTCACGAGTTCGATCCCAATACCACTAAAGACCCGCCGTGTAGGGCAGCGATGCACGTTAAATCTGTCGAGAGCTGAAACGTCCTCCCGTTGGTGTGGTGTAGTAGTTAGGAGAGGGGGTGCCAGCTCAGGTGTCGTCCACGTCACTTGACCATGGTTCGAAATTACGTGGTCCGTCGCCAAAAGCCCTCGTGTAGCTGAAGAGTGCGACGTTAATATTCAATCAATCAATCAATCAAAGCAAGATCACTCTATGCTTCTCCAATGCATTTATGTGCATTCAGTTTATTACGAGCCTTAGAAAAACGGCATCTAAGAACGCTGAACGGACTTCGGAAAACGGTTCAAGAGGAATGGAGTACAATTTTCTTGACAGTATTAAGCAAAAGTTTACTTTCATGAAAGATTTGAGGTAGAGCTATTGTAAAGGATTATATCAATCAGATAGAAGTAAATTGCCACAAAAAATACGGTATTTATTGATAAAAATTAACTTTCAAAATCGTTTCCACATAAAGTGCGAACGACCTTTCGTAACGACTCGCGAATATTGTCCGTTCAGTAGATTTCTTTCCCTGTGTGTGTATTTCACTCAATGTATACCGGGAAAACTACAGATTTATAATTTGCATTTCTCAGTGAGGTGCGCCTACCTTGAAATTTACATAATATTCTGGCCACTCTTTTTTTTTTCTTTGTTTTGAATTTTTAATTGCCCATATCATTTGTCTTTAGTTTTTATCATTAAATTTTTTTATACAAAAGAGTCTAGAAAAATGTAAAGCCGAATATTCCCCAATGTGTTAAATAAAAATAATGCTAATAATATACAATTATAATTTATCTATTACGAATATATTTTATAATAAATCAGTCATAATTGTATAACGTAAATAAGAAAGCTATAAATAAAGAAAACTGAACAAAACGATTATAAAAGAAAATTCTTTATTTATAAATGAAATATTAGTTTTTACAAATATTTTGAAAACAATTTAATTCTTTTAATATAAACCACATTGGGGAAAAAAATTGAAAACTAGTACATAAAATACAATCTTTTTAAACAGAATGAAAAATGCTTTTCATTAATTGAAAGAAAAGAATATCTTTGACACATTCATTAACACCACTATTAATAAATATTTTGAAAATATTTTTACACTTTTATCATGAAAATATATAAAATAAAATTACTTGGGAGCTATTTGAAAAAAAAATAGAAACATTTGTGGGGGGTAAAAAACCCCACAATAACTTGTATTAATAAGCGATGTAAATTTTAGTACAAGATACATTTCAGGTTGATAGTGACAGCTGCCATCGATTGAAATGTCAATTAAAATTCCCGATTAGTAAACGCCACTTGAAATGTTAAAAAGCATTAGCATTCATCTCAAACAATGTACAGTCTTTTTCATCTTTGCATACATAACAATGGCTGATCAAAATTTCTTTTCAAATATAAATAGTTTTTTCTTTTTATCAGCCTTTTAAGTAACACAGTTTCGAATGAAAAAACACTTTCAAACATAAACTACAAGCAAATGAAGGCAATGGAAAACCAAAACAATTTCTTCTTTGCAACCTCCAAACACAACCATTCATTCTGTTAATAAATAAATTGGAGGAAATAGTTTTCTTTTTTTGGAACGATTTTCACTTTATAGTATTATAAAAAATACAACAATAAGTTAAATACAGGATGATCCAAATGTCTTAAGCCATTATCAAACATATAAATATTTTCCCTCAAATGTAAAAATGCATTACTCTGTTTTTATTATGATAAACTTAAGTTTTATCGATGAGAAATTAAGTTTTTTCCCTATCTCCCCAAACTCTTAGGGGCTTTTTCAGATTGTCGTTAAAATATCTATCAGTTGTAGTTATTTGCAGCAGTCATTTTGAAGGGCAGCAAATTTGTCAATGTTCTATTATCAATTACCAATAACACAGACGAGGGTTTTCATACCTATAGCTTTAAAAATCCTATATATATATTAATATGTTTTTAAAAGAAATCATGTAAAAAGTACAGAAAAGTGAAGTATGTTCATACAATTGACAGAAAAAAATGTGTTAAAAGTAATTTTTTTACTCCCCATTTAGTATATGCAAGTTATACTTTAGAATTTTTAAGTAGTATTGCAAGTACAATTCAGTGGGAAAAGAATTGACGGTTAGAAATACAGATAAATTAAAGTTACCTCCTAGAATATTATGCATCGTGTTTAGTTTTTATAAAAAGTGGTTGTGCTTCAGCTTGGCTTCTATACAACTGATTTTTTATCTTATACTTCAGATGATTTTTTTTATATATAAAAAAACGTATGCACACACACACATATTAATACAGAATAATGAAAAATTAGAATTTTCTTTTCAAATATTTACAAAAAATATTAAAAATATAAAACATGTAAAACAATGCGTTTTCGTTGTTGAGATTGTTATATAAACAATGAGAAACATTCGAAAATAAGTACCTGAATTAAAAGAAGTTTTAATGCGAAATGAATTTTTAGCTTTATATATATTAAAATTTAGGAAAAGAAGTATGAAATGTGTGTGTGCTGTAAGCTGAAAAATATTGTATTCTTGAAATGAAAAGTACATGGAAGCATGATAGTCTCTATATAATAATGAGAATTCAGAATATATATTGTTTCATCGTTTTTTTTATATGACCAAGTGCTTTTAGTTTAAATACTATTATTTAATACTACTAGATGAATATCAAATACACTGTATAAATTATGGTACACTGATATCGTGAATGAGTTGGAAAATGGCGTGCAGAGCATGAAGATTTGATATGTTCCGAACACGTTTATAAATACTACTAAAATAAAAATTTGAGAAACCAGTAAATGACGACAATTCTTTTTTTAAATGATTTAAATTCTTGAATAATAAATGAAAGAAACAGATTCTACATCTTTAACAAAGTAAAATATATGTGAAATCAAATAACTTAAGCATCTTTTTTAAAACTTTCTTAATCTTTTAAAAAAGGCCTAGAATTTGGGATCATCCTGTATTCATCTAACAGAGGGGTTCAAACCCACGAGCTTAAAACAGTCTGGATTTTGTTCAAAGGTCTGGATTCTCTTGATTAAAATAATTTCGGCTCTTTTGTGCTTCACACAAACGATTTCTTTTGAAGACACCAGCTATATATTAAACAATATCGCAAAATTGAGCTGTTACATCAACACAATTCTTGAATTAATTCTTCATTGTGTGCAATCGTTTAGCTGCAACACATTTCGAATAATTTCAAACTGGTGGCATATAGTGTTTCTTCCAGAAACGGTATCTAATGAATTTGATGACCGAAGGCAAAAATTGTTCAATGTGCTATGTGTGGTCCAGAGTGTAACACATTTTAGATCCATTCGGGTGAATCTGGCGACACAATACGAATAGGTATTTTGCAAATTCTTATCACAAAGCAGCATCACCACTGGTCATTCGATAACCGTTTCTTTCGTTCAGAGGTTCTTTCTCAGGTACTTCTTCAGGCCTTTTCCTCTTGAAAAATCCAAGCTAATAGATGAGAACACAACTTTTAGTTAAATATTTATCTCTAATATAAAAGTATAAGAGAGAATAAAAAGCACAAAAAAGGGAAAAACAAGTAATATAAAAAAAATTTAAGTCAGTTCAATTAATATAAATATGTACATACATATGAGACAGTAAGTGACAAAATAAAATTTTCTTGCATGAATGTAGAAACAAAAAATTTGGAATATGTGCATTTAATAGTTTTTTTTTATTTTGCAAAAACGATTTAGTTACTTTTTGCGGAAAGTCCATTTTATTAAATAATCACAATTAATATAAATATGTACATACATATGAATGTGACAGAATCACACCGGAATTAAGTGACAAAACAGAAAAGCCTTGTTTCAGCTCGTGTAACGATTTTCTGCCAAGATTCCCAATGTTCTTCGGATTCAGGTCTATAGCTGGCCATTCCATTCGTTTCCAGATACTCCTCAACAATCCGAGCTCGGTTTGTTTACCAATGTTACTATTTATTCTTTAATTAAATTTAGTTATTCTAATAAAATAGTATAGTTAAAAAGAAATCACATTCTCAGAAATTGGGCTATCCCAGATGGGATTTGAACCCATCGGTTTACGGAAGTCCCAACGCGCTGGAACAGGTCTTCTGGACACAGAATCTTCGTGGTATTGATATCTACGAGACACATTGCGCTACTGGGACTGCCCGCCACCAACAAGCAATTCTCCTTTTGTTTGGACCATTATTCTTGTTTGTTACTATTCATTTTTTAGTTTAATTAATGAATTAATATTTGACAAAACTATATTAGCATCAATTGTCATCCACCACAAGTTTAAAAAATGTATTTGAACTTGAATGGATGAATAGAAAGTATATATTTTATTAACGATTGAAAATTTGAACTAATAGTAGAAATTGAATTAAAAAATAAGAAAAAACTAAGGGAGGTGGGAAGGAGGTATTGTTTGAATGCAGAAAGAGTTCAATTCTAATAACTCACCTTGAGTAATTTCTTTTTCTTCCTATTATACCGAAGAAAAATTTCGCCAAATCAAAAGATGTCACCAGTTCAAAAAATGTCGCCAAAACTGTCATCGTCATTATTACTTTGTTCGAACAAATGCGAGAATGGTTTCCACTATTGGCTGTATATCGCTGGACTTGGCGACATATTTTGATTTGATGAAATAATATGGAAGTACCTTTCTTTTTATTAGAAGTTAGCCATATCGGTATCATATCGGTATCATATACAACATATCGGTACTTATGTACTATCGTAACCATATTGGCGGCTTTGAATAAAAGCGAACAAATTCTGAAAACTGAATATGCTAACAGGAATATGAAGCACGTAATCAAAAACGACTATGTGAAAAATAATAAATATAAATAAATAATAATCCTTCCTTCCATCCTCGGGGGATTGACAACCCAGGCCCTCAAAAAGCCTTTTCCAGGTCAATCTTCTTTCTGCTAGTGTTCTCCAATTCTTAGTTCCCAAAACTAGAAGATCTTTTTCCAGGCCATTAAACCATCTTAGATTTGGCCTGCCTTTTCTCCGTGTGCCAATTGGTTGAGCTTTGAAGACTTTTTTAGTGGTGCGGTCTTCGTTCATTCTGACAACGTGACCTACTCATTTAATTCGTTGTATTTTGACGAAATTAACATTGTCAGATTCTTTACATGATTGATAGAGCTCTAAATTTGATCTTCTTCGCCACATTCCCTTTTCCTGAATTCCTCCAAAAATAAATCTTTAAAATCTTCCTTTTGTAAATACTTATCATGTTCTCATCTGTTCGAGACATAGAAAATAATAATCATTAAAAGAAAAAGAACTAATTTTTATTACTTAATTTTTTTATTATATTGTTAATTTTATATTATATTATTATTTAGTATTATATATAATAAGAATATTCTCCTTAATTTTATTCTTTAAAAATTCGGTAAATCCCAGATACGCATTAAGTATTCGAGCTAACCATATCAATGAACAGCTAGGCTTAGAGTGGCTGCAAGCGGAGAAACATGAAACGAAACACATGGTTGCCAATTCAGCACCAACAAAACGTGTGAAATTGGGGTTGCCAATTTGGCGAATTACCTTCAAGGTTGGCATGGTTGCGATAGTACATAAACACCAAAATGTCCAATAAAATATCCTCATTTTGTCCCTACTTATTATAATATTGATTATTATTTGCCTGAACTTTTCCACATTTGAAAGCTGATCAGTAATACATAATTTCGGTTCTGTTTTTTATATCAAATATACACAACTACTATACCTTCCACAGCAGTAAAGCGAGCAAGGCTAGAAGGAGAAGACCACAACAAATGGCTAATATAATAATCCACCATGGAATCATATAAGGTGCTAGGGCGACGTCGAGAAGACTGACTTTCGTAGAAACCTAAAAATCAAAAGTATTCAAAAACATTCAATTATTTCCTAGAAATATAAATAATTTCGTAAAATTAATGCATGCATTTTAAGGCCTTTAAATCTCATTATTAAAAAAGAAAACTATTTAGAAACAATAAAAAATTCACATACCACATATACTTTATATGGTAAGTAACTTGGGTCTACCCCATATGGAAGTTGGGTGATACGCGTCACCAACTTGGAAGACGTTTTCACTTCGCTAAGGCCAAACTAAAAAAAAAAAAAAAAAAAAAAAAATGTTTGAGTAAGAATATTTTAAACTGTAGAGGTTAGAACCCACGACCTTTGGGTTTGTAGCCTAGCTACAAATCCCCTAGACAAAAGTGATCCCTTCTATCCAGAGGCTATTACTGGCTTATTTTAGATACCGCTACACTACTCTTCCACCAGTGAGTCAGTGGATAGGCGAACGATTTTTGTTTGTTTGTTACGGAGAGCGCGTGTCTTTTTTATGTATCTTATTTATTATATTTTTACTTTTATTTATTTATCTATTACTTTAAAAAAATTTATTTTATTTTCTTGCGGTAGATGGCGTCACGACAGTTCAGAAAGTTGCGTTTTCTTAATTCAGTCAAGGTCCCCCAATGTAGTGGTTAGAACCACGACCTTCGGGTTCATAGCCTAGTAATATATTCACTAGACAAAAGTGATCATCTCTCTCCGGAGGCTATTACTGGATTATTTTAGATACCACTACAAAACAAAATTTATGCTTTCAGATCAGTAATTGCAAATTATTATTCAAACCTGCAAGTTAAAAGCTTTAAAAAATATTTGTTTCCCTTGATGGGTTGCCCATTGGAAACTAAGCCTTTGCACACGCTGCAAATCCCAATTTCCCATGAGACCCATTTCATGGTGGCACCATCTAGGGGCTAAATTTTGACGATTGAATTAATACTAATTCCAGCGCTCGTCGGATGCTGAATAGTGCTGTGATTTAATTTTGCTAAGAGTACCAGAGCCAAATGGATACTCATGGGATCTTTTACATGCCACATAATCATGTGATATGCGTGTTTATACTTCTTGCATCCAGAAAATCCAGCCGGAGTCGAACCCACAACCTTGGGTTTACGAAGAGGGCCCGTTACCTCTAAGCAAACGGGCCGATTCTTAAAACAATATGAATTGTACTTCGTTTTTAAAATACATTATTCTTTTTATAAAATATATGTAATTCGACATATATTCCATTTAAATGAACTAACTTCATAAGAATAAGTATAAAACTTCTCTAACTTGATAGAAAATGATTTATTCATTCGTGGATTAAAAAAGTTCTTATTTTTTTTTAAAAAAGTCAAGTTATTTCTAAAAGACTTACTTCGTTGTAGGTCTCTCTCCAAAGTCTGGAACGAATACTAAATATAACTTGGTCCCCTTTTTCAAGATTAGATATGGTGCAACGAATTTTCGTGCATAAAGTTGGTCCACATGACTAAAAAAAGAATTTTTTTAGGTAAGTAGGTTATTATATTATCATAATTACTATATAAACAGTTTTGCATAATCTTACTACTGAACAGGTAGATCTAAATGTAACTTCTCTCTTTTATTTAGAGAAATGAGGAAATTTTATTATGCTCTCAATCTAACTTTTCAAAAATATCCTTGAAAAAATGCCTGGTGCTACACATATATATACACACACATTTGTAGCGGGTAAAGGTTAATATATGTATATTTTATCACGAAATTTTTGCTGATTCTCCAAAGCACTTCTTATTCTTCTATTTTTCAATATACATCATGTATTTTTTACCCGATGGCAGTAAATTTTTGCTAGTATATTTATTTCGCCAATGTTGGCCAATTTCGTAAATTGGCCAACAATATAGTAAAAACCCCGAACCTACACTATAGGTGGGACTGAGTGATAACCACGTAAGTCGTGGTATGATTTAGCATATAAATTATTTTTAGTTAGAGCTGGTGATGAAAGAAAGTAATAATCTGTTGTTGTTGCTCATGCTATCTGTCTGACGTAGTCAGATCGAGGCCCACGAAATTCATCGTGGCAAGGGGCTAGAAGTACACCTGTTGTTGGCCTTGGCCACCATACAGGTGTGACAGTACGATTTAGCTCGGCGAAATTCCCCGAATGGACAATAGATGGCGACACCACCTATCTCCACCTCCACAATTTAGGCATTGGAACGGAATAGGAGGGAAATATTCTTCAGTACCCTGCACTCGTGATTCAGCCCACAAGACTTTCGGACCCACTGATTTAACGAGCACGAACTCCTTGTGTACTCGGAGGGTATTTCGTGGCACGGGCATCGAACCCAGGTCTTCCGGTCTGGAGTCCGATGCTCTTACCACTAGGCCACCTACGGCCCAGTAATAATCTAGAAATGTTTGATAAAATCTTAGATAACACAAACACACACAAAATGGCTAGCCGAAGTTATCTTGATGGAGAAGGTTTAATAAAATATTACAAGATAGTCTGCCGGACCAAAGATTTTCTTTCTCATGCAAAATTTCCTTATATTTTGCTACTAATGCTTTATTCCTTGTTTTGTTGAAAAAATACGCTCACACGCACATCGTTGGAGTCTATATTTTCTAAAATTTGTAATTCTGTTTCAATTAAACTGAGGCTTTCTATCAAATTCCCAACCGTCATTCGATCTTCTGATTGAAATGGATCTAAAAACCCGAGTTCTTGAATGTCTTGCTCCTGCTCATGCATTTTTATGAGCTTCTGATTATGATAATCCAGCAGTTCTTGAACTCACTAGATACTTCTTTATTTACTTGGCTGGCAAGATCGACAACTTCTTCACTCACATTACCAATTTCACCAATTGTGTTTTTCTCAAACAAAAGACGAATCGACGAGATTTGAAAATTGGGTTCGCGTCAGTCAGGGTAGCGTAAGTCGAGGTATAACTGTATATTAAATTATTGAATTTATTATTTTGATTTGATTAAATTACTTCTTATATTCTACTTAATTGCTAAGTCATCATTATTTTGCTTTCAAATATATGAAGGAAGATTTGATTTGAGCACCTTCTGATCCGAAAACGAGTATCTTAGCCACCACGCCAAACCGATCGTCATCGCGTGGAGGCTATAACTGGTTTTTATCTAGATATCACACCGCCACACTACCCCCCAATGCCAGTGATTCGGTGAATAGACGAACGAACGATGCCGTATTCGTGGTGAGCGTGTGAGCAGTTGCGTCACTTTGAGTGCGACGGGTTTGTGAGTTGCATCATTCGTGCGTGAAGGCTTATGGGTTGCGTCATTGGTGCGTGAAGGCTTATGGGTTGCGTCATTGGTGCGTGACGGCTTATGGGTTGCGTCATTCATGCGTGACGGCTTAATTGCGTCATGTGTCTGGGGGCTTGGTTGCTTTTGCGGTGGATAGATGGCGCCACGATTGCTGCGGTTCTCTTTAAACAACCAGGGTAACCGATGAAGGATGGATCAGAACTGGGTACCATCTGATCCGAAAACGAGTATCTTAGCCATCATGCAAAAACGATCTTCATCGCTTGGAGTCCATAACTGGTTTTATCTAGGTATCACACCGCCACCTATGCATCATATACATAATACAAAATTCAAAATACAATAGAAAATATCTTACTAATTCCTCCTGAAATGTGTCTTCTCCTTCGTCACTCAAAAAATGATCTTCTCCCTCATCGCTTAAAAAGGGTTCATCCTCCTCGTCGCTTTCCTCGGCGAGAGCGTATGAATCCTCATCTCGCTTTCTCCTTCTGCTTCTGATAGAATTAGCTGTTTTCGAATGCCCATTTTTGACTCTCCAGTCGCCAATCAGCATTTGTTCCTTCAGATCTTGGATACTGATATTCTGATTTCTTGGACGACGACGTACTTCCTGAAATTGTTATGGAACACCAATTGAGTATTAATTGTAGGCAATAAAAGAAAAACTGTTATATCAAAGAAACTAACTGAAAATCTCAAAAAAAATTAGGGGAAAAGGTGTAATGAAGTTGTACGGTTCAGTATAAAATGTTAATTAATATTTAATCCTGAATGAGAGTGAGATGGTCCCCTAACGCATATTTCTTCGAAACCCGATTCCTTCTCCTTGAAAATGATAAGTAGCATTCAACACTAGAATGAAACACTGAAAATCGCTTAACACAAAACTGATCGTTTAACACAAAGGGACTGAAATATTTTTTCGTGTTAAAGGGTACTGTAAACAAAAAAAAACCCTTAAATCAACAAAATTAAGTTTATTGGTTTATTTTATTTGCGTAGATGTGTATATATATGCCTATATTTAATAAAAATTAATGGAACAAAAACATTCACAAGAACTTAATGAAATTTAATACAAACTTTTCAAGTTTTTTGAAAAACAAAACATTTATTGAGTTTTTGGAAAATACTCTGATGTGTTTCTCTATGCCTTGTATTATTTAGCATCAAATTGTCAACAAATTGTTCGATATCGTCTATTTTGTTATTCATTTTACCATTGGAATGTGCCGTCAAAGTAACTACACCTACTTTTCATGACGTTCCTCATTTCGAATGAAGTGCCAACACAGGAGCAGAATTATTCACTGAATTTTCATCGTCGGAATCTGCATCATTGATATTTTTTGAGCTTTGAATGTCGATTACCCTATTTATTCGAATCTGAACAGCATCCCTAATCTTCGACGAGTTTTTGCAAAAAAATAAAATATAGCGTAAAATGGTGTGAGAACTCCCTGGGTTCCACCCTGGACACTAAGATTAATTTGAGGCAAAGAATGACCAGACGCCATTTGTATAATAATAAATTATATTTATTCACTTAGTTCAAATATCAAACTTCTAATGACAAATATTTATCTATATGTGTACGTCAAAAAAGCGATTTACCTTTAATATTAAATTAAATTACGAAATATGAAATTAATCAATAACTACACTCAATATCAAAAGGGTTTACCGGAATAGGAGGTCTGAGAAATACACGCAACTTGAATTATTTCCATTCACTAAGATTTAACTAACTTTATTACATTAACGCTTGTGGTAAGCGGTACTAAGCTAGAATATATCACCTGGCTGTACTTATGATCTCTCCAGGTAGATTAATCCTCCTAAGGCTCCTTCGCTGAATAATAACAGCAATACTCCAATATCGTAATCCAATTGAATCCTCCAAATCTCGTCACTACTGCTGCTGGCTCAATACCCTTCTTCCCCGCTAACTTACAACACTCTTCTTAAATTTTCCTTATCTACTTTGCATGTCCCATTTCCTTCTTTTAGAGGTGATTCGAATTATACACGAATTTACTACCATCCCCAAAGACGCCTAAGAGTATTAGTGGAAAGGTGCCGTAAAGATTCGTCACAATGGTTGATCGATATCCAATTTTACGAAATTATAATAAATTGAAAATGAGAACTAAATACGAAGTAAACAATTAATTATATTTTACAAGGATAATGAACCTTTAAATGCAAGCATGAACCTGTAATTACTATAAATTACGCATCCAACGAATATTTTTTTCCGATTCTAAGCTTCACCCTATTTTCAGTAGGGTTAACATCGGAGAAAAAAAAAAGTGCGGCTTAGATTATCGTTAATAAGGTGATACAGGATCTAGCTTTTATGAAGGCCACACAAATTGTTCATGGAAGCAACATGATGCATATCTATGCTATATTTCTTACTTGTAAATTGAGGGGATTGACGTCCTCGATTCGTTCGCATTGCGCGTTTCCACGAACATCTGGTTGAGCCATCAAGTACAGCAAAGATTTTCCATCTAAAGTATAAGTGGGCCACAGTAGGTACACTTCCCCTTGTTTTACAGAGCTTGGCCCTAAATTTCCAACCTGATAAAAAAAAGGGACCCGTTAATGAATGAATGGAAGTCAAAACAAAATCGTATAAATGTTTCTAAGGAAAACTGAATAGTAAAAATAAACGAAGATTGTATGTCCAAAAAGTAATTTTATTAATATTTTTAAGGTGCCATGTTCACAAATAGAGCAATTTTTACCTCATAAACATGCGTTACTTCCGGGCCTATATCTGTTTCACTAACCATGGTGGATGGTATTGGTTCTGATTTATTATAAGTTATTACTTCAGGAACAGAGATTCTAAATAATAGATGGAAAAACAAAATATTAAATTGTGGCATCGAATATTTCATAAAAAGAAATTGATTTGCAACTATATATATGAATGTAGGAAAATCCCAAATGAGAAAATAAGTACACTTAAAAAGAAATTCTGTTTTGTAGGCTCATATGTAAACAAAAATTAAAACCACACTTTTTCCCCACTTTTATTGAGAAAAAAAATTGATAAAAATCGTTAAGCATTCATACCGATGTATAGCTATTTTGTTTAATGGATTTCCACAAGAATAAGAAATCAATTTTATATTATATATATATATATACACACATAAGTCATACAATTTGCTCCTTTAATTGATTTTGTGAATTTTTTTCCCTCTGAACAATTTATTAGAATAATTATTTCGTGAGATCGCATTTACTACTGTGACACAGAAATAACATTTAATGATTTATTTTACCGATAGATGGCGAGACTGGCGTTATTCTTCCATCGAGCAGTATTACGCCATCTCTCTCTCTCTCTTTTTTTTTTTACTTTGTAAATTTTTGAATATGTTTGTTTTCAATTATAATTCAAATAAAAAAGTTATAGGTCCTTCAATCCCAAAATTTTTTGAATAAAATACCTTTGATTTTGAACTATTGTCTCTATATAAATACAGTCAAGCCACCATGTATAACCAACCTCTATAATACGAATTTTTCTGTATAGCGAACTTTTTCCTGGAACCAAGAATATTTCACCATTTTCTTCGTAAAATAACCTCCCAATAGCGAAGTGCATTTTTTATGTAACGAACTTTTTTCTTGAGATTCAATTTTTTTCCCCTCTATGCATAGTAAAACATGTTTAAGTATTTCTGGACATTTCAAGATATCCTCTTTTAACACATTTTGTGGTCAGGGAATTTTGGTGTTTTACAAAGATGTACAGCGTATATTATTTGAAACAAAGCATTTTTTTCAATAAAAAAAAAACCCCAAACAAAATCAACAGATTTTATGAGTAATTAAATTTAATTACGCATGTAGTAATGTATGTTTAGAATCTCTAGTTATATAAAAACTAATGCATGTTTACAATTACACTTGTATGCTTTATATTAGAAGAAAAAAAATATCCTTAAAATTCATTATTTTTTACTTAAAATTATTTTCTTAATATTGAGACTGCTGTATATACCCCAATATTTTTTTTTTGTTGTTGTTTGTTTTCCTTGCAGTTTTTCTTTTCTTCTTTTTTTTATGGGTAAGATATATAAAATACATGAAAATTAATTTACAAAAGGAGTAAATAATTACTTTTTTTTAATATATAGTGTGCTTATGAATTTAAAATTTGTTTTTCATTTGGTTTATAATGCATATCAAAAGATTAACCTCTATATAACGAATTTTCCATGTAACGAATTTTTTTCCACCGGATTTAGCAACTGCGTTAATTAGAGGTCCAAATTTTGCCAGAATTTACAAAATGTAACATTTTTCTTTGTTTTTCTACAAATAATGCGGGGGGTGGGTGGATTATTTAATATACACATCATAAAAACCATCGAATTTTTTCATAAGTTTTCCTACACATCTAAACCTTTTAAATCTTAATAACACTCCCTATTTAGTCCCAATTGCTCCTACAAGGAGCAACTGGGATGAAAATAACTTTTACAAATAACTTCTGAGCTCTAGCCATACCACTGATACATAGGACTATTTATAAATATATCTCGCTTCTTACATAACGTACACATTATTACTTTTTTTTAATTCGTTTTCAACTTTTTTTGAAAATAAAAAAGGAAAAAATTTAGGAAAAGCAGGTTGAATTGAAGCAAGCTTTGAAACATTGTTCCATTTTCATTCCTCGACTGGATATATGCAGAGACGTCTTAAGGTATAGTACAACTGGGCCCTGGCCTAGTACCTCGTTTCGTTCTCGACTTTGTCTTAGTAAGATCATGTGATCCGGATAATTATAATGGTCAAATAATATTCACGTATATCACTGGCGTAGCTAGGTTTGAGTGGGCTCTCAATGTCTTATGATTTTTTCTTATGCATTTTGGGGCCCCTATATCATTGATACGGCGGTAGCTACGACCCTGCCGAGCATTGCGAAAAACTGGGAGTTTCAAACTGCAAGTCATCTGGCAAAAGTGGCAGGACTGTATTATTATGAAATGGCGTAATGTACATACCCCCGGGGGGCAGAGTAATAGGGGGCCCAAACCTGACTGCCTCTAAGTTCCTACCCTTTGTAAAATCCAACTTGGGGGCTTTGCAGGAAGGGGGGGTCCAAGTGTTCTCCGTTACTCCACTGTTATTATGTGATGACCGTTGTCCATGTCTAGATCTAGGCCTAATACTATAAGCAATCATTCAACTCATTTAGTTGATATGACCATCGGTCGAGCTGGTTTATGCCTACTTATTTGAGAATTTGAGATTGTAAGTCATGCACGTTTGTTTCTAATTACCGTTTGAATGAGTATTAGACAATGCATGCTATATACTGTCTACTTTTAAAGATATCAGCAGTAGCGCACACAGGAATTTTTCAGGGAGTGGGTCGAAAGTTCACCATTCTTGTATCATGCTCCTTTTGATTTTGTCGATTTTCGGGAACAAAACACAGTAAAAAACTAATTATTGAATAAATAATTATTAGCATTAATTAATAAAATTATTCATTAATAACAAATACTTAATTAAATTTTACGTACTATATACATAGAATTTATAATCAATCGGAAAAAAATCAAGGGCTTTGGGGGGAGTCCGGCCTTCCCCCTTGTGTGCACCACTGGATATCAGGTAGGGCTTACTTTTGCATAGCAGCCTAAGGGCCTCAACAAATCATAAGATTTCTCAAGGCCCAGAGCCTCAAAGAGTTTTAAGACTTCCCTGGATATATGTTATTCGTGCAGAGGATAAAACTAAATGAACCGATGCGGTAAAATAACTTGATAACGAAACACATCACTTAAGCAATTGAATTAATAGCAGGTGTAAAAATAAATTAACTGTTTATAAATAAGAATCCACACAAGCAAACCTACCCTCTGACCGCTAGAGCTACTTCAACACGGACTGGTAATTCAATTTCGTACATATTGTTAAACATGGTTTCATTTTTTTCAGCATTAGTACTGAAAATGAAAATATGGGAAATTAGGAATAAAAATATCATTTATTATATAAAATATAATCAGTGAAAAAGACATTAAAACGTAATAAAATGATGAAAAAAATCATAATACACCATAAATATATCGAATGCATTTATATTTATTAGATATAATACAAATTGTTACATCAAAATTGATATGTTTACCTGTTTACGTTCATAGTGAACACTAAATCGCTTGTGGAAGACACAACTCTTGACGGTTCCAAAAGAATCTTGAAATTGAGCTGAAAGTAATAATTAAAATTTAAATTTAGCATCGCACATTCATTTAGTTTAATATTTTGTCTACATTTCACAACAGTAATATAATTCTACTCTGCTGGCCACACAAAATGCAACACCCTGAAGGAAGCAGACAAATCATGATAAAATTATATCATGCGTTGGTGGCGATGAAATATACAAATCATTAGCATTATAGCGCAGACGCACGTCACGGAAGACTGTAACTCCAAAACTACCAACGAACGTCTTTTGACCAAATTTCTGAATTCGACCCATGAAGAATAGTAATCTATAGGAATTGCGGATTATCCTACAGAGAGATCGGTCAACGTGTTGGATGAAATCAAGTAACTGTGATGTGGATCTGTCATCGCTGGATGCAGGAGGAAACGACGGACCGACGTGGCCGATCACTCTCACCCCGTTGCACCACTGTCCTTAATGACAAGCGGATTGTGCGTATGGCAGTGATGGATCACGCAGCCATATCACGAACCATAGCACAACAGATTCAGTTTGTTACGCATCGTACGGTTTCCATTCATACCATTCGACGCCGTTTGCAGCAGAGTGGAATGTCCGCAAACAGTCCATTGCTTCGTTTACCCTTGACTGGAAACCACAGGCGTTTGCACCACCAATGGTGCGATGAACGGTGGAAATGGATAACGGAATGGAATGACATTATGTTTACTGATGAATTCCGCTTCTGCTGCCATCAACATCAAGATGCTCGGATTCAGGTTTGGAGGCTACTGAGCTGTTGCGTTGCCCCACTGGTCCTGCACTCGGTGTCATGGTTTGGGAGTGGTATTGGATTTCACGGCCACACACCTCTAGTACACATTGCCGATACACTGAACAGCCAGCACTGCATCTCTTAGGATTTGGAGCCCGTAGTCCTCCCATACATTCAGCGCTTGCCACCAGCCCTATTCCAACAAGATAAAAAGCGACCACAGGTGACACGCAATGTTCAAGAGTTCTTCTTTACCCATCAGATTGAATGGCTTCCTTGGCCTGCTTGTTCTCCCGATCTATCGCCAATCAAAAACGTGTGGTCCGTGCTTGCACAAGGACTGGCCCCCGGGATATACCATCCGCTGCTACATAAGATCAACTTTGGCAATACGTGGAAGCCGCATAGATTGCTGTACCCCAAGGATATATCCAAATCATCTTTGATTCTAAGCTGAGGCGTGTGGCAGCGGTTACTCTAAATACTGATTTTGCCATCATCTACAAGTCACAAGAGGCTATAATTTTAATCGTATGATCTCTGTACAACATGTTATCTGCCAAATAAATATCGCTGTGATATCTCTGAACCTTCTTGGTGTCGCATTTTGTGTGGCCAGCAGTGTATTAGGTTAAGGGTAATTTACAGATTAATATGTTAGCCATATTACTGTATATCTCAGTTTTAAATGTTACAAATGATTTGATATGTATTATTTAAATTCATGCAGAGATTTAAGAAAAAGGCAGAGTCCATACCGTTTTATTCGCAGGTAGTGGATTTCCAACATCGCATTCGAGCACATTCCGTCCAGTTAATTCTGGATGAGCACCACTGCAGCTCACAGGAAAATCCTACAAAAACGCATACAGAAAAGTAGTTTAAGAAATAGATTTTAAAATAATTTAATTTGTTGATCAAATCGCACTTTCAAAAGGGACAAGTACGACATTGAAATGTTTAAAATTGTTAGGATCATTTTTAATAAACTTTAAAGAGATGAATTCAAAACACACTCTTGGCCATGGTGACTATTTTTTCTTTCCTTGTTAAGAATTTACTTGCTGTACTTCCAAAAAAAGTTTTCGTCATTATAATACTTAGAGGATTATTGAATAATTAATATTTAAAACTAATATTAAAAAATAAGCTCATTAGCGGCGTAACGAAGAATACTGGAGCCACCCAGCAAAGTCAGGTTTTGGGCTCCTAGGTGAAATACACACTTACCGTCAGTCATGCTATTGTCCACCTAGAATCCTGACCCCCCTGCTTGATGCGGGGTTGCCATTGTGTAGATTACGCCACTGAAGCTCATGTTACAACTGATTTCTTAACCTGTTAACTGTGATTGACGAGTATACTCGTCATCGCTCGATTTCCGTGACACACAAAATTGCGCGCTCTCACAAACTGAAGTGCCCCAATTAAACAATAAACGGTTAAATGATAGCAGCTAAATAAGTTTGTGACTTAGGAAACATTGGTTTATTGATTGAAAATTTCCAGGTCTTTGAAGATGAAGGTTCATGTGTGTGAAATCCAGGTTGTTCATGTTTGTGTATGAATTTTAACATCCTTAACCCTCATAGAGTAGCGTGTTTGATCATTTGTGTATGCATAGTATCTTTTTCTGGTGTTAATATGAGTTCACCATCTACACGGTATAGCTAACTAGATTTTCATCTTTACGTGTCCAAGCGAAAAAAATGCGTATTTTTTAAATGTTTTTAAATTCAGTAAATGCTTATCTAATAAACAGGAGTTTGTCAGTGGCGTAAAGTGCACCCCGCGTCGCGGGAAGAGGAAAGGGCAAAGCCTATATTATGTTACGGTTCTACAATCCATTGTAATATCCGGCTTCGGACCCTAATATCCTTTGTTACACCACTGGTGTTTGTGTTACAATGTAGGAGATGTAAAAGAAATTGGAGCATACATTTTTCTAACTGAAAATGTGTTTCAAGTTTGGAGCGGGTTGTCTGCCATTAATGTTTACATGAAAGTTTAATCAATCGATCTAGCTTCACAAATATAAGGAAAAGTCTAGAACATTTTATATATATGAATATGAATGTTATATTTGCTTGGGACTTCCGATCCACACGCTCCAAAATTTTGCAGAGAAGCTCTGCTGATGTTTCTAAGGAGCTGTAAGCCCCCCAAAAAAATGGGAGGAAGAAAAAAAAATTACTTTTATTTTTAGTACATTTTTTAATAACCTTATTGTTTAAGGAAAAGCTTGTATGTGTATGTACGAAATTACCAAATGCCTAGTTATGCAACCATAGTGGGGACAACCGCTCATTTCCTGTGTTTCGCGATATCTTTTGATTTGGAAACATTTAAGAACGGGGTTTTCAGAAATCAACTCTCGAGTAGGAATGCGAGAGGTTAAGGAGGCGCTATAAATAAAATCTGTAGTTTTTGAACTGTTAGACCTAGGAACTTGATATTTAGCATGCGTGTTTCTTTGGCTGTGTAGAGATCCACTATGAACGAGTTTTGCGGAAATGGATTTCTAAGAGGGCTTATGGCGGTGTTCAGAGGTGTAACGGAGAATATTACGGCCCATCTGCAAAGTCAGGTTTTGGACCTCAAGTATCTTACAAAGGATCGCAAAACTATAGGCTTTGGGTCCCCTGGAATCCCGCCCTCCCCCGCGATGTAGGGGTTAATACGCATTCAGATTTGCATTTTGTCAAGCATTTTTCATTTGTTGCATTTCTAACATTTCCTTAAAACGGTTTTCTGTAAAGGAAAAATAAAATCCGAATTTTGGTTCTTTTCTTTAAAACTGATCTTGTTAGATTAGTTCATAATGAGGCTTTTTTTTTTTGTTCACTAAATGGAATGAATCAAAATTCCATAAATACGTATAGAAATTAAAAAAGGGAGGTGCCAATATTTAGGTATCTTCCCGTTACTTAATGACAGTTCAAAATTATGAGGTCCATTACCAATGGTCCATATATTTCACCAATGCTACTTAATTAAATTAAATCTTAAAAAGGCATTGGGTTTTCCACATCTTATATAATACACAAAAAACAATTTAACAGATTGAATGGCAGCTAAAATTATACTCAATATTAAAAGAGTTGAAAAAAGAAATTGCATGGCTTGAATGTCACAAACACAAATGCATCCGTGCATATTTCAGTAGCTACATATTTAAAATGCTTGGATCGTAAGATTTTTAAAAACAAGTCAATGAAGCCTATAAAAGCAAGTGGACGCGTATGAAAAAAACTCCCCAGACCTTGAGAATAGAGAAATGCGATACTAAATTCTAAGATAAACATTAAAGAGAATGTTGTTGCAATAACAATATCAATTAATATGTAAATAAAATGTAACACGACATCGTTGCTATTTGAGTTTTTTTTTTCTACGTATTATCTCTTAAGAAAGGGAAGGAAAAACACAAATAAACTTAAATAAAATTCCGGTGTTTGCTAGTGACAGTTGTTAACGCCTGTTTAATTTTAACAAGAACGGTTTTTTTCAATGTTAAGAATTATTTTTTTTTAAAAAAAAGGGCACAAATATGAGGTATTACATTTCATGCTGATGTAAGATTTTTAAAAACAGTCAACATGGAACTGCTAATTATTACTGTCCTAAAAGCGAATTCTTTAACCATTTAGTCCACCATAATTAGCTCTTTCAGCTTTAAATGTCGATCAAAACACAATCTACAATATCTATCTTCGGAGGAGCATATACACGAGGTAGGATTCAAAAGTTCTAGGACTGAGCTGAGCCTGTAACGCGAAAAGTTTTTGCAGTGGAGTGACTACAATAACATTTCTGTGTCACTGCATTCTTGCCCTTTTCTAAAAAGTTTGTCTCGAATCACGTGGTCGGTGTCTTGCCACGGCAACATATTTTGTAAATGAATGCATTTAGTAGCTGGCGATGGAAAGAAATTGCCCTTTTTGAGCAGAGAATAATATCAAATTTTGTGTTGGCTTAGAAAAGAGTGCTACGGAGACTTACGAAATGTTGAATCATGTTTAGGGCAGTAATATACTATCGCGAACGTAAAATTCTGAGTAGCATCGACGTTTCAGAGAAAGCAAAGAAAGTGTCAAAGACGATGAACACTCTGGACGTCCAAATACTTCCCACGCCCATTGAAAATCGTTCTGCGGCTGTGCGTAAGAACATACTTCAAACAATGACGGGGTGGAAATGCAACTAACTGTTTTACCACATCCTTCTTACTCCCCTGATTTCGCTCCCTGAAACTTCAGAATATTTCTTAAGCTGGCACGTCTGTTACAGGGTCGTCGATTTCAATCTGCAGATGAAGTTAAAAGTGCATCGCAGGCTGAATTAAAGAACATGACTAAAATTGGATTCTAGAAATGCTTGGATGAATTTCACAAGCGATAGCAAAAGTGTGCCGTTGCTCAAGGGTCTTATTTCGAAGGAGGATGTGTTTCCACAAATTTAACTAGTAATATTTTTTCAATTATAGCTCAGTCCGGGAACATTTGAACCCTACTACATATATTACATACTCGTATATAGAAGATTACAATTCTGAAGGAGTGCAAATAGAATTCTTCTTTTAAAGTGTAATGTCCCAGTTTTAATTCGTTGATATAAAAAAATATTTAATAGTAAAAGAAAAAGAATGGCTATATGAAACAAGAGAGTTATTGCACGGGTTGGGGGTCCAGACACCAGGAATCCACCCCTAAGTTCACCATCGATTATCATCATTTTCATGTGTACCAACAATGCCTTTTAGTACAAATTTTATTAAAAAAATTCTTCATAACTAATTTAAACCTGATAAATCTACAAGCAAGGAAATCTTAAGGCAAGGGCCGAAGGCCTTGACTTTGAAGGCTTGTCCCGTTTTCGAATCCACCTCAATAAGATCATGATTCGAATAATTTTAATCGCCAAATGTTGTCTTTGGATATGTTCACCGAAACACTGGGAATTTTTAACTATATGTCAATTCGCAACAGTGGAGTCAAGGACCCAGTGCCAATTTATCCATTGGGTGCTTGAGGTGAGCATACAGGGGCCCGGATAAGTTGGGCTTAACCAATTTCTTTATAAATTTCGTTTCTGATTATAAATTTCGATGTGCCAGTGCAAAGGGAATGGGGGGGGGCGCTGCAGATTTTCTGCACCCAAAACCCGAAATACAGAGTGTGTTTTTTTCCAGGTATGGAAGTTTAAGTTGGCATTACTTTCCAAGATGGCGACCGATTTAACAGCTGTCAATGTCAAGTGATTTATTATCAGTTTGGTTTGGCAATTCATCATGAATAGACTCACGCCTGAACAACGCTTTCAAATTGTGCAATTTTATTTCGAAAATAATGGTCGATTTTCATAAGCGAATTTTGTTTAGCGATGAAGCGCACTTCTGGTTGAATGGCTACGTCAACAAACAGAACTGCCGCATTTGGAGTGAAGCTAATCCACAAGTGTATGTCGAAACACCGTTACATCCAGAAAAACTGACTGTTTGGTGCGCTTTATTGGCTGGTGGAATCCTTCTTCAAAAACGATGAAGGCCACAACGTTACAGTCAATGGTGATCGGTATAGAGCCATGATTACTAACTTTTTCATTCCTGAATTGAACAATCATGATGTCCAGGAGCTGTGGTTCCAACAAGACGGCGCAGCATGTCACACAGCTCGTGCCACAATCTATTTATTGAAAGACACGTTTGGTGACCGCCTAATTTCAAGTTTTGGACCTGTGAATTGGCCTCCAAGATCTTGTGATTTAACACCGCTAGACTATTTTCTGTGGGGCTATGTAAAGTCATAGGTCTATGCGGATAAGCCACAAACGCTTGACCATTTGGAAGACAACATTCGCCGTGTTATTGCCGATATACGGCCACAAATGTTGGAAAAAGTCATCGAAAATTGGACGTCCAGATTGGACTACATGTGAGCCAGCCGTTGCAGTCCTATGCCAGAAATCATATTTAAAATGTAATGCCACAAGATTATCTTTCGAATAAAAAAAATTTATGTCAATCGAATAATACATCGTTGTTTTATTGCAATTTAAAGTTCTATACCTCTAAAAAAACACCCTTTAAGTTTAAACCGGCACTGCAAGGGCCTCAAGAAGTCTTAAGACATTTCTATCAACAAAGAACACAATACAATAACGCAGACGATATTTAAGTAATAATATCATGTGAGATTAAATTTCCATTCGCTTCAGAATTTCTCCTTTTGGCTTTTTGCCATATTTTGAATCATTTTCATTTATTAATCCACCCATTTTTACGTGAAAATAAAACAGTGAAAATAAAATTTTTTCAAACATGACATGAAGTTTTTACATGACGATTAAAAATGCACATAATTCTTACCAATTTGGAACGTTCAATGTTTATATAATTTACATCCAAAGGCATGGTAACGTACAGCATTGATTCAAATGCGTCTTCCCCTGCATTTCTAATTGTCATGTCCAACTCCAATCGTTTCTTGGTACCAATCGAATACTGATCCATATTTCTAAAAGTAAACAGATTATTTAACTTTATTTGTTTAATTTAATGATTTTCGTATACTTAAATGGAACAGCAATATACATATTTATGTAGCGTTAACAGAAATTAATTCCAACAAAGAAAAAGACAATTTATAAAAATATATGTATATTATAATAACTATGGGCTTTTAATAACATAAAAACTTACGAAGCAGCCAATAGTTGTAAATCTGGAATGCATATATCGTCTTTGCCGCAATTCTTCTCAATATTTAGCTGAAAAACAATTGAGTTCAAACTTTAGAATTCGCTAGAAATAGTATTCTGAAAATAAACTATTGATATTACGGATGAAATTTATTGCAAGTACTTCATGTTGAATGTATCAATATTTTCTACTTTTACATGCTGACATAATTTTTTACTTATAATAAAAAATGCGTTACCTCATTGCTTGCTGCTGTAGGAACATTTAAGTTCAGAATGGGTTTGAGTACATATCGATATGGTTCCAAGTCTATGAGCTCGTAATAGGTCTTTATTTCAATGGGTGTCAATTTGTCTCGAATAGCATTCTGAATGGGGGGGAAAAAGTAAAAAAAGTCAAACTGTGATATGTAAATTAACAAGATAATAGTCGAAAAAAGCATTCGAAACATTTTCTTGGAATAAATAAAGAATTGAAAAATATGTGTTGTTATTTGATCAACACATACTTTACGCTAATAAAATACGCTAATACTTCCCTAATAAAAATTTACTCTTAATGTAAATTGAATCCCAATATAAAAATCAGCAATTGATAATTTCAGAATTTGTTTCACATTTACTTTTTAAGAAAATCATTACCATAAAAAAGCCGGAAAAGAATTTTTGAGATTGAGTGTTAAATAATGAGTAGTAAATGGGGGTTTCATGACTCTCTACACCAGTGCTACCCAACCTTTTTACCGCCGCGGACCGGTCAACGTTTGATTATTTTATCTCAGCCCACTGACAGGCGACATTGATTGTGTTTATATTTTAGATCGTTTTGATTTAATAATTTTAATTTAGTTGTATTTAAACATGCCTTCAGAACAAAATACAGTTACACTAAAAATGAATATAAAGTGATTGAAATTGGAATATAAGGTGTTTTCCATAAAAAAAGGGTGCACAAACCAGAGAAAAATGCACCGCAGTAAATAAACCGAAAATAATGTAATGTTCCTTGTGCGGCCCGGTGCTACTTGATCCACGGACCAGTCCGCAGCTCGAGGGTTAGGGACCACTGCTCTACACCACTCAATTATTTCGGTTTACCTAGAACTTGATATCCGCTATGCTTTACTTAGTAATCAGGTTACCCAAGACAACGTTAAAATGCTATACAATTTTGTGATTTTGTACACAATAGCAAAACACCGATAGAAAGAAAAAAAAAAAAAAAAAACCACTGAGGTATTAAATTTCTGTGGAAATACCATTACATTTAAGTTCTTTCTTTTAAATACTGTTATTAACCAGCCAGAGAGATCGCAATTCATTTGTTGATATCAAATATCCCCCTTTCTTACATTCGGAATCCCATCCTTCCTCAGTGGCTCGACAGCCCAGGGTGGGCCTTGGCCTTCTCAAGAACCCTTTTCCAGGCCAACCTTCTTCCTGCTAGTGTTCTCCCATTTTTAGTTTTCAAAACTAGATCTTTTTCTAGGCAATCAAACTTTCTTAGATTTGGCCCGTCTTTTCTCCGTGTGCCAATTGGTTGGGCATTGAAGACTTTTTTAGTGATGCGGTCTTCGTTCATTCTGACAACGTGACCTGCCCATTTAATTCGTTGTATTTTGATGAAATTAGCGATGTCAAGATTCTTTAAATTATTGATAGAGCTCTAAATTTGATCTTCTTCGCCATGTTCCATTTTTCTGAATTCCTCCAAAAATTAATCTTAAAATCTTCCTTTCGTATATATAGGGTGTTTTTTTTAGAGGTATAGAACTTTAAATTGCAATAAAACAACGATGTATTATTCGATTGACATGAATTTTTTTTATTCGAAAGATAATCTTGTGGCATTACATTTTAAATATGATTTCTGGCATAGGACTGCCACGGCTGGCTCGGGTGTAGTCCAATCTGGACGTCCAATTTTCGATGACTTTTTCCAACATTTGTGGCCGTATTTCGGCAATAACACGGCGAATGTTGTCTTCCAAATGGTCAAGCGTTTGTGGCTTATCCGCATAGACCAATGACTTTACATAGCCCCACAGAAAATAGTCTAGCGGTGTTAAATCACAAGGTCTTGGAGGCCAATTCACAGGTGCAAAACGTGAAATTAGGCGGTCACCAAACGTGTCTTTCAATAAATCGATTGTGGCCCGAGCTGTGTGACATATTGCGCCGTCTTGTTGGAACCACAGCTCCTGGACATCATGATTGTTCAATTCAGGAATGAAAAAGTTAGTAATCATGGCTCTATACCGATCACCATTGACTGTAACGTTGTGGCCTTCCTTCATCGTTTTTGAAGAAGTACGGACCAGTGATTCCACCAGCCCACAAAGCGCACCAAACAGTCAGTTTTTCCGGATGTAACGGTGTTTCGACATACACTTGTGGATTAGCTTCACTCCAAACGCGGCAGTTTTGTTTGTTGACGTAACCATTCAACCAGAAGTGCGCTTCATCGCTAAACAAAATTCGCTTATGAAAATCGGGAACAACGGCAATCTCGTTTTGTGCCCATTCGACGAATCTACGCCTTGCTTGATCATATTTAAAATGTAATGCCACAAGATTACCTTTCGAATAAAAAAAATTCATTTCTATCGAATAATACATCGTTGTTTTATTGCAATTTTAAGTTCTATACCTAAAAAAAAAACACCTTATACCTATCATGTTCTCATCTGTTCGAAACATAGACCGAGTTTCATATGCATAAGTTAATACTGATCTTAAAAGACTTTTATACAATAGAACCTTTTGTTTTAGTTTTTCTTTTGATTATATCAATTCGATTTCATACATATTTTAGTATTCCATTAAGACATCTATTAGCCATAGTAATTCTCTTTGGAATTTCAGTAGTACACACACAATCGTTCCTTTTGTTCATTCGGAATCCATTATTGAAAAATCTTATCATCTGAAGTCTTCACACCTAGTATATGCTAGATGTGAATTTCTTTGACCATCTGCAAGATGTATAAAAAAAGACGAAAATCAGATTAACGTACCTGTATGTAAACAGTGGTCTTGTTGCAGAACTCGACGTCCTTCCTTAATCGGATATTACGAGATCGATTTGACACCTGATAAGGTTGAGCATCCAGGAATAATGCTCGCGGGCTCTTTTGACTGGCATCAATTGTGTGGGTCAATGCAAGATCTGTAAAATAAACATAAGAAAATTTTTTAACTCAATTCCTATTTAGATCAACAAAGAAAAGTTTCATTTGAGCTACTTTTTATTAAATAGTTACAATTAATATTGCATATACATATGAAAGAATCACAACATTAAGTGGTAATTAATTTTTTATTAATTATCATTAAAGTATCATATTGTCATCCAAAACAATAGTGTACGTAAAATTTCAGGTCAAATGATTGCTTTAAAACGTGAGAAAAAAAATCTTTTAGTTTTGACCCAAGTCGCTAAAAATTAAGCCAACGTGGTTGCATGTGTAATTCTTTAAATAATTAGTTTCAGTCAATTAATTTTAATTAATTATAGCTAAATTATCGTATTTTTACCCACAACAATAGTGTATAGAAAATTTCAGCTCAAATGAGCGCTTTAAAATGTGAGAAAAAAGCCTTTTCAAGTTTTGACACAAGTCTCCAAAATGGTCGCTATGTCGCCAAAAATTATGCCAACGTGACTGTATTTGTAATTCTTTGAATAATTAGTTTTAATCAATTAATTTTTATTAATTATAACTGAGAGAAATATTGTGTCATCCAAAATAATTATGCATATAAAATTTCAGCTCAATTGAGCGCTTTAAAATGCATTTTAATAACGATTGAAAATTCCTCCAAGATAAATTTATAGAGAGTGTGAGCTAATAGTAGGAATTGAAAAATAAATTTGAGAATAATTAAGCTACTTCTTATTTACTTTAGTAAAATAATTTACTTGTGATGTTTTAAAGAGAGAAATAAGAAATGACAGAGTATATTAAAATATCAGTATGTAACCGCTCTTGTTTTACTAACTGTAACTGATTGTCCCTAAAAGCAGAAGCACTCTCAAGCGACCACTAAACATTAGTACAGGCCAATTAGAGAAAGAATGTGGTCCCAGAAAAACCCCATCCATGCTCTTGGTCCTTAATTTTTTAAAAATTAACTCAAGTTAATAGATAACTGGTACACAAAAGAGGTGACCCCATTGAATCGCTCCCCGAATCTATTACATTTAGTTTATTTTTTAACGTCTAACATTCTTCAAATTTATAATAAATAAAAAAGTATTAAATACAAGTAAAATTAAAATATCCATTTTTAATAAATATATCGATAACTTGCGTACCTATTTCCGGTGATACTCCAATTCCATTGTATTTCAAACACAAAGTTGCATCAACGCTAAAAGAAAAATTAAGTTAAATTGTTATTGTACGAAAAAAACAACTGAATATTGAAAAATTGTAATAAAAAGAAGGAAAGAATTTTAAAACAATTGTAAAAAATTACCAAGCAACTTTTGTCTTATCTTTCATAGTACAAGTCTTGTCTTCGAGGCTCAAAACATCTTTACTCAATTTCATGCTGGATGTAATGTTCACAACTGGACGAGACCTAAAAATATACATTGTAAAATGAATTCATAAGGATAAAAAAAGTAAACGGTGGGTAATACCGATTTAATATTGTTCTTTAAGAACAATATCAAAGAATGTTCTATGCCTAGTTTTATATGTGTCGGATTCGATTTAATTTTTTGTTTATGTCGCACTTTGCAGCTGCACGAGGGCTATATATTCAAATTAAATTGAAAATTTAAATTATAACTCTAATTAAATAACATGAGTACATGAGAATTCAAGAGCGTAAAGTTTAACTAATACTTTTACTTTATTTATACGTGTGTGCGCGTGTTAACAGCAAATACATGTACTTACCTCATGAAAATAGCCCGCTCGGAATCATATGCTCCAATTACTATGTCTGAAAAATGAGAATATTTTTATTAAAAGGAAATGTTTATAAAAATAAATAATGAATTTTTAAAAAATATATCAACTATCACAGAGCTCCTATTACCTGGATATTCGTTAGAATCCATGTCCATAGATCCAGAAACGGCAAAACCCAAAGTGTTCAAATCGACATTGGGAAATTCTTCTGGAGTTATAACCTATGCATACGAAATAAATATTAATTTTCTTCTGCTTAAAGTTAATCAATTATGTTCTTAAGGAACACTAAAAATTTGAAAACTAATAAGACAGCAACGTTTTCTTTGTGGCCGTAAGAATTCTCAAGATATATATTATGTTTAAGGAGTTATTAACATAGGCGCATTACTCAATGGGCTCAATTCATGAGGTCACATGATAAAGACAAACACGCGTGAATTCAAAACAAACATTAAACTAAACGTACTTGTTGTTCTATTTGTAAAACTCAGATAAAATTTCAAATTTCATATTTGGGTAAAGATGTTTAAATGTTAGGAAAAGATTTCTTCAAAAAGATATTTTTAAATTAAAAAAAATCATGTTTTATGTTTATACTTTTAAATAAAATGCATTTTGCATACATATGCACTTTTTAAGAGAAAGTTTCTGCTAAGAGCAAAACTTGGCAACGCCGGAGTGCGTGAACTGATTAGCTGGAAACACTAGTTTGTTTTTATCGTGTGACTATGACATCGCATCAGTTTTTGAATTGATTGGCAAGAATCACGTGGCTTTCACTATTATGTGACTATGACGTCACATACATTGAGCCCATTGGTTAGAAATATTGCATTTATCACTTGGTTATCACGTGACTTGAAAGTCAACTGCCGAACAAAGTAATAACCATGAGTAAAACACATCTGCGTTAAATTTGTGGATAATAATTACCTGAGACGGTTTTTCTCTGATTCCTGAAGTACTACCATGATAAATGTAAATAATTCCTTTTCCATCTTTTCCAGCATAAGGAGCTCCGACCGCGAAATCTAAAATAATAAGTTTGGATTGACTCAATATACATAATTGACACTCACTAAATAATACATTAACTGGCAGTCGTGCTTAAAAATGTTTTTCAGGAACAGTAAATAATTACGATAATCCCATCTTATTTTTCAATTTATCCTATATTAAAAACCTAACAAATTTAGGTACGTACGTATTATACCGTCGACCAATTTATAAAATTGAAAGATGTTGCCAAATGCCGCGATATGCAGCCAATAGGGAAAAACAGTTCCTGCGCATGTTGGAATGACAGCATTTGGCAACATTTTTCAAATAGGCGGTGCCTTTTGATTTGGCGAAATTGATCAACGATAATACTAAATAAAAAAAATTATAATAATGGGAAAAAAATTCCTAAAATTAAAATACAATCAAAGTTACAGCAAAGTTACAGTTTTTAAGTCGAAGATGCGAGAAGAACCGTAGGTGTATGAATAGGATAGAATCTCTGCTCCTCCTCCATTTGATTGGTCCAAACAGTCAAATAATTAAAGGTAGGATTATTACGAGAGTGATAGCAATAACAAAAGTTTTTCGCGCGCGGAAGCTAGTCTCCTTCATTTATATATGTTTCATTTAAAAAAAAGGTGGGGGAAATGTATAATAACGGTATATACGTATAATAAGATTTTTCTTCTTTAGTTTTTGTAATTAATTGATTGAAGTTTGAAAGATAATTATAATAAAATAAACATTGTCACACAATATACTGGCGTTCTAGTTATAAGTAAAAAAAAAAAAAAAACGTTACCTTCGTAGCCATCTCTGTTGATATCTTTGAGCGAGGCAAGGGATAAACCAAATCGACCTTTTGTATATGAACCATCCAGTACAGTCCTGCTGTCGATATCGAAGAAATGCTGATGAATAAAAAATATATTGATGTATAGGTGAGTTGAAAAAGTGACATTAAAGTAAAAATTTAAATAAATAGAAGTTGGAGAACGCGAAATCCAAAATGATTAAATTTTTTCTAAGAGGAAAACGCCTGAAATGAAAAATGCTGTATCCAGATTCCTAGTATAGAACAGCTTAATGTATATGTATAGTATGTTAGTTTACACACACACACGACTTATTTTTGTCTTAATTAATCAATTTTTATTGCATACAATGTGCATTCCGTTTCGTACCTTTATACGATCCAAGAAGGAAGCTAAGTACAATCACGAAACTGCAAATAAGTACAGCGTAATGTGATATGCAAATGATCCAAGTTTTGTGCCAATACGCATGCTCATACACGCCGAGGTGGCGCTACAATCAGGAAGAGGGTGCTATATAAGCCAGCACAAATTCGAAGATTCATAAACGTGACGATTACCCACCGATTGTAGGAAGACTTTGGTAAGCGAAACATGCCAGGTAAACGTGCTAGAAGACATTTCTCAGAGTTAAGCGAGTTTGAGAGAGGCCTGATCAACGAAATGAAAACGGCAGGCTGGTCGACGCGCCGTGTTGCTAGCCAGGTGGATCGTTCGGAGTGTGCCGTTAGAAATTGTTGGGAGCAGTGGACACGAGAAGGTACCTACGAGCGGAAAACCGGGTCTGAAGCGACCAGGAAGACCACGAGGAGAGAGGATCGAAGGATCGTGCGGCAAGCACTTGCGGAACCCACAGTGACTCGTTCCAGGATACGAGCAGACGTAGGCGTAGCAATTGTCCCACAAAAAATTTCCAGACACCTTGCAGAAGTAAATCTTAAATCCAAGCGCCCTTTCCGGGCACTCCCTTTAACACCGGAACATCGGCAACTGCGTCTACAGTGGTGCCAAGCCAGATCAATGTGGAATGTCACAGAGCGGCAAAAGGTTGTGTTTAGTGATGAATCCCGGTTTGTTTTGGGGACAGATGATAACCGTGTACGGGTGTGGAGGCACCCTAGTGAGCGGTACAATTCCCCCACACTGTTCTACGTCACACTGCCCGCACAGCTGGTGTAATGGTCTGGGGGGGGCCATAACCTACGATAGCCGGTCCACTTTAATTGTGATGCGGGGAACCTTACCGGCCAACGTTACGTTGATGATATTCTTCGACCCCATGTAGGGCCTTTCCTAAATGGTCTCCCAGGGGCAATTTTCCAGCAAGATAATATTCGTCCTCATACAGCAAGAGTTGCTCAAGACTTCCTACGTCATTTTCAGACTCTTCCATGGCCGCCCCGCTTCCCCGATTTGTCCCCTGTAGAGCACATGTGGGATCAGCTAAAACGGTAGATGCCATCGTGTCACTCTGTACATGATTTAGGGTTGGCTGTTCAAGATTTGTGGGCCCATCTGCCTCAGGACAACATAAGGTGTCTAATCAACTCAATGTCGGACCGTGGGGCGGCATGTATTGCAGCTGGAGGTGATCCAACGCGCTATTGAAGTTTCCCAGTATTTGTGTCGTTGCACACCCTATATTCGTTTAATTGTCTTGTTTTTGAGATCAAGTGAATCTCTCATCTGTGTCATTATGTGTATTAAATTTCATTTTAATCCGATGCTTTCTTCTTGGGTCGCTATTTTCAATGTTCCTGAGTGTATTTTAAAACAAAAAAAGGTGCTTTTCTCTGTATTAATTTTTACATATATATTTTGAGATATATAAGCATAATTACACGAAATTAAAACAAAAGGAACGACCCTTATGCAGTGCATTAATTACAAAATTTTTACAGTATTTTGCTTTCAACTGCGCAATATATCGGTTTAGTTACGACTGCAAATAATCCGAATACAGTCGACTCTCGTTAATACAAACCTTCGATAATACGAACCTCTCGCTTATTAGAAGTATATGCTCAGCCCCTAAAAAAGCTCTTGATATTTCGAACTAAAACAATACGTCTTGGTACACCCAATATTTCGAAATAAAATTTGTGGCTAGCAAGACTACAAGAACTCGATAATTCGAAGTTCTCTTATAAGACTCTCGACAAATCGAACACTCACTATCGTGTACAGTCCTGCAGCAAACAGGATGGAGATAACAAGTTTTGGGTTGTATTTCCTCTGCGTATTTCCCCTGTAATGTAGCCCCTTTGATGACCATTTGTCTGCTACTCCTTCTTAGTGTTTTCCGGTTCCTCAGGCGAAAAAACATTTTTATCGCTTTCCTTATTCAAATGGACAATAGACCGACCTCACCTGTTCTCAGCCGTTCAGTATAATACTTATACTGTGTAATATATTCTTTTTCCACTTGACTGAAACATCTGCTCATGTAACGTCTTTTACATAAACTGAGATAGACACAGTAGGCCTTGGCCCTCATGGGCTGTTGTACCACTGAATTAAGTTCAGTTCAATACGTACTTTTTAAAAATATTTTAAAATAATTTTGTACATATGTGTAACTGTTGTTTCATAACCTAGTTTAAAATTTAAATGTGTTAGAAAAAAATTTCTCTTCGTGTATTTTGGAGTTTTTTTCCCTACCCTCTTGATCATTCAAGAGTTGGTCGTAGGTCCCACCAACTTCGAATTATCGAGAGTCGACTGAATATCTTCAAAATTTCTTGAATTTTAAAATGTTTTCCAGAGAAAGATGTAATTTAGAAGCAGAGCACTGTGTATATAATTTTATATTTACTTTTTATGTATTAATTTTTAGGTGTGTGTGTGGGGGGGAGTAATATATATCTCCTTAAATTCTTATCTGATTGAAAAATTTTGGTACTTGCGTATTTTTCGTTGATCAATTCATCGGGGGAACAAAAACCCGTCGCAAAATGCTGCGATATGCAGCCAATAGTGGAAAACTGTTTCAACGCATGTACAAACAATAATCTTTTCGCGTATATGATAACATTTGGTGAAATTGGTCGATGGTATAAGATGTAAAATTTTTTAGTCCTTTTGAATACAAATCGCCAATTAATGTTATTGATAAGTTTAACAAATCATTGCAGCATGAAAATGGCTCGTTGATCTGTAATTTCTTTTATTAGTATGTTTCTTACCCACTTCAAAAATCTCAATTTGGGAATTTCAACTGAAAATTGTAATTAAAAACGTATTGATTGAAACAACGGCTAGCATAAAAAAAATTTCTTTTTCAGTATATCATGTGACAGATTACACAAAATATTAAACCGTAAAAGATTTCGAAGTACTTTTTTTTAAAAAAAAAAAAAGAAATACATCAGGTACCTTTTAAAGGATAGTACTTTCTCCTCCCAAAGATACTCAATTTTAGGAAGTATACCAGCACCCCAGTGGCGTACACAAGGGGGAGGGTGGACCCCCCATAGCGCTTGATTTCTTTTCGATTGATTATAATCCAATGTATACAGTACGTAACATTTAATTGAATATTTGTTATTAATAATTAATTTTATTAATTAATGCTAATTATTTATTCTATAATTAATTTTTTACTATTTTTTATTCCCGAAAATCGACAAAATCAAAAGAATATGCTGGATGGCGTTTTGGAGCATGATGATAGTCTATAGAAATGGTAGACTTACAACCCTGCCCCCTGAAAAATTCCTGTGTGCGCAACTGCAGCACCCTGATATATATTATTATGATCATTTGATAAACAGCTTCAAAAAACTTTATTACTAATGGAAATTTATTCTTGAAAAGTACTATCCAAAATATTTGCATTGAAAATTCTTGATAATTTTGTATGGTATCTAGTCTTCAAATTACAAAAATTGATATATGACACTTCTACAAAATTTGTTCACACACACATACAAGTAATACTGTTTTACTTCCAAATAACAGCTGTATATGAACTGAAATCATAGCAATATATCATACAGGGGGGTGTTGCCCCCCCCCTTGCCATAGACTAACATATTTATAATTTTTACCATAAAAAATATCCATCGGCGCTTTCACCTACTTGTTTTTTTGGAATGTACCTCCCCCTCCATAAGAGAGGTCTCGGTACGTCACTGTTATATCTGTTACTGTTAGAGTGCATAATTCAGTTATTTCTTAGAATCATTCTATGAAATAACTAGTTGATAGACAACTAAAGCAAAGAATAAACAATTTCAAAGTTATTTTATAAATTAATGGATCATAATAGCTAAAAAACTCTCGAAAAATACATTTTATCCCTACTGCAGTTGCTTAACTGACAAATAATTTAGGAAAAGCAGATGATATAATTTATTATTGTAAAAAATAGTTATATTTAAATATTATCAAAAAAGCTATATACGCAGCTATAAACGATTCAAAGAACTTTCGAGTGCCGTATTTCCTACTTTAACGATCAAGTAATCGTTATCCTATAGAATACCTACTTAAATCGTAGAATTCTATAATTTTATATACTTTAACTGACCTGTCTAGCTATTTCATGAAATACCTAGGTATTCTACGAAATAACAGATTTCACACTTAAGCGCGCGCGCGATAACATATACATCTTCCCCCTTATGTCACTTGTTTTCCATATACGAAGGCTGTTCAATAAATAATAAGGCTAAAATTATATTAAAAAAAAGTATACCTTTAATGTCATCTTTTATATACATGATTTTTTTCAAAATAACTTCCGTGGCACGTAATGCATTTGTCCCAAAGTTCTGTCCACTTCTTAAAAACATGTAAAAGTTCTTTTTGTGAGAGCTGTTTTAAAACCGCCTTCGCAGCTTTTACACATGCTTTGTTGCTTGCAAAACGTTTGCCTCGTAATGGTTTCTTAAGTTGAGGAAACAGCCAGAAAACGCATGGAGTGAGATCAGGACTCTATGGAGGGTGTGGTAAAATCTCTACGTTGTTCTGCTGCGGAACATCCAGTACGCAACGAGCAATATGTGGTCGGGCATTGTCATGGTGCAATAGGAAGCCATTTCGAAGCAATGGACGTTTCCTTTTAACGTGTTGTACCATTGCTCGCAAGACATCCGTGTTGTGCGAGTCATTTACGGTAGTACCGGGTTCGACAGCGTGTTGATACACAATTCTTTCATAATAAAAAAATTATGGGCATAACTTTACCAGCTAATTTTACAGTTTTTGCTTTCTGAGAGTAGGTGAAGATGGATGTTTCCATTCACTGCTTTGTTGTTTTATGGTTGGATCATAGTAATACAACCAAGCTTCGTCCGCTGTGATAAAGCGTTTTAAGGTATTGTTGAATTCTTGTTCCAGTCTTTAATCATATCGTATCCTATCAAAGGTCTCCGATACTGATTTTTGCTTCCATTTCGACAACTAGGCGCGTCTCGTAGGCGCCCACAAACAGGCTTCAGTTCAATCACGTGATACTCAAGAATACGAATCTGCACATGCCATCTACCGGTAGCTTTTGTTAATACATACAACAAACTTTTCTTATGCTACAGAAATTAACATTCGATGAGTGGTTTTGCGGCAGTAAAATTACTATTGTATTTATTATTACTTATTGAACAGCCTATGTACAAATGAGGAACGATAAGGATTTTTTTAAATTTAGAATAGAATCTCAAAAAATATTTAGTGAACCATTTCAATTTTCTTTTAGTATGAAATAGTGGTCTACTATTAACAACTCCGTTTCGGTTAATAGTTCTTATTGAGTTCGAAATAATTTAAACCGAATATTTAAGTTTTAAGAGCAAAATAATTGAGAGAGAGGTAAAATCAATTACTTTTTTAGCTTTTTTTTATTTTACTTTAGAACTTATAGAATCCAAGAATTGTTTAATAACATTCAGAGAAAAAAAAAGACAAAAAATAACTTCGTCAAATACGAATGACGAACATTTTTAATCTCACAAACAAATGGAATAAAATCCCGTGGTAAAAATTATTGAACCAAACGATAATAAAAACAAATTATCGCTTCCAGATGTCGAATAGAAATATAAAAATAAAGCACAGCTATCAAAACATTAAGCAATAACTTTTAATCACAATCAGAAAAAGGACTACGATTAGGGGGTACCTTTCAGAAGATGTTTAATAAGCATTAATTTTTGTCATTTACCTTTTTATCTTGATAATGCACGTAAACTCTGCCTTCTTCATATTTGCTTTCTTTCGAATTCAAATCGGTGAAAAAAGGAGCTCCTACAACAATATCATCCAACCTATACAAATAATTATGTCGATTAAAACAAAATATTTTTTATAAAAAAAAATGTTTAAAATAAATCAATTTTAAACAAGACGCTTGACATAAGAATTCATTAGATATTTTAAATCCAATTCTTTGAATATGACTTTATGCACCCACACAATTTCTTTTAGAAACCATTGAAGAAATAATTTATCTGCTAATACACGTTTTTTAATCTTAAATTTTAAAGGAAGTAATGTTTACATCAGTTTCGCTTACCCATCTCCATTAACGTCAGATACACAAACCGAGTATCCGAAATACGACCCCATTTGCTCCCCGCTGATATTCTGTAAATTGCGCAGGAGGGAGCTATACAACACTGCCTGTAAGAGTTAAAACGAATTGTAAGAACTGACTTTTGAAAATGTTTTGGCATGTTTTAATTATTTCTAGCAAAAATTACACAATTTTACAGAATACAAAGCATTTTAAAAAATGTTAATCGTAATATCTACAGTATGTGAAGGACAAAGCTAAACATTCCAGGTATAATTTATACGCGAAATGTTCATGCAAGGGGAAAACATTATTGAAGTCTTAAAAAGGCCATTGTATTTAAAATAAAGTCGTGAGGAAAAGAAGTATTTTTTTTTAAAAATCAAAACAGTGGTAGTGTATTACTTTAAGGTGTTGAAAAATAATGCGTTTTAAACTAAAACTAATCGGAACTTACGTATTATACCGTCGACCAACAAAAAGACACCTCCAGTTGAAAGAAGATAGCCAAATGCTGTTACAGCTTCCACAACCGGCTTTGAATCGTGGCATTTGGTGACATCTTTTGATTTGAAGAAATGGACTAAATTCATGTGACGTCATAGTCACATAACTGAGCCACGTGTTTTCTGTCAATCAGTTCATAAATTAATGCGACGTGATAATTATATCATAAATATAATCACGCGTTTCCAGCCAATTTGTTTATGTGCTTCACTGTTGCCAACTTTTGCTTCTTGCAGTAACTTTCTTTTAGAAAGTATATATTTGTCAACGATATAATAATGCACATAGTTAAACAAAATGAATTTAATTTAAAAGTATTTGCATAATTAAGTATTTTTTTTTTAATTTTGAAAACTGTTTGAAGAATTTTAACACGTGAACTCTTTACCCAATCATCAAATTTTAACTGTTATCTCAATTTAACAAGTTGAACAACTTAGAATGTCAATTTTTAATCAATGAGGGAACACGTGATTTTAGTCCATTGGCCGATGATATAACACGTAAGTTCCAATAAACCTTATATTTGGCAGTAAGAAAAAAATTAAATATAACCTTCTTTACAGAAATCTGGAAATAAAATCAGTAAAAAATGCATTGAAAAAAATTAGAGAGCAAAAGATCTTTCTCACAGTGATTTTTTGAGAAAAATTTTGACCAGATGGACAAGAAAAAACTTTATATGTTTAAAACTGTACATGAGGAAAATCCTAAGAAAAATCGTTTGCCTTCCCTTTACTTTTTACTCTCAAAAAATAGTTTAAGGACATTTGATCGGGTAGTTCAAGAATGATAAAACGAGACATTTAAATAAGATTTCTTACCTTTCCAGTAAGGTTGCTTCCCCTGGGCATACCAACAACCACGTCCATACTTGTGTCACCAGTAAATTCTCCCGCAGCTGAGGAATATCCTGGAAAGAAAAAGGAAATAACTTTTAAAGGCACGGGCTGAATAAATACGTGATATAAATAATGGTAAATGTATGGGGTAAAGTTTGTAAAATCAAAACAAAAGGTTCACAAACCTTCAGAAGACTTATTTTTTGAGTACTTCAATGCTTATAATCAGGACTTCTTAAGGCATAAGCCACCTGGGCCCAGGGTTTTAACCACAATTGGGGCTCGTCATGTTTTCGATTCGGCCTTAATAAGACCATGTTTCGAATAATTTCAACGTCAAATGTTATTTCCGGTTGTATTCTCCGAAAAACTGAGAATTTCGTACGATATCTTAACTTTCTATACGTGATAATCTTCGTCAAAAAATGTATACGCCTAGGCCTACCATCTTGAGCCATCATTACTCATTCAGTCAAAAGGCGGCAGTTGGTCGAGCCGGTTTGTGCGATTGTAAGTCATACACATTTATTTGTTTCGGATCATTGTTTGTACGAGTGTTTGACAACCTATGCTATGTACTGTATAGGTGGGACCTATATTTTTGTAGGGGCCCATGGCCTCAAGAAGTTTTAAGACATCCCTACTTAAAATTGTTTGAGCAGTACGAGTTACGAGTAATAAAAAAATATAGTGAAAGAATTAAAATTTATTTAATTAAACTGGTTTTGTTATACTTTTACAAATTGCGAGTTGAATAATAAAAAACAAAGTAGTTAATTATGAAATAGTTAAAGAACCCATATAATTTAAATAAACCTTTTCTATTTTATAAAAAAAATGGAGCGTGGAACGCCACGCAATGGAAGTGAAACTTCTTTGGCGACGTTGGCCGTAAATGGAGGAATACATCTAATTATATTAACTGTTGGGGGAACTTATAATAATCAGATAAAATTTAAACTTATTCTCTCAATCCCATGATTTTCATTGCCATATAAAGCAAATGCTGTGGGGTCCCTCCACGACGATCAACACGTCTTAATTCACTTGTGGCTATCATGAATGGTGTAACTCCCTAACTCCTTCCCTGAAGTTTCTAAAATGAACCAAGTAAATTGCTGGGAAAGAGAGCTCCTCAGCATGTTCATCAAATAGCAAGCTTCTTGGTACATTCGCTTCTCCAAGAGCGATACGAAGATATTTCACTTCATTCCTTAACAACGTCTGTTGCTGGGCTGTAAGACTCTCTTCAATAGTTATATTTTCGCTGATTTCTTCTTGAGGAACTTGAGACGTACTCTGGTTCAAATTTGAAGAAACTATCATCGATTGTAATATCATACATTCTGTACAATGGAGTAGCTACTAAATATTGCAACAATGCTTTGATGGTTCTTTCAGTAACCAAACCCAGCAGATAACTAGTTCTGTGAATTTTCCTCCGTTTGATGTGAACATTGACACAGTAGTCATCATCAACATTTCGAGGTAATCGGTTGACCATTGTATTGATGGATACAGGAACATTGATTATCTGCCCTAATATTCCAAACTGACCGTATACATGTCTCAATCGTCGAATTTGCATGAAAGGTATTTGTGGCGAAATGAGTCTTTCTGATATCAAATCCTAAATGGGAAGATATGCTGGAATTTCTGGGTATACAAAACCAGTATATTTTGATAAATTTGGTATACTTTTCCTACTTAAACTTTGTCGGCAGTTGAAGCATGCTTTAATGTTTTTTTAAATTAATTCCAGGTAAAATATTTTTGTGGTCAGCAACAGGCGTTCTCAAATCATCTCTAAACCATAATCTGTCAGAAATCGAACACCCGTGATCGAAAGGATTATCAACGAAATGCTTTTGAAAATCTTTGTGAGCATTTTTATGGGAATCATAGTCTTTGTAAGGTAAGATAGAGTTTATTATCGGTTCACATGAATCAGTTTCAACCCGCACTAGACTTGTTGAGAGTTCTGTAGTTGAGGGCAAAGTCCGTATTAATCTGTGCTGTCATTAGAAGAGTCTCAATAGCATATTCCCATCATTGGTCATTCAACTCGGCATTAAGAGAGTATTTTGCAATGTTTTTTTCCGTGCTCGATATTCTCTCATGTACTCTGATCGAGATTTGGCAGTAGCTCTTGATGAATTTGCACTATTTTTCTGCTTTTTTGTCTCTTTTTCGACTGGACTTGATTCAACTTTTTCTTTTTTTTATTTCACGAAACTCTTTTCCTCTTTGTGTATTTGATTTAGGCATTCTGACTAGAATTAATAATAATTCAACGCAAATGAAAATTAAAGAAATAAATTAGCCACCGAACACATCGCCATGTAGCCAACAATCTAAAGAAAATTTCAAAAAGGCACGCTTTTGCTGCGAGAGCTATTTTGTCTACACCGTAATGCTCACACTGCAACTGATACGACCGCTGACAATGTTCCCGAGTCTGGGGGAAAAGACCCCTAATCGGAAGGTGGGTAAGTTGACCAGTCGGAGACGTGAACAGTTATCCAACTTTGTCACCGATATGACGTAAGTCACGTGGTGTCTCGCTTTCAGTTTCAGTAATCAGTGACGTACACAGACCTTTGTTATGATAGGGGGGATTGCATTCCAAAAAACACGTAGACAAAAACACCGATGGGGTAATCTCTATTATAAAAGTTTAAAATCCGTTGGTCTATAGGTGATGGAGTGTCCTTCCTTGTGTCAGTAAGTAATACTAAATTCCTCAAAGAAACAAATCGCATGTGGGAGCAACGAGGAAAATGTAACATGAATTTCATGGTAAAAAGCTAAAAAAAAAAGAAATTCTTAAAAGAAATTACTTTTAAAAAATATCCCAATGGCTTGATATTTCGATGAAATTCAGAAACCAATAGAATATTATTTACTCTTACCAAGAATATTACGAAGAAATGTAGAAAAATTAATTAGATTTTTGTCAATTTTTTTCACGTTAAAAAACAGTAAAGTATTCGACAGCTAAAAAAACAAAAAAGTGGTGAGCTTACCTAGAAAACTGTCGTCATCCGCTGCTGGTGATTCTCTGGTTTTTCTTTCATCGTTTGTAACTAAATCTCGAGAATAAACTTGTCCTGAAAGGAACAATTTTGAGCTTCATTATTGTATCAAAGTCGGAAACAAGAAAAGTTATTCTTTTATTTTAGAGATATTCCTTCATACTTGAAATTATATAAAATAGTATGCAGGGAAAAACTTACGTGTTTTGAAAAAGCATTATAGTTTAGATATAGCAAAATAATAAACACATAAAAACTCTAAAACAGAGGCCGGCAACCTTTTAGATGTAGTGTGCCCCGCAGTAGGACATTTTTGAAACAATTCGATTCCACATCTCATCAAATTCATCGGCAGTGGATTCTGTCTCACATAGATCTAGAGGGAAATGAGATTGCGGACACTTTGGACAAGGCTGGTGCTTGCGAGGTTCCAGAGCTGTCAGCACCCCTAACCTTTTTGGAGATTTTCTCTAGAACTAAACACCAGAATAAGACCACTTGGATTACCGCCCCCCTCCAGAGCACCATTGGTATCAGTGTTCTCGTCCTGGAGGCTCACGGTTTTACAAAACAGGATCTCTTCTAGCTCGCTTTCGAAGAGGCCCTATCAAAACAATGAAATTTTCCGAAGGACGCAAGAGCTTTGAAATGTGCACGAACTGTTCTTCTGAGCCGGCCACGCCTGCTCACATCCTCGAGTGTCTAGAGCTCACCAAGCAGGACTTAGCAGACGTTTCCTTGCTGGTGTTGGACTTTCTGAAAGTGTACAATGTCATGGACCTGGTCTAGCACTGTTGACCAATGGGGGAGCGTGCAACAACAACAACAATATTGCATGCAGAGTTAGAGAATAGAGGTCATTAATATAGATTTACAGTTTTATTATGTATTAATTTCTCATCATTTAAAGACGTTTTTTACCATAAAGATAAACAGCATAAAATATAACTATTTCTTGACAACAAAAATAAAAAATAAAATTGTTTACATATTATGTCCTTTTAAACATATTTATTAAAATAAGAAATAGACTACATAACATAGAAGCATTTCCCTTCATTGCAGTTAAATAAAAATATAATAAAAAATTTGAATGCTAACCTAGTGCCGATTTTTATATTACAAAATCAGGGGTATAATTGTGCGACTTTCAATTAGACACGATTCTGATCATTCAGTTGTGAAACAATTTCTTTGCGGATTTAAACTATTCTTCATTTTAGGAAGGAATCATTACTGTTAGATATGTAGAACCAAAAGTGGAAAGCAAAGCGCATGCAATTTTCTCTGTTCAAACAGTAAGATCTCTTCAGAAATGACATTCAATAATTTAAAAAATAGCTGTAAATTTATTTTTAGTTTAGAATTTTTAAGACATTTTCGTAATCCCGTAAATGTCCATAATTCTGAAGATGTTTGTCAAATAAAGTCCATTATAAATTTATCAACTACTATCCACTCAAAAATTGACAAATTTGTAGAGTAGTGAGGAGTGCCTATGAGAATTGTACTGAGTACCACATATTACCAACCTCTGTGGTAAAAGTTAAAAGTGTCCTCCAATATGATGTAAGCCAATCTTTTCGTGAATTTAAATTGAGAGGAACTTTTTATATAAATTACAAGAAATGTTTAGTTTTCTTGCGTAAAAAGATGTGTATAAGAGTTTTACTTTTTGCCGTTCTGCGTTCAATGAATAATATTATATCTGACCTGACTAAAATTTATTTTTTAAAAAGGAAATAGGATTTGAAATTATACTGTAGTACTTAAGTAATAAAAATAAATAAATAAAATTTAGTATAATAGTTATGTATATAACTAGCGGTCCCAACAGGCGTTGTCCTGCACACACGTCTTAAATCTGAAAATTACAGACTTTTTTGAATAAGTTGTAAAAATCTGGACCGTTTTGATGAAATTTGTTACAAAGAAAGCTATTACAATACCTGACATCCTCACATGTACAGTTACCACAATTCGACCTATCGATTGCGTGTGAGTATGTATTTACTCGTACTATGAACTAAGTTGAATATAGAAGCCATTCTGAATAGAAACTTGAACTCGTTTTGATTAAAGGGTAAAAAAGATACAACTCGAGCTATTTTCATAACAGGAATATTTTTTTAATGCACAAAAAATAAATTTCTATTAATGCCATTGAATGTACAATGTTTTTGGTTAATCCTTGAGGGGTATAAACAAACAAATGCGATGGTTTGCCAAATCTCGGACATGCAACATATAACTGGTCATGCGAAAAGCAAGGGTTTTCTAAATCTAAGCTACAAATTGTCATTGTTCGACGTTGTGAATTATTAATGGTCATAGCAAATGCCAAGCGAATTGGAAATTGTAAACATTTGAATGGATAGGTGAGTCTGAAAGAATCATTGGGATCTGTGGTAGAAGTACAACTTCACCTTGAAGTTTGCCGCTCAAAATAGGGGCCTGAAGAATATTGCCCATGTATTTTTTTATGAACAATCGCGTGCCGTTGCATAATTTTGGCCCATTTTTAACTAATTGCAAAATTGGACTGAATTGTGAATCTAAACCATTCTCGAATCTACTTGAATCCACACAAGAAATATCATCAAAATAGGTCCAGCCGTTTAGGAGGAATTCTGTCACAGACACATGCATAGAAGAATTATATGTATAAAGATATATGCAATATCATGACGAAATGAATAATCTTTCTGATTCTGTACTTATTATTTGTCTGCTTTTGATAGAAAAGGACACATGGATAAAACAATTATGCGTCTTAAGGTTTTTATTGAAATCTTTTTAACTAATTGTGCAATAGTAAACCAAATTGTGAATCTAAACCATTCTCGAATCCACTTGAACCCACCTGCACAAAAAATGTCATCAAAATCTGTCCAGCCGTTTAGGAGGAGTTCAGTCACATACATACGCACAGGAGAATTATACATATAAAGATTATTTGATAAGATATTAAATAAAAACGTTTAAAAGCATGATTCGTCTGCATTTTTGTAACAATGAAGACCCTGTTTGGCCAGTTTGGCTGAAAATCGATTTTCGACGCCAACTTACGTCATTTTTATAACAATAACGTTGTTACAACAATGTAGGTGAATATTGAGTTGAATGTTTTTAATATTTTTAATTAAAATCTTTTTAACTAATTGCGATATCTGATTGAATTATGAATCTAAACCATTCTCAAATCCACTTGAACCCACACAAAAATTTCATCAAAATCGATCCAGCCGTTTAGGAGGAGTTTAGTCACATACACATGCACAGAAGATTTTTATATATAAACATATCCCCTACGGCTTTAATTTTATTTTTAATTCAATAACAATTCAAATAAAATATTTAGTTTTGAAAACATAATCATTGCAATTAGGCTTATATTGCATTCCAACTTAATGCTGGTTATTTTATAAGACGCTAATGTTAGAAGCATGCTCAGATACTTCTAGAGATAAAATTGTGACAGGTATTCAATAATGAACTCTTTGCTAAACACATGACGGTTTTAAAGTGATTCAATTTTCTTACCTTGCCAATACCAGCTTCCAGGAGCTCCAACGAAAAGCCTTTTCCCATCCTAAATTAAAATTTAAAAAATGTATTTAAAACGGTTTGATATAAGTGCTATAAAATTTAAAAAAAAACACATTGCAAATACCTGTATATATTCATGTATTAAGGTATCCGACTACGTTCGGAACCATGATTTTGCAAAAACGTATAAATGGATAATATTTAAGATATTTAGTGTCACTTAGATTAGAAAATGTATATAAAATTGTTTTAAGAATAGTATTCCAGTAAAAAATTATTTAAGTACAATATTTTGACAAAAAATGAACATAGAATGACCCATTTTCAAAAGATTCTCCTTTTGTGAAAAATGCTTCTATTATAATAATAGTTTACCTGTCTTTCTCTCAGACCACTCTACATAGGCTCAACTAGAATTTTTGAATATATAACTTAGAAGTGGGTTTATCCATGTTTTACGACAACAGAGGGGAGAAATTTTAAGAAAAAAACGCCGATAATTATTTCAATGGGTTGTAACTCTGAAAATAATGTGAATTTTTCAAAAATCATAGTTGAGCCTCTGTACAGAGATCTGAGCTATGTACAGGCAAAATATTATTATAATAGAAGCATTTTTCACAAAAGGAGAACATTTTGAAAAAAGGTTATTCTAAGTTAGTTTTTTGCCGAAATATTGTATTTAAATAATTTTTTTGTCAAAATGTCCTTAAAACAATTTTATTCATGCATTCTAATCTAAGTAACACTAAATATCATGAAAATTATCCATTTATGCGCCGGTTCTAAACATAGTCGGATACCTTAATCCAAATCAGAGATTTATTGCCAAAGATTAACTGCATGCCAATATTAATCGCCAAATCTTTTTCTAGTTATGGTAACTTTTTTCGGTAAAAGCAAAATTTACCAATAATATGGGATTTATACGTAAATTACTAGCCAGTAATTTTATATACTAAAAACAGGAGCAGACTAAAATAGGAGTATGAATATAAAAAAAATAGAGCACCCTAAAAGACCACAACGGCACTCTTTCATCTTTATGTAACATGACAGCCATTAATATTATGCACTATTTCTACACGGAATATCTCAATTTGTTTTTGACGTCTAGAAAACATGAATGAATGAGAATCACTCTGTTTGTCGCCAAATCAGACACAGCTAATCATTTCTTAATAAAAACCTTATCACACGTATACGTATTTAGAGTAATCATTCTTTCAATCAACCCTTTGGACCAATTTAAGGTCAATTGTCGAAGCAACGAATTCGAATAACTTTTTCGCAGTGAGCTGAAAGAATTGCTCGAAATTCCAACCAATGGGGTTCTTCGTCTTCCAAAGTCATGAACAAGAGGGCGGTCTCGGCTTCGTTAAACGTATCAGAAATGGCGTATACTATTTTAAACAAAATGGCACTCCATTTCTGTTTATGAGCGTCAACAAAAGCGTGAACAGAATAAAAGAAATAATATTGGATGTTCGTTTTCCGAAGCAGAGAAATCGGGATAGAGCGCGGCTGACGTCAGAGCGTGTCGTTTTGCTTACGGCAAACCTTCATCCTCACAGCTTCTCGAAACATTTCCCAAAATGACTCTGCGAAAGAGACTCGAGGTGATGTTTTTGTTTTATTAGGGTGTCCATTCAGTTTCAATGTAAAGAACGACCGTTAGAAAATGACATGCAACATAAATTTTTAAGAATTAAATTAAAAATACAATAGATTTTTATAAAAATAAATTATATTTCTGATATTTGTTCTTACCTCAGCCAATGCAGCAGACATACCTGCCTGACAATAACCTTGTCGATGAAACCCCCATGACGCTGCAAACGAGAAAAAAAAAGTTTTACAAATACCATCTAAAAAAATTTTTACGTTTAATATACGTAGAAGCTTTTCTTATTAGAAAAAATGCATTTCATTCTGAAAAATATTTCCCGCATAAAAAAGCTTATTTAAGGAAAGCCCTGATATTCAACCAATCGATGCTCGATAAAATTTTATGTTCGATCTTTTCTGAAATTTAATGTTTTTTTTTTTTCCCAATTCTCACTATTAGTTCATATTCTCCCTATATATATTGTTCAAATTTTCAATCGTTAATAAAATACTTTCTATTCATTCATTAAATTCAAATACATTTTTTTTTAATATTTGTAGTGGATGACACTTGATGTCTAATTAATTAATGATGTCTAATTTACTTATTTAATTTACTAATCAGTAATTCTAATTTATTAATGAATAAATAGTAACAAACAAAAATAATAATCCAACAGCATATATAGAGAGGAAAACCGTTCCTTGTGTCCCTGTAACGCGTTGGACTTCTAATCCAAAGGTCGTGCCATGGGTTCGAATCCCGCCTGGCATAGCCTAATTTCTGAGAATCTGATTTCTTTTTTTACTATACTATTTCATTGAAATAATTAAATGTAATGGATGAATAAATAGTAACAAACAAAAATAATAGTCCAACAACCTATATAGAAAGGAAAATGGAAAATTACAAGGAAAATCGCTTTCTATTTTGCCACTTAATCTTGTGATTCTGTCATATGTATATCTATATTTATATTAATCGTAATTATTTAATAAAAAGTAACTAAAATATAAAATTTTTCTTTGTTGACCTAAGTAGGAATTGACATAAACATTCTGAAATTTTATACACAGGATTATTTTGGATGACAATACAGTCATTTAATTATAGTTAATAAAAATTAATTGATTGAAAAACTAATTATTCAAAAAAGTACAAATATAGCCACGTTGGCATAATTTTTGGCGACTTGTGACAAAACTTGAAACGGTTTTTTCTCACATTTTAATGCGCTCATTTGAGCTGAAATTTTCTATACACTATATTGTTGTGGGTAAAAATACGATAATTTAACTATAATTAATTAAAATTAATTGACTTAAACTAATTATTTAAAGAATTACAGATACAGCCACGTTGGTTTCACTTTTAGCGACTTGGGTCAAAACTTAAAAATATTTTTTTTCTTCTCACGCTTTAAAGCATTCAGTTGAACTGAAATTTTATAGACACGATTGTTTTGGATAACAATACGATACTTTAATGATAATTAATAAAAATTAATTACCACTTAATGTTGTGATTCTATCATATGTATATACCAGTGGCGCACACAAGGGGGTGTCCTGGGGGTCTGGACCCCCCCAAAGCCCTTGAATTTTTGCCGATTGATTATAATTCTTATATAGTACATAAAATTTAATTAATTATTTGTTATTAATGATTAATTTTATTAATCAATGCTAATTATTTATTCAATAATTAGTTTTTACTGTTTTTTGTTCCGGAAAATCGACAAAATCAAAAAGAGCGCGATACAGGAATGGTGGACTTTCGACCCTGGACCCCCCTTGAAAAATTCCTGTGTGCTCTACTGGTATATACATATTTATATTAATTGTAAGTCTTTAATAAAAAGTAGCTCAAATAAAAAAAATTTTAGTTGATCTAAAAAAAAATAGAAAAAAAAAAAAATTTTTTTTATGATACTTGTTTGTTTTAAATACAAGTTATGAAATTCTTTCTTCTAATCAAGTAAAGATGGTGGAGGGGGAATATCTTGTCCCCTTTCAAGTATACTTGAAAGGGGGGAGGAGGGAAAATGTTTCAAATTTTTTGAAGACTTTCTGTTATTACTTTCGGCCACACTTTTTGGAAACTTATTATCATATGATTTTTTACAATGACATATTAAACAATAACCTAAAAAATATAAATTTTTTAATTCAATTATTAATTTAATGTATCAAAAAAATGTAAAAATATTAATTTAATTCATCAAAACTGTACAAAATATTTAATTCTCAAGCAACCAATCAAAGCGCAAAATTAAAGCAATTCGTTATAAGTTAAACCAACTCATTTAATTCGAGTTGTTTTAAAATAGTTTTTAAAAACTACACGACTGAATGCATGCTGTCATCATTTAACATTATGCACGTGTTAGTGATTATAGTACCAATTCATTTTTTTAATCTTTTAAAATTTTTTCCCTCTGTCGACATTTATATTTCTTCAAGAACTAATTATAAAAGGATATGTATTTTCATAATGACAAGTACGGCATTTCTTTTGTTTTATGTAATCCTTTTAATTGAAACCATCTCGCCGAATGAATTTTCATATAATTGATGTATTTGTGGAGATTAGATTGGATAACTCCCTAATATAGTTGATTTGCTTGTATTTATTTCGGCTTTAAGGGGACATGGTACGATTTACGCAAAATTTTTTGGATTGTCTCTTACGCGCGTATACTATGTAAAACAGATTTCATGCTGAAAATTTCATAAAAAGCTAGCCATTGTGAATTTTTTTAAGGAAAAAACTTAAAATCTGGGATATGAGTTTAAAATGCTACTCCTCCTACAAAAATTTACGTACACGCATGAAATTTGATTTACAAGTACGTCAAACTAGGTATAACAAAAGTTGGTATGGTTTTTGCGATACATGATTGGTATTCGTACTTCTTTTTATGAACGCTTACTGAAAATTCCTTAAAAAATGTATAAATTCTGAGTTCTACTATTTTTAAAAAATAAGTATTGCTTTGATTCAAAAATGCATGCCAACTTTTGTTACATATACTATTAGCAATAGGTAAAAAAAAAAAGAAATGCAAAGCATTAATAGGCACAATAGAAAAAAAGCCTCAGCATTTTAAATAAAGACAAAAAACTAATTATTTTATCTTACTGAGATAATTAAGTTTAAAGTTTTGATTTGTGTGCGTGTGTCATAGGGATGTGAATAAAAACCAGCATAAAAGCTATAATAATTTTGCGTTTTTTAAGTAAAGAGCTTTCAAATTTTGTGAGGTTATAGAAAAGTATATAAAAATAACTTAGGCTAAAAAAATTAGATTTGATTTTATGACCAATTTTTGTCAATTTAATCGTACTGTGTATCCTTAATTATTGTCTGGAGTGACGTTGACTCCTATCCATTTAAGGCGCAAAAAATCCCTTTTATTATTCACCAATTTTTCTCTCAAGCTGGCAAGTTTCCAGGCATTTGGCTACCCTGATACTTTTAGTAATGGAACATTACATTAAATTAAAATTTAACTATAGAATGTTACTAACCTTTACAATCTAAGTTAAGAGGCAGTGTCGTCTTAAGATTTCTTTAGGCCCTGGGCCCTTATAAAAAAGTAGGCCCCTAGTGTGACCCCTTTAATTAGAACAGGGGTGACCAACCCGTGGCACGCGAAGACTTATTGAAAAATTTAAAAAATTGAAAAAGATGATAAATTACAATTTTTGTAATTTTATTTAAATGCAATTGTGTATAAGAATACACTCTTCAAAAAACTTAATTCTTCAATTTTAAATATACTTAATCAATTGAATTACAATAGGAAATGTTCATGTTGATAGTACTTCTTAATTGTTGTTTGCGTTAGCTTTCCAAAGGAAGTAAGTACTCGCGAAATTTGGAGGGAGCGCGCGCAAGCTATCTTCAATCATTTAATGCTTTTTATGACGTAAGAATCTATAATTAACTGTAGGCCTAATTCATCTATAATCTAGCATGAACAGAAATCTAAGAGGTTCCGATTAAACTGCAGTAGTTCAAACTATTTGTAGTCTTGAAACAGATTTAAAGACAGTTGAACCAAAGACGAGAAGGTTAGCACTAACGACATTTCCTCCTTGTTCATTGTTTCCGTATCCCAGTATTCACTTTGGAATCCAAAGTGTGAAAATGAATGGTTGTTAGCGGCTACAGATTTAAGTTACAACAAAGAGAGTTGTTAGCTTGATTTACTACATGCTTAATTTATCTTACGATTTAATTAAAATTATTTAAGTATAATGGTTGCAAGTAGTAAGTTTAGTAAATTTATCACTAATTTACCCATCTAGACAATAATATTATTTCCAAAATTAAATGTTTTAGACGGCATGATAAATGGTTCAATTACATAAAAAGGACAAGCTTTGCCCGACAAATAAGTTCAACTTTAGGTATCAAATACAAACTCGTGGCCGTTTCGCTGTAATTTTAACCCCAAATAATACAAAACTTCTTAGAAAAGTTCTAAAAAGAAAACTCATTTGAGGTACATGATATGTGTTAAGTGACATGAGTTTGGCAGTGCAGGGGTTGTCAAAGATAAATTGAGGAAATGAGTTTTTCCTCAGGGACTGTCGCCAAGACCTTGGTTCTTGTCCTAATGTTTGGTGCCAACTGCAACAGGTAAAAGGGTCCATGGCCGATTTGGCACATCTTCATTTTTATTTTGGCATCGAAATAGACGAGGATCTTGGTTTTGATAGTAGATCTTTTTCTTTCTTAACATTCGTTTCATTGACATTTGCCAAGAGGAAAATACCCTAGAGACTTTTTTCGAAAACCCCATTAATGTTATAGAATAATCTTACAGAAAATGCGAGCATGGCTTTTTTTTCAAAATTTCGGTTATATATACTAAAAATATAACTTTGTTTTTTTCATAGCTGATTGTAGCTAAAATAAAATGGAGAAATTTCTATCTCTCTACATATTTTAAGAAGAAAAGCGACTCACTCATTCATTGAGAGATCTTCGAAATTATTAAAATTGCGTACTAGAAATTTGGCAAGAATGTTTCTTGTGTTAAGTAGAGAATCGAAAATCGGCACCGAAGGGATTTTGCAATGACGTTAAAGATTAAAAAGACTATTAGATTATATTAATTATTTTTTAGACTCAAAGACTTGAAATTTAGCAAGCCTACTTTCTGCTGAATAGCGTTCCACTAAAACGGATTTTACAGAAATGCGCACACAGGAGAGTTTAGAGGGGCGTTACCAAAGTGTTTTGGATTTTAATAAAAAGTCCCATTTTCGAACTGCTCCCAAACTTTTCTGACTCATAGACTCTTTGCCACGTTTTCCGACCTTGGGTAGACCCCTGCTTACTTAATGTTCATTTTTTGCACATTGATCAACTTAAATGTCTTTTTGACATCTGTTACACAGCTACTTAATTTAAAAATTAAAAATTTTAACTGTAGTGAAGTATAGTGTTTAAAACCTAAGAAAGACATGTTAATTAATTTTAAATTTAATAATACATAAAATAATTGAGCAAAAAATAAAAATGCTTTTAATCAGAGGGATGAACCTGGTGTTTCAATAACAAATTTTCAACACTTGGCATCAATCTTGTACAGTTTAACCTTAAATTTCTTCGGTTAGTGTAATGCTCAGTCTTTCTTTAAATCTCTCTCTTTTTTTTTTTTTTTTTTTTTTTTTTTTTTTTTTGTCTACCATAGTCAAAGCATTCTCAAACCTGGATTCAAAATCTGAATAGATGGCATTTAAATGAACGTAGATTCAAAAAACATTATCATGGCAGAATGTCTGACAAAAAATGAGAAACTGGGAAAATTTGCGACGTCCATTATACTCCTTTATCTTAATTCTGGCAAAAAAAAGCTAATGATGGTTTAATTAAATATGTGCTGTCACCTTGTAACTGTGCAAATTACCCTCATTAAATTTAGTACATAAATCTGTTAAATAAACAAAATCTGGTTTCCCCTTGATTATATTTTCTTTTAACCCTTTATCTACCGACGGTACTTATAAGTACTACTCACTTTAAAATTACATAGAATAAATATTTTTACGAGTACTCTAACGATACTTAGCAGGAATATTCTTTGAAGTCCACTCTTCCAAGATATATGGCAGCACGGGTTTTATGACGGGAACATTTTTGCGGGAAAAGCGAATAATTTTATAGCAGAAATTGCGTTTTCAGCGGATTGCGAAGATTGTCATTTCTGTTCCGAAAAAATAGAAAATGTCAGAAAGTATGTGTCTTATTTTTTTTATTTATTATTTTTTTTGTAAGTTATGAAGATATTAGAAAACGATTTGACTATTTATTTTAAGTGAACAGTGTATATAATTAATTTTACAGTTGAATATCTTTAATTAATTAATTAGACCTAACGGATTCAATTTCCCAAATTTGAGAATGTTTTTGAAAGTTTTGTTTATGTATATCCCTTAATTTTCAATGTAGTGATTCTAAAAAAAATATTGCATGAAAAAAAACTGCAGTAAGTCATAATGCCGTAGATAAATTGTTAAAATTAAAGTCAAAGTCTGGTTTAATGAGAGCCTCTATCTTAGACCCCCATTTACACCTCATGAATCCCTAAATTATTTTTTCACTGACGTGGACCCATTACAAGTCGTCACAGACCACTGGGGGGTCACTGTGTTAGACCAACGAACTTGAAATTTCACAAGTAGGCTTATTTTGTTAAGTAGAAATACGCTAAAAATATGCCTTACGGAAATCAATTCTGGGGAAAAAAATTACGGGGGCGTAAAAGATTATTATACTTCCATTTTAGAAATTCAGGCTCTGTTTTTTTCTCTCTTCAAATCAAGAAGTGAATGTTATATTAATTTTTTTTAACATAATCGAACGCTTAATGCTACGACTTAGATATCTCAATAACTTATAAATAATAAATAATAATTGAGAACAAACAGCATGAAATACTGTACGAAGCGGACGGGTAAAAGCTAGTTTTATTTTATAAATTAACAAGATACTCTTTTCCTGTATTCATGATTATTTCTTGTTTCTTATCAATTTGTACATTTAGTGCATAGCTCCTTTATTCTAATCTATTTGTGAAAGTGTTTTCATAAGATTCCACAAGATTTCTTTTCCAATTTTCTTATTTTTACCACGCGCACTTGAAATATATAGTTCAATGGATCGAATCTTATTTTTCCACTCAAATTGTGAAAATATAAAACATAAAATTTTTAAGAACAGGCACTGCAAAATGCATGCTTTCTTTCAAGAACGAGATGATATGTCGATTCGAGCTTTGGAAACATTTTTAACCCAAATACCCCCAAAGGAGAAAACGCGTTTTCCAAAATGGTGTTTATCTTTATGTATATTTGAGTGAAAAATAGTATCATTTTTCAACAATAGTAGAAAAAAAATATTTTTGATAGTTTCCTGAATGTTATTTTCAGTTGAAAGGTATACTTTTGAGTCACATAAGAATCAATCAGAATAGAAATAAAATAATCCCTTCAAAATTCAGAAGGGAAAAAATTTGTGAACAAAACATAATTTGTAGACATTGTTCAAAATTTAACAGCTACAGTGATGTGTGGTAAGCAATAATCCTTAATGCAAATATCAAATTATCAATTTCACTTGAAATAGCTCCTAAGCATACAGTTAAATATTAAGGTAATTTTAATCAATTTTAGTTAATTTTGGTTCTAAAGTTAACTTATTTTTCAATTCCTACTATTAGCTCACACTCTATATATTTATTTGTCTTGGTGGAATTTTCAATCGTTAATAAAATACATTTTAAAGCGCTCCATTGAACTAAAATTTTATATACAGGATTATTTTGGATGATAATACAGTAATTTAATTATAGTTAGTAAAATTAATTGATTAAAACTAATTATTCAAAGAATTACAAATACAGCCATGTTGGCATCATTTTTGGCGACTTAGCAACCATTTTGGCGACTTTTAACAAAACTTGAAAAGGTTTTTTTTCTCATATTTTAAAGTGCTCATTTGAGCTGAAATTTTATATACATAATTGCTTTGGATGACAATACGATAATTTAATCATAATTATTAAAATTAATTGATTGAAACTAATTATTCAAAGAATTACAAATACAGCCACGTTGGTTTCAGCTTTAGCGACTTGGGTCAAAACTTTAAAAGATTTTTTTCTCACGTTTTAAAGTATTCAGTTAAAATGAAATTTTATGTACGCGATTGTTTTGGATGACAATAAGATACTTTAATAATAATTAATAAAAATTAAATACCACTTAATGTTCAGATTTTGTCATATGTATATAGTACATATTTATATTAATTGTAACTATTTAATAAAAAGTAGCTAAAATAAAATTCTTCTTTGTTGATCTAAGTAGAAATTGTCTTGATTTTTTTTAAATTACTTGTTTAACTTGAGCTTTAAAAAAAATGAACATCGTGGAGAAATTTTGATACAATTGAAGAAATTCGGAATATAATAAGTAGTAAAATAGTTTAAAAAGAATAAAAACACAATAATAATTTTTTTTAAAAAAAAATCGGAGTGATTTTTTTATTACTCGACGCAATCATCAATTTCATTTAGAACCGAAGTTTCTAAATGTAACCTATTTCAGTGAAACAATGGTTAATTTATAAATAGAAAAAGGTCAAACCACCTAATGCTTAGAAAATGTCAACCAAGTTAAACATCTGCTTCATAAATCTTCTCCAGCTGTTTTGACTCTTTTTTTTTTAAATAACATTCTAGAAAATATGGTCATATACTTATTTAAAAAAAGAATTAATTTTTCTAATAAAAATTCTTAGAATAAATTTTTTTTACTAATTTCTCTACACATCCCACGTGCGTTCGTAGTATTTTGTAAACTGTTGATAATTGCAAACATTTATCGCTGTCCTATCACATACACATACAAGTATGATGCAGCGATTAAAATCTAATGACTAAAAGTAAAGGTGGGTGTCTATTTCTAGAATCAGCCCCATTTGCATTTCTTAAAAACACACATCTCAGAGGCATTAAAGATTCAACTTAGATAAATATTGCCACAAACGTATTCGCACCGTCGTTACATTAATAACTCAGTTACGTCATCTACTTTTTTTCACGTCAAAACCACTGGCAAAACGGATACACTTTTTTTCATGCACATATTCTTTACAGGTTTTCTTTTTTAGAAAGAAAACCAAAAGGGAAAGAAAGAGATGAGGGGAAAAAAATTGTCGCGTAAAAAAGGCGTCATGATGCCTTACTCTAAACATAGAATCCCATGCCCTCTCTTACTTAAGAAATTCTATCTGTAGCTCCAAAACCTTTCCACCTGCGTTCACGTCTTGAAGAGTCCCTAAGGTGAGATCCCAAACGGATAAAAATATTTTAAAGTGAGTAAAAATGAGTAATGAAGCATTCTCCGGTTGGTGACAATATAATGGGAGTCTTTGTGGTGAATCAATTGCTTCAGAAAAAAAGTTCTTTTGAGATTGATTCTTCCTGATTTCGCGTGAAGGATGGTTACATGATTAATTTCTTGTCAAATACAATGTCAAAGGGAAGCATTTTGGAGTCGCTTATGGTATGACTAAAGTAAATAAGGCTAACGCAAACATTTTTAGTAATGTTAAAAATAATTCAGTCATTCATGATTTTTATTTAATTTGAAAATGAAGAAATATTGCTCAAACGCAGGAATACCGATCACTGTTCCGTTTTCAGCTCTGGATTGATTGCCATTTACATGGCTCTAGAGTCTAGACCAGGGGTACTCAACCTTTTTTCCCACCGGGCCACACATACATGGTAGATATTTCAAGCGGGCTACATACGCATGACAGATATTTCACGTGGGCCGCAACATGCGGAGAATGGAAAAAACATATTATAAGACCAAAGCAACACTGGACAAAGCAAAATTGAGTAAAATTTTAAAACTAATATTTTTGGCTTTTATTTGAATACTATTTTAACCTTTCTATCAAAAACACACACAAAAAATTTACTTTTTAGTTTCGATTTTATGTCATCCATGACCAAGCTTTTTATTCTTTTTGCTTACATTCTACTATCAAAAAAAAGAAAATTAATAGCAAAATTGATAGATTTAATTGCTTATTGATAGAATTTCCTGCTAAATTTTTAGTACATTGTTCTCCAAATTGAATTTTTTAGTGCAATAAGCCATTACCAGGCCACTCAGAAAAGGCCAGTGGGCCACATGCGGCCTGCAGGTTGAGTGTCCCTGGTCTAGACTGTGTTTCTGAATGTCATTTGACTGGCGAAATCTGGATTCTTTTAGACAGTTGAAGTGCTATTCAGTATTTAAACAATTGGAGACCATAAGGTAATAAATATTATTGATAAACTCAAGACCCTGTCTGGTTCTGCCGTTATTCATCTGCAGTGGATTCCGTCCTATGTGAATTTGAAATATAAGGACATTGCTGATGACCTTGCAAAGGGTGGTACTTTAATGACTCAGGTCAATGAGGAACCTCTGATGTTTTCGAACCTCTTCTTTTTCGAAATGTAAACATCTATAAACATCCGCAAACAGCCGCATCCGTGGTATCTTAGTCAGTGCCCTGGAGCGTCAAATAGTTTTAAGTTGACGGGAGAGATCTAACTATTTTTGGTCGACTAGCTACGGGGCGTTTAAAGTCCCTCAGATTCTCCCATGATGCCAAGACTTTTCCAATTTGCACCAAGTGTAATGATGCAGAGGCTACACCGCAACAATCACTTGATTGCATTGACTTTGTACGAGAGGATATTTTGAAGAGGCCCATTTTGGTTTTAGATTTTTTTTAAGGGTGAACAAACTCATAGATTTGATCTGATTCAGACCAGAGGGATAAAAAAAAGAAGAAGAATTCAGTAAATTCCGCTTTTGTATGGTAGTAACCCACAATGCACATAGAGAATGCAAAAACAATGAATAACCAGCATGTAACCTCTCTTGTTATGATAACTGTAACTGTATTACTTTTGTTTGCGATTGTAAACTCTTTATTACCTTCTTAAATACTTCTCCATAAAATCAACTACTACATATAATTCATCTTGATTAAATATAATTATCTTGATTAAACACAATTATCTAATACACATTTGTCATCTCTTGTTTACCACTACTTCAAACTACAATGTTTGTCGTGTTAAAAACTCTCAAGAAACTCTATTTTTCTCTTTTACACCAGACCACGCCTGCGCATCGATCTCCCCGAAGAAATTCAATTTCCTTCACCTCAACACAGTTTAGCGCTTCGCGCTTCCAAAAACAAGGAACTCTCTGCCTCTCTGACTGTATTCTCCCGGGTCAAGAAGCCCTTTTCCCCAAAACACAGTAACCCTACCCTTGCATGTGGGGGGAAATCGCCAACTCTTAAAGATTCTACCGCCAAACAGTACGCCAACGGTAGTCAGACACTACAACAGTATGTAATGTATTTGTGTGTAACCTCCCATTGATGACTTTTATAAAACAAACGTTTACATCAAAAGAGTCAATAATTAAAATTTTTAAGCCTCGGTTTCTTTTCTTTTAAATTTATGTAAATTTTATTTACGTGGCAACTATTTCAAGATAAGCACAAAAAAGACATTTATAGTCTAGTGGCTATGGTTACGGATTCGTGGACAGTGTGTCATGGGTTCGAGCCAGTGCAACTGAACACCCGCCATGAGGAGGAATTGATGAACGTTAAATCTGTCGAGACTCAGTTTTCACGTTTGGAAGGGCAGAGAGAGAAGGTACCAGCTCAGATGTCCTTGTCACTTCACCCAGGATCAAAACTATGAAGTCCGTCGCCATTAGTCCTTGTTTTTTGGGAGACCTGTTTATAGCTCTACTCCCCTTTCAGGTGAGCTCGGTTCCCTTGGCCGTTCTGTCATTAGCCCTAGTGTTGCTTTGTACTACGAATTTAGGATGTTTTCGCCATACGTACGAGAGCGTGAACTTAAGTGTGGAGCACATTTCCGGATAGAAATAACGACTCAATTTTTATAAAAATTTGTGATATGGCAACTCATGCATTTGTTTATGTTACACTTCCCGGTAAACTAACCCAAGCTTTGGCAAAGCAAGCAGTGAAATTTTTGTGTCGAGGAGGCATAAAGATGAAAGCAGTTTCTTAGAAATGACTTTTAATAATAATCAAGGATAAAGTCAATGGGCTCGTCACTGGAGCGATCAAAAACAATAAGTTGTCTAATAAAATCTTAGTTCAAAAAATCAACATTACCAGACATCCGATTCGAACAGTCTTCTTACAGTCTAATATTTAAAACGAATTTATCATCTTAAAATGGCGATGCAACATACAGTTGCATAGCCAACCAGCCACTCTCTTTTTAATGGCTAAAACGCACTTCTTATATTTCCTTTCTTTCTACCTGAAAAACTAATACGAGCCGAGTTTAAATAGTCGCTCGATTTGCATTGCAGTTGCTGCCAACCACAAATCACGAAACTTGCAAAAAGATCTGGTTCGAATCAGTTTGTTTACTTTCATTGAGATCATGGAACGGGATTGGAAAAACAACACAAGGAGACCATAAAAATTCGGATCCGAAAAATATTTCGAATGGTTTTTCTTTTTAAATGTCTAACAGTTTATAATATAGTGTTTTTAAAATTTCAAAATATTTCATACATAATTAGTTTTTTCTTTCATTTAAAATGTTGAGGGATTGCTCATTTAACATTACGGTACAGGAGAAAAAATACGAAACATAGTTTACAAAAGAAAAAATGTGTCAACTAGGATAAAAATGAGTAAAATGATAAAATTAGTGATTCTCTGCAGCAGTGTTCCTCAACCTTTTTTATCGCCGTGGACCGGTCAACGTTGGATAATTTTACCACAGCCCGCTGAGGGGGAGGACGTTGATTGTTTATATTTTACATTGTTTTGTTTTAAAAATTTTATTTTAATTGTATTTAAACGTGCTGTCAGAATAAAATATAGCTACACCAAAAATGAATATAAAGTGATTTTCATAAAAAATAGCCCGAACCCAAGAAAAATATGCCGCAGTAAATAAAATGGAAATAATTTAATGTTTATTGTGCGGACCGGTAGTATTTGATCCACGGACCGGTACCGGTCCGCGGACTGGGTGTTGGAGATCGCTGCTTTACATGATAGTGAAGCCAGAATATAATATTAATGTTCGAGTATTTTATATCTAAAAAAAAGATTCCAAATTTAGGTCCTATTCTTTAACATTAGCCGATGTGATAGCCTTAATAAAACATTCACTCGCTAAGAAAATATTTCGTATCATGCATACCCAACTGTAGGCCTAGTCGATATCCCAAACACTTATAGATGCATTTTTCAAAACGTACATTCTATTTATAAAATTAATTTTTAAAATTATAAACACGCGTAGATATGAGTAATAATAACGTCATTTTCCCTAGGAAGTATATTTATTCTTTAATTTATTACTTTGCTTTGACAAAAATACAAAAAAAAAAAAAAACTTTCAAGAGTAAGAGAGAGAAAAAAAGCATTCCCATAGTTTCCAATTCGATCTTTTTTTCTTAAAAACTGTCAAGAATGAAGTTCTCCAAATCCCATCAAGTCACCCAACTTTTCAAAGAATAACATCTTTACCCACATCCACAAAGAAAGCGTTGAGGCACTTTCACGGACATACAGGAATGCAGCTAACACCATCCTTCAATGCCTAAAAAGTTCATCCCACAAGCGGCGACACAAGAGTATTGAGAACGACTGGTTTCGAAACAAGCATCCTATCAATCCAAACGCTTTTAAGTACTTGAGAACCACAACAAGAAATAAAAAAACATATAAAAAGGGTCTGAATGTAATAGACGAAGGAAAAAAACCCAGTGTATATAAAATACGACTGCGAAGTAATGGTAGGTCTTGTATGTCCGTAGAACACTTTGGACGTGAAGTCTTTGCAAAGTTGAATTACAACCATCGGTTTCAATTAACGAAGATAAACGGAGGACAATAATAATGGCAGACCCTTACCAACCTCCAAGTACGCGACATTAATCTGCAAATGAAAAGAAGCTGGCTTTTCAAGCTGGTTATCATTACTGACACGAGCACACGTCACCCTTTACCCTCTGGCCATTTTTTTTTCTTTTCTATTATTATTTCCCCTTTACGTTTTGTTCCAAATTCATTCTGTTTATTTACTTCTTTTATGGGCAAATGAGAATTGTTTTGAAAGCTTTCGCCTAGGGTTGCGTTAAATAAACGTCGCAAAGTTTTGTAATTTGCGATAAAACGGTTCTCTGTTCCTGGAAAAAGGATTTTAGCGTTTATTTGGAAGAATAAGTGCTCGTGTTGCGAAGCGGCGTTTATTCTAAACTGACCGCTGACTCGTTTGTTTTGTCTGCATTTAATAGCGTCCTGTAATTGAATTAGGAAGAGTTAGTACTTTAAATTGTTACATAATTGGGTTTAATGGGGACTTAAATTTTTTCGTAAATAAATAAATCTGAGCTTTTTATTTACGTTGATCGTATCTTAAATCGTTTTAGTTCTTTCTTTAAGTCCAAAAATGGAAGAGAATTTTTGTAACAAAGAGGGCTTCATGACCTAGATAGATTTACTTAAATGATAAACACAGCTTTACTTAATAAAGGAGAAAGGTAAGTTCTAAGCATGAGGAGTAGCGGGGGGGGACAGAAATTGAAAAAGCGTATTTATATGAATGCAGCCGTATGATGAAATTTTGGATTTATGAAAAGATGACTAAGTAGCGTTATTAGTTTTTCATTTGTAGCCAAAAGAGAAAATATTTATAATTAGAAAAAACGTACATTTTTTAAAAGACAGACAGACTTTCGTTTTTCGAAAATTCCTCTTTTAATGCCTTGTGCAAGAAATACATGACAGGAAACTTCCTCTCTGTACTTTTAATTGTTTTTAACTGAATATTTAAAGAGAAAAGAAATTTAACCACTTACATTATTTTTAATTTAAATTTTATTTTAACATACTATTATTAATTTTTACCAAAACTTATTTATTTATCAATAAAACTCAAAAATCACTTGCAAATACAGAGGTAAAAAGAATTTTTTTTTAAAAATCATTTCTCAATATATATATATATATATATATTACTGAATTTCTCTAAACACATAACAAAATTGTGGCAACATATATCATCTATCGGAAACTTGAGTATAATTTTTAAAACGCTCAGGTTATCTTTTTTCCCCTCCCTGTGATTTTAAATATTTTTTTCTAAATAAACTCAATGAAACATAAATATTATCATTTACCCCACTGGTCTTTAAATAGCTACAGTTTTTAACCCTTAAAGACATTTTTATGGCCCATTGATAATTACCAAAAATATGTAATTCTCTTAAAAAAATCCTAATTGAAAGGAAAACTATTGAGGCAGTTCAAATTACCTTAACTACACTGGTGTGCAAAAATTAAGGACGAAGTCGAAAAATTAGCATATCAGCTGAACGAAGAGGCAGAGCGGACAGAAAGACCAATCAGGAGATTAAGTAAGGTGATGTACGGTAGCACATGCGCAGATATGCAGGTAGACGTAATGGGGGAGTGTCTGAGTAGTATAAAGCATGTTGTCGGTGTAAGATCAGTATTTCTGGCAAAGAGATTGCACACCGTATAGCAGTTAAAATCACACCGAGCTGCTGCCTCAGCGAGAAATGGCGAATAATCAATCTGTTAGACGACATCTGGATGCTTTTACCCGAGGTCGAATCATTGGGAAGTTGGAGGAAGGCCGCAGTGTGACAAGTGTGGCTGCAGAGTTCGGAATTGCTCACAGCATCGTTTCACGACTATGGAGACAATTTCAAACTACAGGAACAGCTATCCGGGGGTTCAGTAGTGGTCGTCTACGAGGAACCACACCCGCAGATGATCGGTACATTGTCTTACAGGCCAGAAGAAACAGGCGGCAGACAGCGGGAGAAATCGCTAGACACACGACACAGGCGACTGGACGACCGATATCGCGTTTTACCGTGGCCAGAAGACTGCACGGTGGTGGTCTGTTTGCACGACGCTCTGTACGGTGTGTACCTTTAACGCCTGCCCATCGAAGAAGGCGTTCTCTGTGGTGCCGGGAACACCGGAATTGGAGAGACAATGAATGGGGACAAGTACTCTTTACAGATGAGAGCAGATTCAGTTTGAGTAGCGATTCTCATCGCATACTCATCTGGAGAGAGCGGGGAAGCCGCAATCATTCCTCGAACTCATTGAAAGGGACAGGTATGGAGGTCGCGGTGTTCTCGTTTGGGGAGGCATCATGCTTGGTAGTCGTACAGACCTTCACATCTTCGACGCAGGTTCAGTCAACGGGACCCGTTATTGTAACGAGATTCTTCTTCCATATGTGCGTCTTTTTAGAGGCGTTATGGGTCTGCAGTTCCTTTTCATGGACGACAATGCACCATGCCATCACACAGTAGCTGCCGAACAGCTCTTAGAGAGTGAGGATATTGAACGTATGGATTGGCCGGCACGATCTCCGGATCTCAATCCCATCGAGCATGTATGGGATTTTCTGGGCAGACGCTTGGCAGCTCGTACCTTACCACCAGTAACGATTAGGGGAGCTTCGATTTGCGCTGCAAGACGAATGGGCAGCAATGCCTCAACAACTCATTGACACCCTCATTCTCAGCATGGGCAGACGCTGTAAAACCTGCCTAGCAGTCAGGGGAGATCATATCCCCTACTAAAGACCGGATGTTTCTTGCTGGACACCCATCACAGGGATGTTTCGGCCTTTAGTCGCATTGCGCTCCATGCTACTTTTTCAATCAAGCTTCTTTTTATCCCTCTGATTTCTATTTTAGTAAGTGTTGCTTATACATTACACATGTCCTTACGTATTGGGGATCTTACGGTATTAAATGTGTTGATTTGGAAAGCTTTTGTACAAAGTTATGTTGAAAAAACCGTCTCGTCCTTAATTTTTGCACACCAGTGTAAACTCTCTAAATCTAAAAACTTTTCACAAAAAAAAAAAAGATATATATTTAGTTGATACATTTATAAGAATATTAAATCAAGTTAAAATACACGCTCTTATTTTTCTGTCACTTAACGATACCGGGTTCGCTACATTGCTCCAAATCGAATAACATCTATTAACCAGGAATTTTAGCAATCAGTATCTTTAAAAAATCATATTTTACTTACATGTTCGGCAAGGGGAGTACTCATCAAAGGAAGTCATGGAATCTTTTGCAATCCAACAAGTACCAACAGGTTCTCGTCTATTGTAGTTGATGGAGAAATATACATATCGGGGAGCACAAGCCTGAAAAAACAAAAGTTGACGTAAAAATGTATGTAATAAACGAATCACTTCACAATCATAAGTTGTGAATATTCAATTTTAATTCAATAAATGAAAATAAACGGGAATCCTCCAGGAAATACACAACGTTTAGTTAAACAAAATGTAAAACATAATATTGAAGGGAAAAAAATTTGATACATACTAAAGCTCCCTTCACTCCTCCCCTAATAATCACCTCCAACATTCAAACATTTTACGTCTCTCATCACGAACTACAGAATTTTTCTGCACCAGGGCATTAAATTAAAAGGTCACTGCATTCATCAAATCTTCATCCTTCTAAAACATTTACCGTAAAGAAACACTTCAAACTTACGGAAAAGATGGTAATCTCTTGGAACAAGGTCAGGACTATAGGGTGGGTGATCAGAAATTAACCAGCTGAATTGATCCAGCAGTTGTTGCAGCAGCAGTGTGAAAGGAGGCATTTTCGTGAAGAAGCACAACTCCACCAAAAAAGATCTTTCGTCTCTTTCTTTGGATGGCTCACCCTAATCTTCTTCAAACCTCACAATAAGAATTTGCATTGGTCGTAAGGCCTTTTGGCACGAAATAAACCAAAAGAACACCTTTACAACCCCATCCAATATATAGTTTCCATAACCTTTGGTTTTGGGAGAGTCTGAATTTTATCGGTTTTTTGGGTGTTTAAGGGAAGATGCCACTCAAGTAATTGACACTTACTGTCTGAGGTGATACGAGACATTCAGATCTCATCAACAGTCCCAATTCAATCAAGAAAGGTGTCTCCCTCTGTGTGATATTATGTCAAGAGTGTCAGAGTTGGCTGAAGCTCGTGAACATACACGACAAAAGTTTTAAATGTACATGGTGATTAAGCACAGAAGTGAAGAAAGCTTCAGGTACGTAATAATATAAAAGAAGTAATTTTTTCCAATAAATATCTTTAATATTCTGTGTGACTAAATAGTCTTTATTTTCTGAATACCCTTCATATGTCTAGCAAACACGTATACAGCCTTTTTTTTAAGGATAATTATTCTACTAAGTCAGATATCAACTACATTTGTAATACCGACTAAAATTATAACTAACTGTTCAATAGCACAGTTAAACATTTTCAGGCAGTTTCATAGTTTTATATAATTTAAGCAAGTTTTCAGCCCAAATATTCAGAATAGAAATATTATTTTATACACAAGCTCCTCCGCAGATTATTTTAAGCCACTTTTAAGTTAGAAATTTCCTGTATGTATACCTGTGAGTGTGCGTGCATGTGCGTATGTATTTGAAATCAAGTCTTGTTGAAGAACTGATACTTCGATGGTTCAATTTAAAAAATGCCGCTTATACAGAAGGATATTCACACTTTATGGAAACGATTTTGATAGTTAATTTTTATGTATAAATGCTGTATTTCTTAGGCGATTTGCTTCAGTCTGCTAGCTATGATTCTTGAAAATAGTTCTAGCTCGAATTTTCCATGAAAGTAAACTTTTTCTTAGTACTGTACGTCAATTTTACCCCATTAATCCTTAACCGTTTTCCAAAGTCCGCTCAGCGTTCTTTGAAGCAGTTTTCCTAAAGCTCGTTTTAAGGTATCCGACTACTTGCGACAATTTTTTTTAAAAAAATGAAGATATGGAGATTTTTTTGTAGCTTTTAGATTTATGTTGTACATTTTAAGAAAAAAGGGTTAAAATTAAGTAGAGAAACTATTATTACTATTAAAATGGGAAAAAATAGGTAAAAATTGACAAAAAATTACATAAACGGGGTCTGCTCTGTACATATAGCAAATGAACCAATTCTCACTTTTTCAATTTTGATGTATCACTTTGCTATTCCTTTTTGAAATGACCTTCAGGATAAGGGATGTTTTAATTTTTACAAAAAATAGAGCACTTTATCTGAGTTATTATAAGAAATTGCTTAAGAAAACAGTGATTATATTCACATAAGGGACTGTAAATTTTGTACTAAAACTGTGATTGATAAATCTAAAGTTTAAAACACTTCTACTATTATACAGAACATACACAAAATAATTCAGCAAATTGTTTTAAAAACTTTCTGAGCAATCGCTGTCCCCGTTTGAACTCTTCGAAAAAAACCACATTTCGAGTAAAACGCATTTTAAAGTTTGACATCTTATGTAAAGTTATGGCATCTGTTTTTACTAAAACGTTTGTAGTTTTTGTTCTAGTGAATGGAAAATAAAAAACTTGGTATTTTTATAAAGCTAATAAGATGGTCTATAAAATAAAATCATAAATTTTTTTTTAAAAAAATCACGATTTTAGGGTAGTCGGATATCTTAATAAACCGAAAACAGAAAAGTCCATTGGAGAAGCGTCAGGCGATTTAAGGTATCCGACTACGTTCGGAACCATGATTTTGCAAAGCGCATAAATAGAAATTTTTCATGATATTTAGTGTCCCTTAAATTAGAATATATGTATAAAATTGTTTTAAGAATATTTTGACAAAAAAAAAAATTATTTAAATATAATATTTCGGCAAAAAATTAACTTAGAATAATCTTTTTTCCAAATGTTCTCCTTTTGTGAAAAATGCTTCTATTATAATAATTTTTTGTCTGTATATAGCTCAGGCCTCTCTACAGAGGCTCAAATAGAATTTTTGAAATATATAATTTAGAAGTGGGTTTATTCATATTTTACGACAACAAAGGGGAGCAATTTTAAGAAAAAAACGCCGATAATTATTTCAATTGGTGGTAACTCTGAAAATAATGTGAATTTTTCAAAAATCATAGTTGAGTCTCTGTACAGAGGTCTGAGCTATATAACGGCAAAATATTATTATAATAGAAGCATTTTCCACAAAAAGGAGAACATTTTGAAAAAAGGTTATTCTAAGTTAATTTTTTGCCGAAATATATATTTAAATAATTTTTTTTGTCAAAATATCCTTAAAACAATTTTATGCATGTATTCTAATCTGAGTGACACTAAATATCATGAAAATTATCCATTTATGTGCTTTTTTAAAATCACGTTTCCGAACGCAGTTGGATGCCGTAACAAGTACTTCATCAAATGGGATGCGCTTTATCCCTGTTTCTGATTATTTGCTAAATAAGCGGCAGTTGACTTATGGCGTATGACTAGAGGCTTTGTTTACATGAAACTCAACTTTATTAATGTCCTTTCCATACAAGGCTAGAATGTCTTCTTAAAAAATTAGCTCTAAAATGTTCTGCTGATAGTACAGTGTGAAATAACTTTGGTTTTATTTGAGACTTTTTGGATTTTTAATTTGCCGAACTCTAACAAAAGCCTGCAACTATCGTAAGGTCCCTTTGGGAAATTTTCTGTATACTGAAAAATTATTTTGCACGGTCATTCCCGTCAGTTAGGCAATAGAAAATTGATCTTTTATTACACTCTGTAATGACTTCACATAGCTCTGGGATAAACTATTTATTTCACAGCAAGAAAATCCTCCAAAAAATATTCTATAACAATTAATTAGCAAAATGGGTTCACAGATAGAGTCTCTTTCGCTGCAATGTCTTATATCGCGCTCGCCTAAACATATTTAAAAAGAGTGAACTTCTATAGAAATGTCCCATACATCGGATATGTCAAAAGGGTCCAAGTTCTCTGTTCACTCTCAGTAATTCCACACCGCGTTTGGGTGAGCTCGCTGGTTCTACATCCGCCGTGCGGTTGCTGATTCGAACCCTCCTCGGTTCAAAATCCACCTTAATTCGCTCCGGTATCGCTGACTCTCAAATCTATCGCTCACGAGAGGCCTCCTATCGGATTCTCTGTGGTCAAAATCTGATCTTGGAACTCCCTCGCTCTCCCTTTATAAACCTCTCGTTTCTCACGGTCACTCACCGCCTATCTCATTTGATCTCTTGTCCGTCGGCCGCTTATAGCGGAAGTCTGTCTGGACGCATAATCTGAGTCCAGTCCTGCAGACACGCAGTCGTCCCAGATCCATGAGAACCCGAAAAGTACATTGTACCGGTATCTCTTTTAACTTTCGAACTGCCATGGGAAAAAAATGGTCAGTATTTTCGACCACTCATTTGCGAAACTTTCCTAGCAATTAGGGAAACGAACGGAATTTTCCCACGATGGTCGGCGTCCCCTCTTAGCAATTAGGGGAAAGAGACTGGGTACATCCCAAGTCACTTAAATATAAGTGTTACCACAAATTGCCATTTTCCAGCAGCTAGGTGTTTTTCATATAATTTTCTAGACTTAGTATTTCTTTCAGCAGATGTAGATGCAGGGGGAAAAAAAGCAAAAACAGATTAACTTCAGGTTTAAACATCTTTTTCAACTTTAAATATGTATGAATAGTTTAACTGAAAGTACTGGAAGGCATTCTTAGATTTGATGCGATGAATCCTTGTGTCGGAAGATTTTCTTTAAGGATCAGAGATTTCGCTTTCTTGATTGATATCTGTTTTCGGACAGTCTTAGGATGAGGTTTCATGGTCCTTTTCATTTTTGCTTTCACCTAGACAGGTATTTTTTTTCTTTCAAATTTAACAAATAACAAATTCCTTTTTTGAAATGCAATAACCGAGACTTTTACACCACTTTATAATTTGTGGATACGAATATTTCTTCTAAAAAAGGGCAGTTACATAACCTGTGACAAATCTATACGGAACTTTATCACTAACCTTCTGAGACGTCTTTTTTAGGGAAATTTAATTCCCCTACCTACACTGGCCTCAAAAAGTTAAGGTACAACCGGGTTTTTGTGTCTAATTTGCAAATGAATGAATGTAGAAACAAAAAATTTGGAGGATATGTGCATTAAATAGTTTTTTATTGAATGCGTCATAGAAATTTGTATAAGTGTATTGCAAAAACGATTTATAACAAAAAAAGCAATCTCTGCGGAAAAGTCCATTCTTGGAGAAAACAGCACATCACAGTGTTATGTGGTAAAATGGCATAAAAACAATACAAAAATGGGTTCTAATAAGGAATGTGTCCACCCCTAACTTGAATGCATTGGCGGCATCGATTTCCCATGCTGTTTATTAAGTTGTCGGACACCGGAATAGGAAGCGAAGACCAGACACAGAGTAAGCCTTGTTTTAGCTCATGTAACGACCTTGGAGGAGGATTTAAAGCAGCACCCTCTCTGCCAAGATAGTCCCAAAGATGTTCTATCGGATTCAGGTCTGGAGATCGAGCTGGCCATTCCATTCGTTCCAAACCGTGATCCTCCAGATACTCCTCAACAATCCGAGCTCGGTGAGGTCGTGCATTATCATCCATCAGAATTACCAATAGCAGCAGCATATGGGCGGACATATGGATCAAGGATCTCATCCCGATATCTAAGACCAGTTACGGTTCCTCCATGGAACACACGCAGGTCAGTGTGGCCACCGAGCGAGATCCCTGCCCAAACCAGGATTCCACCACCTCTATAACTGTGTCTTTCAACAGTGTTGGATTGATGGTATCTAGTGCGCTGTTCCCTCCAGATCAGTAGACGCCCTGAATCACTCTCCATTCTAAATCTGGACTCGTCTGTGAACAGCACAGAAGCCCATTGTTGCTGCGTCCAAGAAACATGTTCTCTTGCCCAGCATAAGCGGTTCCTTCGCTGTCGTCCGTTGAGGGGAACGCACACAACTGGTCTTCTTGCATACAGACCTGCATTGTGAAGACGATTTCGCACCGTAGTAGCGGAGATTCTTCTTCCTGATGCTTGAAAGTGGTCTGCAACGAGCTGCGGCACAGTAGTGGTTCTTCTCCTTCGTGCCGAAAGAGCTAGAAAACGGTCTTCTGCAGGTGTTGTAGCTCGTGGTCGGCCTGAAACAGGTCTTCTGGACACAGAATCTTCGGATTGGTATTGATCCCAAAGTCGCTGAACAACACTACGAGACACATTGAGACGTCTAGTAGCATCAGCCTGCGACAATCCCATTTCCATCCATCCAACTGCCCGCCACCTTAACGAATTGGGTAAACGACGTCTCTGAGACATTTTCTAAACTCTATTGACTATTGTCACCGAAACTGCCAACAACTGTTGAAAATCAACGCAACTTACACACAAAAGTACGAAAGCTTGATATTTGTATATTTTTCTCTCACTCATAAATATACGTTCTTTTCTATAAAATAACAGTGGTAGCAATCGTTTTTGCATTAATGTTTTTAAAGTTCGTTATTATCATTCATGTAAACTATGCATTTTATTGTTACTGCCATTTTTTTTATGGTGAGCTTCGAAAAACATGTTGTACCTTAACTTTTTGAGGCCAGTGTATTTCCAATCAGCTCCAAAAAGAGGACAGGGATTCCTTATTATGCAGATTAGATAAAGTATTTAAGTCAAACGGAATAGTAAAGTGAGAAGCAGTAGGAGAGAGAGATTGAAGCAGGAAGATATAATAGTGAAGTTAGAGATTTACTATTGAAGATTTCTAGGTGGATAAATTAATCTCAGGAAGAGTTGAGATTCAGTGTGGTAAATATTGATTTATAATTAAAGTCTCATTAAAGCTTTATATTAGGAGTGAGATTAAAGTTAAATGTTCAATAAGAATATTATTGAATATAATTCTGGGATCTCTTATTGCGGTAATCTCTGCGTGATCGATATTCGAGTTGTTAATTAATTGGATCATTAAATATTTAAGTTAATATAAAAGAAAACCCCTTTTAAACCTCATATATCTATTTTAAATTATTTGTTATTAAAAGTCTTTGATTCTATTTGGGAAAGATAACCAAATAAAGAAAGTTATTCGTTAAAATGGCTACTGGTTCTTCTTTGACTCAAAATTATTCTCGTTCTCAAAGTGAGATCCAAGGGGATCTTCACAAACCTTCGAGTCATCTATCAGCTTCAGGAGCCCTTTTCAAAATAAATATTTTGTTTTGCATTCCAATCGAAAGAAAACATTATGAGATGATTATTTTGAATTTGATTAAAGTTTTATCTCAAAATGCAAGCGAGAAAATGAATTACCAAATCGTTTCCATAAAGTGCGAAAGTGTATATTTTTTGCAATTATAAATAAATAAAGCAGGATTTTTTTTCTCGTACGTTACTTTTTGACAAATTTATTTAGAGAAAACAAGGTTTATCATGTCTCAATGAAGATATTTAAATTAACAGCCAATCTAAAAAGTAAATTATACTTTTTAATTATGTTGAAAAAGCATTAAATAAATGCTTCGTAAAGTATAACAATTTGTTTTTATTCAATACTAGCTGAAGTAACCGTTCTTCGGATTGCCTAATTTTTTAAAAATAAAAAATGCTATTCTTAATATAATAGCTGTATTTTAAGGAGAGTAAAATCCGGTACAAAACGATGTAAAAAAATGCAAAATAATTTTTTAATGAGTTCACTTATTATTTGTCTATTATGTACCTTAAGCAATTTGGGGTCAATTTTCGCAAACCTCCTTTTGTAGCGTATCCCTACTCTAAGAAAGAAACGTGCCTGCTAAATTTCAATGTAGGTCTAATAGAGTTCAAGAACTAGAAAATTACTTATAACGCCCCTTATACTCTTGCAACGCCTCTTGGGGTAGATTTCTGCTAAATCCGTGATTGGACCTCTATTCCATGAAAGGAACATGCCTACAACATTTAAAGTGTCTAGGTCTAATAGCTCAAAAACGGGAATATTTATCTGTAACGCCCCTTGTAGGTCGACTTTGGAAAACCCCTTTTGTAGCGTAACTCTACTCCATGAAAGGAATTCACCTGCCAAATTTCAATGTAGGTCTAATAGAAAATTCAAAAACGGGATTATTACCTATAACGCCCCTTATGCCCTCTCAACGCCCCTTGTGGATTAATTTACGCAAAACCCCTTTTGCAGCATAACTCGATTCCTCGAAAGAAACGAGCTTGCCGAATTTCAAGTCAGTAGGTCTAATAGCTCAAAAGCAGAAATATTTATCTATAACGTCTCTAAAGCCCTGGGTCGTTCAGGTAAAAACCGAAACGTTCTACATAGATGGGGAGGGGGGAATAGAAGGCTACCACACCATAAAACTCCCTTGATCGTACCGGGACTCATTTCTGAGTTTTAGCGGCATGCACATTGCATGAAGCTGAAGCATTCTAGCTGAAATGCCAGTTCTTCGCACGGGTTAAGTTTTAAAAACATAAAATTCACTTATTATAGCAATTATAATAGTTTTTTAGGGAAGGGAAAATCCTGTATGAAGTAGTATAACCAAAAATTAAAAATATTTTTTTCAAATGAATTTTCACATTATAAATAATTTTAAACAAATTGCAATTTGGCCTCAATGTAAATAATAATTTAACAAAAACTAATATTTCAATTTTAGAGAGAAAATTGGCAGGCTAAAGAGTAAATAGATATGAATGAATGTAAATATAATAATAATAATATAATTTGCTGTTTCATTATGTCCTTTGGAGTATTAAATGTGTTCGAATGACATCATTTGCAAATAATTTTTAAAGATATTATTTTAGTTAAAAAAAAAAGCGTTCAGAATATTATTTTAATAATTGCATTCAATAAAACCCATCCCCAAGCAAATTGTGATCAGAATATTCAAAGAAAATGGCTATTATCATACAAAATCAAATCATGATATTGAAATTCAAGTCATCTATTGAATAATGTATAATCTCCAAGCCCTAATTAATTAACTACAGTTATCTTCCTTTTAAAAGAGAAACATTTTGACAATGACCCAATCACCTCCAGTCGAAGTTCAAGAGTGTATCCATCCTTCATAAACGGTTGATTGCTTTGTTGTGTGTGTATCCCAAAAAAAAAACAAATCTGGCACTCTGTCAGGGAATCGCGCCGAGACCACAACCGGTGCATTGTACAGGGAAATTAAAAAGATTCGAACGTCAGTGTCAAGAGTTAACAAAACAAGGATCTAAAACGAATTCGTCTAGGTCTGTCCTTCGTTCCATCCATCAGGAAATGCTTCAGGAAGTTTGTCAGAGCTCTTTTTTGTCATCGAAGGCACACACACCTATATTCGTGGGCGACTTTTGCTGAGAATTTTTTTATCTTTTCCGTCCCATCTTCTTTCTTTTCATTTACCCTTATCGTTCTATTTCATCTTGATCCCAGACAGATGCTCAACCTCAGCGGCTATATTTGAAATGAGAATGGGACTGGTAGCAGGGAGTGAGAGAGAAAAAAATACTAAGAATAACACAAATTGAGGGTTTTTTAAGGTTTAGGGTGAAGTTTTTTTTTTTTTTTTTTCGTACCAAATAGGTGAGGGCGTTGATGAGATGCTTAAGAGTTTGTAGTGAAAGATATGGATTTGACTTTCGGAAAGGTAAATATGCAAAAATAAATGGGAAGATGATACTTAAAAGAGACAAAGACACATTGACAGGTATTTGCCGTATCTGGAGCTGTGTTTATAAGATAAAATCACTCTTTAAGCGATCATTATAAAGGGTGTTTTTTTTTCAGAGGTATAGAACTTTAAATTGCAATAAAACAACGATGTATTATTCGATTGACATGAATTTTTTTTTATTCGAAAGATAATCTTGTGGCATTACATTTTAAATATGATTTCTGGCATAGGACTGCCACGGCTGGCTCGGATGTAGTCCAATCTGGACGTCCAATTTTCGATGACTCTTTCCAACATTTGTGGCCGTATATCGGCAATAACACGGCGAATGTTGTCTTCCAAATGGTCAAGCGTTTGTGGCTTATCCGCATAGACCAATGACTATAAATAATAAATAAAAAAAGGGCTTACTTATGGAATGTTTTTTTCATTTAAAGATATAGAGTAAATTAATTAATGTAAGGGCTGAACCCCGAAATTATACGAAATTCGGGCATTTTTCGGTATTTATCAGTTATAGAGATCATGGAGTGGTGACTACTTTTTCGAGGTGACACCAACACGAACATTAAAAATATTATGAAGTTGCCCATCCGGTACAATGGTTAGCGACGCTGACTACAGTGCTGTAGGGCCTGGATTAGAATCTCGAAGAAGGCATGGATGTTTGTAAAAGTATAGTGCTTTCGTGGCATGAGGGTACTCTAAATAGCCGTAGAACCGCATGTTCTCTCGTGTAGTTGGTAGAAGAGGAAAGGAGGCCTCTGACCATTCCTCAAAATCGGGGTAGACCCGAGCAAAATTGTACTGTCACCTGTTTTGTGCTGAAAGCTACGGATAACGTCAGGCGTACAACTAACCCCTTGACGCGATGAATTTCGTAGGCCTGGATCTGACGCAGTCGAAATCAGGTGGCATAAGAAACAACAACGATATTATGAATCTACATTTTTTTTTTTTTTTTTTGGGGGCTAAAATTTATCTGCCGTTGGCACTACGACGCTGAAATTCGTATAAGCCCAACAATAAATAAAGAGTAAGACAACTGTAAGCAGATTTCTAAGTCCCGATAACTAATTAATAACAAAAAGAACAATATTACACAATAACTAACGACATCAAACATCCACACATAGCGGCACTTTTTCCCTCACTCCTTTTTTATTGTATGGCCGTTTTCTCAATAAGATCACGCGATTTTCTATTTAAGGGGAAAAACTTAATCTGACTTCGTTCATCGGCAACTTCCATATTTTTATCATTGTAACGAAATGTGCTTAGTAAAAGAAAAATAGAACAAAAAATTTAGTAGAAATCAAGAAAAATCAAGCTAACAGAGTATAACACGAAGCAAATGCAGTAAAACTAACAATATTTTGAACCGCCACCTATTAATAATATTAGCAACCGGCATCGGCCAGAATTTTCCCGCGTTTGGCTACATGGTCCACGTAACCGGTGAAAACCCGTTTTTCTGTCTGAAAATGTGTTCCGAAATGGGTTTGGATTCATTGACAAATGACATTGACATTATAGAACTGAACGTTGCGAAATTGAACCGAGTAAGAATTCGAAATTTTTCAGCGTGTGTACGTTCTAAAGCCTCAAACCGTGTGAAACAACAAAAGAGTAGGCGTCAGGATGTACGAAACTTGGCTTATTTACTACCATGCGATATTTGACAAGGAAAGAAAGGTGGGCAAGCAAGTTACGAGTTCCCCAGCGAGATTTTTACGAGTATCGTGAAAAAACACTCCAAGTGAGCAGCATCGCTAACTAACCTGTAGGAAGGCTAGGAGTCCATGTATGGGAAATATTAGAAAGGAAATTCATCCCAAATGAGTTCTTTATCAGTGACTTAAAAGACTTCCCACTCTTTGCTCAACGCGTTTTCTGGCAATGAGAAATGATATAATATGGAGCAGAATCGCAATACTTGTCATCTTTTTTGAAATCTTACTCGGGAAATATTTTGGAAGAGCAAACTTTATGGGGAATCTAAAGTGTAGGTTTTTGGTTTCAGAAAAAGCGTGGTGAATTTTATCATTTTCCTAAACGTCATAGGAATCGTTTATTGGGGTAAATCGCAGTTGTATTGCGAAAAAAATTTATTATTAATTAGAACCTACCAATACGGGAAAAAATGCTCCAAGGTATGGAGATTTAAGAGAAAAATAGCTCAAAAAGATAATTTCAAAATTTAATATTGCTACAAACAAGGATGTATTAAGATTTCTTGAGGTCCTGGGCCCCTACACACAAATGTGGGTTTCACCTATAACTCTTGAAAGAAGACAGTAAATAGTATAGGTCAGAGGTTCCCAAACTTTTTTGTCTCATAGACCTCTTGCGATGTTTTTTGGTTTTGTGTAGACCCCCCTACTTACCTAATATTAAATTTTTGCAAATTTTTCTGCTTAAATGTTTTTTGACAGCTGATCTAGCACTAATTACTTTAAAAGTTTTATGTTTCTAACTGTAGTTTAGTAGAGTGTTTAAACTAAAGAAACGCATGTGAATTAATTAAATTAAATTTTAATTAATTTATGAAATAATTGTTACATAAAGTAACAATTAACAACTGAACAACAAACTGAACAACAAACAAATGTTTTTATTGGTCGGAATGAATCTATTGCTTCAATAACAAATTTTTAACACATTTGGCTTTAATCTTTTAAGGTTTAACTCTACATCTGCTCGGTTAGTAGTATTTTTCTTACTGTTTTTATTTTGGCAAACGCTGCGAAAAGCAATTCAAAACTTTCTTGAGATGTTCCATAATTTGGGATAAATAGCAGGTATATCTTTTTAAAGCAAAAATTGCTGTGACGTTCGTTTCTAAGCTTTACTTTAAGATCTACATTAGGGCCATTAAAATCAGTTGCTTTTGTAATCAGACATTTTTTTAATGTGACAACATGAATTCATTACCTGCTGTGATATTACCATTGCCAAAGCATTCTCAAACCTAATTTCAAAATCTGAATAAAGGGTATTTAAATGTTGAACATAGGTTAAAACGTTATTTTTCTGGCAGATTATCTGTGATAAATTGAGAAACCGCTAAAGTTTGCGACGTCCAGTTTTATGTTCATTTAGCTTGTCTCTGGCACACACACAAGAAATACTCAAATGATGGTCCTTTTTTAAAAAAATGAATGCTGTCGTCTTATAACTGCAAATTAATCCCAGTAAATTTAGTAAATAAAGCTGTTAAATTGTTAAATCTGGTTTACACTTGATTAAACTTTCTTTTAAACCAAAAACGATGATTATTAATAAGTTAGCACTGAGTAGCGAATAGTACAATGTATATACATTACAACATTTCATAACAATAGCTCCCTTCCAGCACCACTGAGGGTCAAGATAATGGACCCATGGTAGGCGTGTCATGAGTTTGAGTCTAGTACCACTGAAGATCCGCCGTGTAGGGGTACGTGGCACGTTAAATATGTCGATAGATCAAACATCCTTCCGTTGGTATGATGTGGTAGTTAGGAGAGGACTGTGCCAGCTCAGGTGTTGTCTTCGTCACTTTACTATGGTTCAAAATTACGAGGTCCGTCTCCAAAAGTCTTCGAGTAGCTGAACAATGAACGTTAACATTCACTCATTCATCCTCCAGTACCATCAAATTAGTCCGATTCAAGGTTTTTTTTCTCAGTGTCCTCTATCATTTCGATAGTTTTTCAAAATATTTAATACTAAAGAAGGTATTAAATGTACTTGAGGTTCCCCCTCCTAACTATTTAGTAGGTGTCCTCTCACCGCTAATAAATGCTAAAAAGTACTAAAATGCTTATTTTTCTTTAACAAAAATTTCTTTGACTTTTTAATATAAAAAAAGGTTAAGGTGTCCGACTACGTTCGGAACCGTGATTTTGCAACAGCGTGTAAATGGATAATATTTATGATATTTAGTGTTACTTAGATTAGAAAATGTATATAAAATTGTTTTAAGAATAGTATTATAATAAAAAATTACTTAAGTACAATATTTTGACAAAAAATGAACATAGAATGACCCATTTTCAAAATATTCTCCTTTTGGGAAAAATGCTTCTATTATAATAATATTTTGCCTGTATATAGCTCAGACCTCTGTACAGAGGCTCAACTAGAATTTTTGAAATATATTACTTAGAAGTGGGTTTATTTATGTTTTTACGACAACAGAGGGGAGAAATTTTAAGAAAAAAACGCCGATAATTATTTCAATGGATTGTAACTCTAAAAATAATGTGAATTTTTCAAAAATCATAGTTGAGCCTCTGTACAGAGGTCTGAGCTATATACAGGCAAAATATTATTATAATAGAAGCATTTTTCACAAAAGGAGAACATTTTGGAAAAAGGTTATTCTACGTTAATTTTTTGCGGAAATATTGTATTTATATAATTTTTTTTGTCACAATGCTCTTAAAAAGTTTTAGACATGTATTCTAATCTAAGTGATACTAAATATCATGGATACCTTAAATATCTAAGCATCTCATTCCTCTTGTCGCAGTACTTAAGGCTACACAATACCCTAAAAATTTCATATTTACGGAATTTTTTTTTGCATGTTTTGGTGGCCCATATCATTGAGATGCTTGCCACAAAATTTCAGATCTGTTAGCAAATTAGTTTTTAAGGTATTTGAAGTTTTATGAGCTATGGTTTTGGTTTCGGTTTCCTTTTAAATCATTTTTTCATACTTAAGTTGAATTAATTAAAAATATTTTTGAGCTTTTAGTTTGAAATGGTTATTAATTCCAATTTTCATTACTAAAATCATTTCTACTTGATTATGTTTTGAGTTTTATGATTTCTCATAATTAATTAATAAAGAATAATTTCATGGCCAATTTTTGCTTTAAAAATAGTTTATATAACTTAAAAGCTTTATCATTAATTTTTTCATGTAGAGAAAATGCCATGGCAAATGCGTTCTGGGTTTCTGTGAGAAACAATATTTCGAAGAGATGGAATACTACTGAAAATGATATATCTAAAAATCAGTCCTCAGCTGATTCTGCAATTAGACTTCCGAATACAAGTATTCTGAATTTAAATGCTGCAGATATAACTGAATATTTCCTTAATGTACCAAACTACATTATACTAAACATATTGTAGTACTATATTTTAGTATTTTAATGTCGTACGACAAGAGCTAAAACTTCCTAAACTGCCCCAATTTAAAACTGAAAAAAATTAAATTTTATGAGCAAACCTGACTATTTTTAGCTCAAGTTAGTATCATTATTATTTTGTACATAAATGCTTATTGTTTCCAAACTTTTGTGAAATATTAGGTTAAGATAAAGCTAAATAAACTGACGTCTTAACAAATGCTATCAATATTATGCAAAGATATATTTTGAATTAAAAATATAATTTTCAGTCATGTTTAATAAAAATAGTGTTTAAATGTAGAACATACATTGGAAAATAGCATATTAAAAAATTAGAGTTTTACGGGCATTATAAGTTTTTGTTTTACGACTTTACAAACTTTAAATGCGTTTTTCTCAGACTTTTAATTTTGAAGGTATAAGTGTTTTCTAATCCCTAAAGCTTTTTTCCTGTTCAAGATAGAGCCTTGAATTTTTTTTGCATGTACTCCCAAATGTATGTTCTATAAAAGTTAGTATAGATTTAAGGCTGAGAACTCTAGTTATTTTTCTAAAAAATGCTAAAGTTGATATTTTAAAAATTTTCGTGTTTTTTGCAGGTTTTTCTAGAAAAATAATTATTAAAAATCAACAAGGGAATAGATTTTCAAATCCATACTAAGTATTGTTTTTAATAATCTAAGAATCATAAATAACTTAAAATTACTGAAAATTTTAAAAAAAATTTGAGTATTTTATAAGAATTTGAAAAAACTTCAAAAATTCCTAATTTTTTAAAATTGTAAAATAATGGCTGGTCAAACTGAATTTTTGCTTAGAGAATCAGCTGAATAATATAATCTAAATATAAAACATCAATTATTTTTACTGTAACTGTCTTCAAAAAATTTTTTTGAAAAAGGGTACTGTGTGGCCTTAACATAATAAATACTTTTTTTTTAATTTTTCAATTTTTCGATGTACCAGACAGTATCGTTTCCACATAGGTAGATTTTAAAATTCTGAAAAACAATTTTTCCATTCCCCCTTATTGTTTACAAAACTGATAAAAGTTTTTTTTAAATCGCATTTTTATATATAACATTTAAATCTATATCAGTAGTGTTGCTCTTACATGAAGCCGAAATATAAGCCATTAAAAATTATTATTATTATTATTATTTTGTACAAATTATTTTCAAGGGAAATAGTAATCGGAAATAATCAAGTTAATATCGTTTGAAAATAAAAATTGCTGAAATCATAAATATCTTATCTTAAATTATCTCAAAATTACTTAGCTTTTTGAGATATATATATGTTTTTTATTGAGAAAGCATTTATGAGAAGTACATGTTTTAAATTTAAGAAAATAATGCGATCCCATTTACAGGGAAAAAAACACATTAAAAGATAATGAAGTTCACACCCCCCCCCATCCGGTATAGTGGTTAATGACACTGACTGCGGTGCCATGGGATCTAAGTTCGAACCTGGGAGAAGGCAACATGTATAGTGCTTTCGTGGTATGAGGGTTCTCTAAATAGCCATAGTCCTCTCGTAAGGTTGGTGGAAGGGGAAGAGAGGTGGGAGGCCTCTGACTATCCCCAGGGTATCCCCAGGGTTCAAAATTGAGGCGGAACCGAGTAAAATCGTATTGTCACCTGTATGCTGCTGAAAGCGAAGGCTAACGTCAAGCGTACAACTAGCCTCTTGCCGTAATGAATTTCGTGGGCCTGGATCTGATTTCAGATCAGGCGGCAAAAGTAACAATTAATTCGAAATTAAAGCAGGAATCAGAAACTGTGTGTGTGTGTGTGTGATTCTATTATATATAAATAAAAAAAATAAAGAATTGATTAAAGAACAAAAAAAATACTTTTTCTTAATTGAAAATTTTAAAACTAATTCAGAATTCATAAATACATTTTCTTCGCCAAAATTTTTTTTTGTACGTGTATATTTCTTCTGCCGTACATATATGAAACAAAGCTGTTCAGTACAAGTTAATAACTCATTAACTAGGGCAAATGATCAATTTTTAAGTAAACCACCAGTAAAAAAAAGCATTAACATTCCATCCACAGACATTTAAATCCGTGCGCAGACTCACATAAAAAAAGGATTAAGAAACAGCGCAATTAAAAACAAGTCCATTTTAAATCAGTTGGCGCCTATCAGGTAATCCAAACAGACAAATTCCGTTCAATAGAAGGTCGTTAGTATATAGATGTCACACTTTTTTAACCTACGCCTTCTCACTCAATGAAAGACGTTATCATTGCTCCGGGGATTAACTGGGAACGACACATGATATCAGTTATCGCTTGTCACGTGTCTCAAACCGATCCATCATTTTGATCCACTGGATCTTGGATGGATCATTGGGATTGAGGCCTTTCGAGGGGAAGATGATTTCTTTCAATCCTAATTATATAAATTTCATAGACATACTTCTTTGCTATGGTCTTATTAAGTGATAGGGGTTGTCATAGAATATGTGAAGTGTTTTGGTACAAATATTGTAAGGTTTAAAAAAAAAATCTAGTATAATATAGATGGAAACGCATGTTCTCCCTCTTCTTTTGATGGTAAGAAAAATAGATAGAAATGATTTGTGGAAGAAACAGAATGGCATAAGAAAGATTGATCATTTGTAGCTTATATCAGCGATTCTCAAACTGTGGGGTGCATCCCCTTAAAGGGCCGTGAAGGGGGCGCGAGCACATTGAAAAGCCGAATAGAAACAAAAAACTGAAAGTAAACAAACAAAATACATTCTGACATAATAAAAAAGCAGAATATACACTTGCACTGATATAGTACACACTAATACTAAGTTAAGGTATCCGACTGCTTGCGACAACTTTTTTTTGAAAAAAAGGAGATATGGAGATCTTTTTGTGATTTTTATATTTATTTAGTATATTTTAAGGAAAAAATCGTTAAATTGGGAAAAGAAAAAAAAAAATTATTATTATTAAAATGGGAAAAAACTAGTAAAAATGTACGAAAAATGTACGAAACGGGGCCCGCTCTGTACAAAGATTTTATGAACAAATTCTCAATTTTTCAATTTTGATGTGTTATTTGGTTATTCCTGTTTGAGTGACCTTCACGATAAAAAAAAAAAGAGATATTTTAATTTTTACAAAAACTAGAGCATTTTATCTAAGTCATTATACGAAATTGCTTAAAAAAACATTGACTATATTCACATAAAGAACTGCAAATTTTGAAATAAAACAGTGATTGATAAATCTGAAGATCAAAACACTTCTACTGTTATGCAGAACATAAGCAAAAAATTTCAGCTATTATTTTCAAAACTTTTTGAGCAATCGCGGTCCCCGTTCGAGTTTTTCGAAAAAAACACATTTCGAGTAGAATGCATTTTAAAGTTTGACATCTTGTGTAAAGTTATGGCATTTGCTTTTACTAAAATGCTTGTAGTTTTTGTTCTAGTGGAGGGAAAATAAAGTACTTGGTGTTGTTATTAAGTTAATAAAATGGTCTATAAAATAAAGTCATAAAAAAAATTTGCCAATTTTTGAAAAAAATCATGGTTTTAGGGTAGTCGGATACCTTAAAAACAAGTTTAATAATTACTAGTGACCCCATAGGCTTGTGTCAGAAAAATTATATACTTAACACTTATCTTGATAATTTGAATGGTTTATAGTTAATCCTTTAACTGTTGATTAAAAGTTACGCGATTCGCTCTCCGATGCCACCGTGCTCCGCGCAGGCACGTGTATGTGATGTATTATAACGCGGGGAGGGGGAAGAGAAAAGGAATTAATACGTAAATCCTTCGTAAACCCCATCAAAGTCCTTCTATTGCATTCCAAAACCGTCGGAATAATTTTATGGATCGCAGTGCACAGAAAAAAATCGTAATTCGGAAAGACGTTTGCATACACCGATGGCACTTGAGAGGTAAAAGTAGTATTGTAACTTTGGCGTCTGAATGTAGTTATTGTACGCGGAGAGGGAGGCTTGATGAAAATTATAATTGCATAATGGGTCGCAAATATTGAAAGTTTGAGAAGCACTGGCTTATATTTTTTGTTAAAGAAATAGTATTTGAGTCAAAAAAATTATTTTACTCAATACTTCACCAATTTAGGATTTATAAGTGTGTTTTTTTTAATTCTTTAATTGTGTAATGGAATAGAATGTTTTTTTTTCACAAGAGCATATAGCCTCAAAATAATAAACATATTTTCTTAATGAATAATTAGTAATAGTTTTTAATAAAGGGACGCACAAGGGGGGGTACGAGTCTGGACTCTACCTCATCACCCTTGGTTTTTTCTCTCTACTGATTACAATTCTATGTATATATTGAAAAAATTTAATTGAGTATGTTATTAATAAATAATTTTATCAATTAATACTAATTATTCATTCAACAATGTATTTTAAACTGTTTTTAGTTCCCGACAATCAACAAAATCAAAAGAATAAGCTTGGCGGCGTATTGGTGCATGATACAAGAATGGAGAACTTTCGACAGTCGATCCCCCCCTCCCTCCCTTGAAAAATTCCTGTGTGCGCCACTGTTTTAAGTAGTTAATAAATTAAGTTTTAACTCCTTAACTGTCGAAGAAATGTTGCGCGATTCGCTTCCTAGAGGTATTTTTTTTCGCACATGCTGGCGTTGTTTTGCAATGTTTTGAGGGGAAAGAAAACGCATAAATAAGTGAATCATTGTCTGAAATAAGCAAGTTCCTCGTAAACATTGTTAAAATTCTATATTGCATTCCAAAATCTTGAGAATAGTTTTACAAATAGCAGCGTGAAGCACAGGTTCGTACTTCGGAAAGGCGTATATATACGTCAGGGACAGTTAACGCACTGGTTGAGCTGGCAGTTAAGAGGTTGATAATACTAATTAATTTTGAATAAATTTTAATTTATGTATAAAGTATATAATTAAAACTAAATAATATAGGGTGATTAGCTTCTTTTTTCCTGTGCCATAACTAACTTTTCTTTAAATAAAAATAAAGTGATGACAAGGATTATAACTTCATTAAAAACCAAATTAATTTTCGTAATTTATATTCTTTGTAAATAGTTTTAAGGAAAAAATGCAATTAGGATCCTTTTAAAATATATATAATCTCAATTCACATAATAATACTAATTATTACTACTATAAAACTAATTATTCAAAAAATAAATGCTCATTTTGTGTTAAAAATTGTCCTGAAAGCTAAGAGAATTGCAATAAGTAACCTCCCATTAACGCAGTAAATCTTTTACATTAAAAATTAAAATTGGTCATTACAAAATATACAGGTATACAGCCTTACGAATCGTGTTATTTTTTTTAATTGCGCGAAGTTCATGATATGCCGTCTGCATTTTAATTAGATAAAATACACAAGTTTTAAAATTACTACTCCTTATATATTCTGTATTGCAACATTCAAATCAAATAAGTATAATAAAACTAATTCCAATAAAAATAAATGACAAATCAAAATCGTTGACGAATTGCCTAAATATGACCTAAACAAACTAAATATGGAAATAGAGACATTATTTTAAGAAGAACGCCCATAAGGGTACCTGCATGTGATTATCAAATCTCCAAAATATTGATAAACAACTAGCCCTTACCCGCAGGCTTCGCTGAGTTTTTCATTTTATTGTATGACTATGTATTGTTTTAAAGCTATTTTTATCCAACCAGTCCTTCCAAGTTAAGCTATTAACGCATTGAAAAATATTCCCATAGATTTCGCTAATTGATTTGAAAAAAAAACCAGGACTTGAATTTCTAAAAAAGAAGCATATTTATCTTCCACGCTTTCTTATCTCAGCCCCTCCCCCTTTGGAATCCGTTTCTACAAACTTAATTTTTTCGGGGATCTCTAATCAACAAAAGAAACGTGGTTGCCAAATTTCAATCCTGCAAGTCTTATCGTTCAAAAACGGATTTTTTCCGCTGTAACATCCCCGCAACTCCCTTGAAAATTGGTTTTCAAAACAAGAAACTCCAAGAAATTTTTATTTGGTCTCGATTCAACAAAAGAAACATGCTTTCCAAATATCATTGTCTGCAGGTCTAATAGTTCTAAGTGAGTCCCTTTTCTCCATCAGAAATACTTTAGATTTATCTTCTTTTATGAATTAATATGTAGAAAAATTACATTGATAAAAATATCATAGCATTCATTCTATCTTAAATTTTCAGTTGTTTTTTATGTTCATTTAAAGTATCCAACTACGTTCGGGACCGTGATTTTGCAAAAGCGTATAAATGGATAATATTTGTGATATTTAGTGGCACATAGATTAGAAAATGTATATAAAATTGTTTTAAGAATATTATTACAATAAAAAATTATTTAAGTACAATATTTTGACAAAAAAAAAAAAAACGAATACAGAATTACCCATTTTCAAAATATTCTCCTTTTGTGAAAAATACTTCTATTATAATAATACTTTCCCTGTATATAGCTCAGACTTCTGTACAGAGGCTCAACTAGAATTTTTGAAGTATATAACTTAGAAGTGGGTTTATGCACGTTGTACGACAACAGAGGGGAGAAATTTTAAGAAAAAAAACGCTGATAATTAATTCAATGGGTTGCAACTCTGAAAATAATATGAATTTTTCAAAAGAAATAGTTCAGACTCTCTGGAGAAGTCTTTACTTTATATAATCAAAGTATTATTATTTTAGAAGCATTTTTTATAAAAGGAGAACATTTTGTGTGTGAATAAAGGTTATTCTAAGTTAATTTTTTTCAAAATATTGTATTTAAATAAAAAAAATTTGTCAAAATGTCTTTAAAACAATTTTATACGTGTATTCTAATCTAAGTGACACTAAATATTACGAAAATTATCCATTTGTGTGCTTTTTTAAAATCACGGTTCCGAACGTAGTTGGATACCTTAAGAGGACTTGGCACCCTTTGAGCAAACTTCTTTATTTACGTATTTAAAAATTATATTCTAACATTTTATACAATGTTTCTATTCAAGAAAATGTTACCAGATGAAAATTTTCATATATTTTTCACACAATTTTAAAAATTTTAATTTTTTGAAGAAAATTGGGAAAATTTTAAAATCCTACTCCTTTTGTAAAAATTAATTTTTTGACCTGAAATCTTTTTATAATATTCTTATGGATGTTCTTAACAACTTTAGGGATCGATTTTAGAATAACTTCATTCGTTTTCGAGAAAAAATAAAATGTTGATATACAGGCTAACAATCAACGAAAAAGCCAACATGTCTTACATTTTATTTTTTTAAAAAAGTATTCAGTTTATAGCAAAAACGGATCCCTAATTTTATTACATGCTTTATTTTCAACACGCAAGAAAAAAATGGAAGTGATTGGTGAATAATTGTCGAAGGAGTAGCATTTTGAATGCACTAAGGTTTCGAAAAACACAAACTGAGAAAACAGGTTTAAAGTTTATAATTCTGAAAAATAATTATTATGTTTAATTAAACTTAAAATACCACTTTAAGATATTACTTATACGTTTTTCTTTAAAATAATTGCATTTTCATATGTTTTCAACCCACACATTTTTATAAATGATCAACGTTTAGAGAGTACTAATTGCACAAGAAAACTCAAGAAAAACTTTAAAAAAAATTTTTTCTGTCACGACAGAAATTTTAGCTGTTTTTCTTCTTATAATATTAAAAGTATTACATTTGTATGAAAATATATCAGGAAGAACTGAAATTATAAAATTATTAATATAAAATGCCGTAATTTAAAAATTTTACATGCACACATTTCACAAGGAAGAAAAATTACATTATTGTATTGCCTCGGAAATATTCTGCTTTTAATACTACACATTCTTTTTTTATAGTTATTATTTCTATTTATAAAATAGATTTTTTTTTTTTTTATCATAACGCATTTTTTAGCTTTTTTTTTTTTCTATAAAGGGGTGTGGCTGAATTGCCTAATTTGTTTTCAAATGAAGTTTTATTCAACTTCTAACTTTCCGACATGCACAAGTGATATATCAATCGAAAGATAATAATGCAAAGAATAAGATTAAATGAAAATAAAAAAAAACGATAGGTTTGTGATTTTTAGGGTACCAAGTCCTCTTAAGGCAGTGATCCACAACCCCCGGTCTGTGGACCAGTCCCCAGTCCATGGATCAAATCGTGCTGGACCACCTAAGAAACATTAAACTATTGCTATTTTATTTAAAGAGGTGTATTTCTCTGGGATTTGCACAACTTTCCACGGAAATCACTATATATTTCACGTTAAATCACTTTTATTCATTTTCGGTGTAACGATATTTTATTCTGAAGGCATATTTAAATTTAACTAAATTAAAATTATTGAATCAAAACCATCTAAAATATAGAGAATCAACGTATTCCACCCACAGCGGGCCGCGGTAAAATTATAAAATTTTGACCGGTCCTCAGCGATAAAAAGGTTGCGGAGCCACTGCCTTAAGGTATCCCGACTACCCCAAAATTGTAAAATTTGCCAAAAGTTGACAATTTTTTTTTATGATTTTATTTTATAGGCCATCTTATTAGCTTCATAAAAATACCAAGTTTATTATTTTCCGCTCACTAGAACAAAAACTACAAGTGTTTTGGTAAAAGCAGATGCCATTACTTTAAGCAAGAGGTCATATTTTAAAATGCGTTTTACTCGAAATGATTTTTTCCGAATGTAATCAAACGGGGAAAGCGATTGCTCAAAAAGTTTTGAAAATAATTAACTTAGAAATTTTTTATGTTGTTCTGAGTAATAGTTGAAGGGTTTTAACCTTCAGATTTATCAATCACTGTTTTATTACAAAATTTACAGTCCCTTATGTGAATATAATCACTGTTTTTATAAGCAATTTCATATAATTATAAGGATAAAGTGCTCTAGGTTTTAAATAAATTAAAATATCTCTTATATCCTGAAAGTCATTTCAAAAATGAATAAAATAGCAACTCATCGGAATCGAAAAATTGAAAATTTGCTCATAAACTTTTGGTACAGAATGGGCCCCCGTTTATATTATTTTTTGTAAATTTTTACCCATTAATTTCCATTTTAGTAATAATAATGTATTTTTCTCTTCTTAATTTTAGCATATCCTTTTTTAAAATGTACTAAACAAATCTAAAAAGCACAAAAAAATCCCCGTATCTCTATTTCTTTAAAAAAAAGTTGTCGCAAGTAGTCGGAAACCTCAAGAGTTAACCATCTGTCTCCAGAATATGGCAAAATTTCGGCATTTTCCTAACTCCAAAAGCGATTCATAAGCAATCCTTTTAACACTTAAGTGTAACCTCATGTTCCCGATAACGGGCGATGCAATTCCGAAAACATCAGTGTTTTCTTGCGATAAAAATTAAACCAGAAATGGGGCAAGTATAATTACGGACACGGGGAACGCAACCCAGGCAGACACGGGGCCTTTTTAAAGAAAAAACGAATTTATGTTTTGGAGTTAACAGTTTCTCAACCTCTAATGCAGCTTACTCACAACCAGGCGACTATTTATAGTAACGCAACCGGGGATGAGAAAGGGTGTGTGATTACTACTCTGTTGCAGATTAATTATTCTCAGTAGCTGAGCTGTTCGGTTTGCAACAGCCTTCACGGTACACAGAAAGTCTAGTCGATTAGTTCTGAGAATTCACTTCCCCCCTCTGAGCAAACGTTGCATAAATAGAGCGTGCTGATTGTATAGATAGTCTTCGAACTTAACTAAAGAGAAGTTGTGATGTTTATGTGCCTGTTGGCACAGAGGGTGAGAATTTAAACTAGTAACAACCAATAGCAGAGAGGGAGACTTTTTAAAACTTGTAAGAGGGTTCCAAATAGGTTCAAGCTACTTTATCGAATAAGGTTTAGGGTTTGCAATTCAAGGATTAGGATTGAACTATTTATTAAAAATATTTACACATTAACATAGTTGAAATTGCGTAATAAAACTGAAAACTGATTAAAATTTGGTTTAATATTATTTTCTATTGAAACAAATCAAAACAAAACTTTATTTATCATAAAACAAATAATAATAAAAAAAAATTTAAGTCAATTCCTACTTTATCAACAAAGAAAAATTTTATTTCAGCTACTTTTTATTAAATAGTTACAATTAAAATAAATAGGCATATACATAGGGCAGAATCACAACATTAAGTGGTAATTCATTTTTATTAATTATCATTTAAGTATCGCATTGTCATTCAAAACAATCCTGTACATAAAATTTAAGTTCAACTGAATGCTTTAAAACGTGAGAAAAAAAACTTTTCAATTTTTGACACATGTCGCCAAAAATGATGCCAACGTGGCTGTATTTGTAATTCTTTAAATAATTAGTTTTAATCAATTAATTTTTATTAAATGTTTCAGCTCAATTGAGCGCTTTAAAATGTATTTTACTAACGATTGAAAATTCCACTAAGATAAATAACTAAATAAATAGAGAGTGTGAGCTAATAGTAGGAAATGAAAAAATAGTACATAATGAAGTTTTAAAAAACATTTCTTCATTTCTTGTGTTTCTGTAAATAAGCTTTTAAATAAATTATAGTTTAAAAAAAACTAAAAAACACGCTTTTATAGTGAATCGAGATAAAAAGTAAAAAAATAATAAATAATTCTTAATATAAGAATAAAATGATTAACTAGAAAATTAATGTCATTGTGGTAAAAGCGTGGGGTGTTCTATATTAATTGTTATAATTTCTTACTAGTTCAATTCCGAAATGCTGAGTTAGTGTAAAAATGTAGTACAAAGCACTCCACGCTTGTACCACAATGACATTAACTTTCTAGTTAATCATTTTATTCTTATACTAGCTGGTATACCCGTTCTTCGCAGGGGTGAACTGAAAAATTAAACAACACAGATTGAAGGATAAAGAAGTTTTTAATGAATTAATTTTACGTGAATTGCAAATTAAACAAAAAAAAGCTTTTTGCATATCTCAGCTAAACAAAAAAATGAAAGAAAAAACACCTTTGTTAATTTTTAAGTATGTAGATCTAATAGCTGATAAAAAGGATTTTTTTTATTTATAATTCCTCGTAACACTCTTAAGGGTCGATTTTTGAAAATACCTCCCTAAACTGATCTCTGCTCAGCAAAAGTTACACGTTGTTAAAAGTTTTGCGTAATGAACACTTAAAATAGAGTAAATAATTTATATCTGAAAGGGTAATACGTTAATATTACTTTCTGTTGTATTTATTTTATGCTAAAATTGTAATATTCGCAAGCAACGCCGTTTCTTAAGCTATAATGGCGATTCAATGAAAAACACAGCGAAATGATAACCATAGAGTCACGTTGGCAAATAAATGTCTAGCTACTTTCATAGCTCGAGCTTTATTAGAGCTTTGTAACACCCGCCGTGTAGGGAAGCGATGCACGTTTATGGTTTATCTACCACATTATGATTTACTGCAGTTTTTTTCATGCAATATATTTTTTTGATCAATACATTGAAAATTAAGGGATATACATAAACGAAATACTCCACTTTGGGAAATTTAATCCGTTAGAGATAATAAATTAATTAAAGATATTCCACTGTAAAATTAATTATATACACTGTTCACTTGAAATAAATAGTCAAATCGTTTTCTAAAGTCTTCATTAAAATACAAAAACATAAGACACTTAAATTTTGACATAAACTATTTTTTCGGGACACAAATAATAATGTTTGCAATCCGCTGAAAACGCATATCTGCTGCAAAACTGTTAGCCTTCCCCGCTAAAATACTCATAGAACCCGTGCTGCCATATATCTTGGAAGAGTGGATTTCAAAGAATATTCCTGCGAAGTATTGGTAGAATATTCCTTCTAAGTTGGCGTGGTGTGGTAGTTAGGAGAAGGGGGTGCCAGCTCAGGTGTCGTCCACGTCACTTGACCATGGTTCAAAATTACGTGGTCCGTTGCCAAAAGCCCCCGTGTAGCTGAACAGTGCGACGTTAATATTCACTCACTCCAAAAAATACAGTACAGTAGTTATAATTATTTTTATACTTAAAAATGCAATATCCACCTATTCAATTAAAATTATAGCGTTATAATTAACTACGAACCACAAAAAAACTGTGCAAATATGTCCAAATGATGTAGTGTGAAAGACAAAGCTTATCTACTGTAAGTACCAGAAGCAATAAAAGTATTTATTTTGAAAAAAGATCAATTTCTTACTACACAGGAACTAATTAGAAGCGAGCGCCCTACGTAGCCAAAACAAAAAGGGTTTTTTCACAAACAAAAGATAGATAGATGCTGACGTGGGCTTTTTTGCAGCTCACGCCAGAATTGCTTGCAGATGGCAGAATTCTTTCCTACTTACTTGACAAATATCGTTTCATTTTGGAAACTTGTCACAATATCTTTATAAATTATAGCCTATTTGTTATTCTGATGTATAAGCTATATTACTGTAAAGTTTCATTAAAATGCATTCAGTTGTTTTTGCGTGAAAGACGCCCAAACATCCTCACAAACTTTCACATTTATAATACATATCTAGATTAAGAATAATTTTTTTACTTTTTTTTTAAAACTATAATTTATTTTTCATTTTTAGTTCAATCTACAATAAAAGCCTGTTTTTTTAGTTTTTAAAACTACCATTTATCCTTTGTTGAATGTATCCTTGAGTTTGATATTTGCAGCTGGAATCACGTGGCTGCTAGAATTAGTCTTGCTCCTCAATGGATATTAATTAAGGGATCTGAAGGGTATTTATTCTCTCAGTTTACGGGGACTCGGATGAGTCCCATATCGTTATATTTCAAAGATTCCGTCTCTATAGATACAGGTCTAACTAATAAAAGTGTGTCAGGAAGAAATATTAAATGTCAATCATATTATCACTTTTTAGACGTATTGCTATTTTGTTAATTCATATCATCACTTCCAAACGCATTGCTTTATCAAAATTTAAAAAAATATTTAGCAGTTAGAACATACATTTATCACCTTTTAAACGTATTGTTTTTATGTTAATTCGTATCATCACTTCTAAACGTATATTGTTTTACAAAAATAAAAAAAATCTTTAGAAGTTCGAACATATTTTTTCCCCCACATGTATGATTTTTTCGGTTTTAGGGTTGCACCTTAATCTTTTAGTCGCTAAATCTGAAATCAGTCGCCAAATCTGGAAATGGCATATGGAATTAGTCTCCGAATCTGAAAATAGTTTATGCAATAAGTCGCCAAATGTGGAAGTGGTATATGGAATTAGTCGCCAAATGTATAAATCGTATTCCTAATTATCCTAATCAGAATAATGGAACAAAATTATAAAATTATTGTATTGCCATCGGTCCTTGACAAGTGTGCAAAATTTCGAATTAATCTGACCTTTTAAAGTGGGTAAAATTCGAGTTCAAAGATTCCATTACAGACAAGTGAAACTTATAAAAGCGTGTTAAAAACACAACTCGTCCAGCATTTGATCGTTTAAACGGCTTCTTATTTTTGTTACTAATTGTCCTGTCGAAGAAAATCGTCTCGTTCTGATTCTATACTAGTAGGTCTTATCGTCATTAAATGGGAGAACGTTTTTTTCAGGTAGTCACCATGCCTCCCTCCATTTTCAAAAAAATAGACAGTTCTTTTTGAATGTTTGATGACAATGTCTCAATTCTAATAGACTGCATTGGTGCATATACTCTTAGATAGCTTTATCTAGTTCTTCTTCTACACTTAATGGTTTTTTGTGTATAAATTGATCCAGTTATTGAATCAGAATGTGAATCAATTTCAAGGGTTACTTTATTTGAAATAGAAGATCCAGTTGCGCGAGCACTTAGTAATGCAATGTGATTTGAAGTGTCTCAAGTCTTTCAATCAGGTGCGCTTTTAATGAATGGCATTTAATTGAAGAAGGAACTGTGATCAGTGGCGCACACAAGGGGGGGTCCGGGCCCCAGTACCCCCCAAAGCCCTTGATTTTTTCCCCGATTGATTATAATTCTAAGTACATAGTACGTAAAATTTAATTAAGTATTTGTAATTAATGATTAATTTTATTAATTAATGCTAATTATTTAATCAATAATTAGTTTTTTACTGTGTTTTGTTCCCGAAAATCGACAAAATCAAAAGGAGCATGATACAAGAATGGTGAACTTTCGACCCCGGACCCCCCCTTGAAAAATTCCTGTGTGCGCCACTGACTGTCATAAAATCTATTCTTCTACTACTGATACATTTATGATTGTATTATATCAGTGTAAAGGTTAATTATATCGTTCACATTATGTCAGGATGTGTTCGTTTGTTTATACTTGCAGTCAATTAATAATTTTTTTAAGTAATCTTTTGTTTTTTGACTTTTCAATATGTTTGCTTTTCCCTTCGTAGTTATCTCGCTCCCCTAGGGGGGCATGCCCCACAATTTGAGAAACGTTGATTTATATTATACACTGATACAGAGGAAAATTGCCTCCATTTTGAATTTCCTTTTCACTCCGGGAAACATTTAATCTTCTACATTCATTGTTTAATAAGATTACAATCCGTATAATTCCAAACGTCTCAAATATTATTCCCGGAATAGTATTATCGAAAAATACTTGCTGAGTATTGAAAATGAAATATTATTAACAATTGATTTTGAAGACAATTAATGATTTTAGGAATTTAAAATGTATAGAAAATGATACTTTTTTGTTGAATTTTACATGCATGTGCAACAAATTTGATAAAAAAAAGGTGGCTGATATTTTTAAAGGGTCCTAGAGGCCTCAAGAGGTCCCAGAGGGGAGCCCAGAGGCTTCAAGATATGTTAAGGTATTTCTGTACATATTTGATAACAAATCATACAATATATATGATATGTATTGAAATATACCTGATGTTTTCCCTATTTTTCCCCCCAATGCAGTTAAACTAGATTTTATCAATTTCTTCAGAATGAATTAAAATTTACCAACATTCTTAGCAATGCTATTTCTTTCTAGTAAGAATATGTACTACGGATGTGAATTTTGTATAAAAACAGATATTTCAAAATTCCTGGAATACAGATAATACAGAATTTATCACAAGACAGATGCGCAGAGCAATCATAACACAGAAATAAGTAATTCCTCTAACTTAAAACAATTACAATTTTTTGTCATGTCACCAACCAATAGAGCGTATAAACTATTATAATGTTAAGTGAATAAAAAAAGTACTTACATACTATAGCAAAAAGTCAACGCAATGTTGACAACTCTAATTTCGCATACGTCGTATGCACTGAATTGGCATCCATGCACTTCGTTTCATGTAATGTCGCCAATACGATTAAGATGATACATAAGTACCAATAAATTCAAATAATAATACTTAGGTATCATAATACCCACCCATTTCGCCAAATTAAAAGGCATTGTCAGTTATAAAAATATCGCCAAATGCTGTCATCGTTATTATTATTGTATATGAACCAGCACGGAAACGATTCCACTATTGGCTGTATATCGTGTCATTTGGCGACGTCTTTTCAATTGATGAAATGGATCGACGGTATAATACGTAGGCGCTGTCTAGACTTTTGATGTTCTCTGCTTGATTAAACATTCTTAAGAGAAAAGAAAGAAAGAAAGAAATGCGCCAAAGCTAATATGTAATGAAAAGTACTTACCACTACAAGTCCATTTTCACCGGAAGTTTCTACTGTAGCTCCGAACCACTGGTGAGATTTGTCATCCGTATACTGTACGGTATACTGTGGACCTCTGTTAATAGTTGAACGGGTTGGACCTAGAGATGCAAATTATTTCATTTAGAAGGGGAAAAATATACTTAAGAATTTACAACAGTTTAATTATAAAATCAAATCGGTGGCAAGCACAAACCTCTTTTATAGGGGTGAGAGGGGGTTCATTCTAAAAAACAAAAAGATAAAAGCGCTGAGAAAGGTAAAAGTTCTGATTTCAGCTCTCTACGCTGAAAATCAGAAATTTTCTATGAGAAAGGAGGCGTTGAGGCCCAAATCCTACCCTTGTGTATACGTTATTGTATCAAATTAACATTGTAAAGTACCAAAAAGTGCACTCAAAGCAACTGGATTTCGAAACTATTGAAAACTCGCGAAATAAATTTAGTTATTTATCATTTCTAAACTATGCACTGCAAGGTAATCTAGTGCAAAATTCGGGAAATAAAGCACACTTTCAACAAAACAAGTAATATAAAAAAATTGAGTCAATTCCTACTTAGATCAACAAAGAAACATTTTATTTTAGCTACTTTTTATTAAATAATTACAATATAAATATGTATATACATATGATAGAATCACAGCATTAAGTGGTAATTAATTTTTATTAATTATCATTAAAGTATCGTATTGTCATCCAAAACAATCGCGTATATAAAATTTCAGTTCAACTGAATGCTTTAAAACGTGAGAAAAACTTTTCAAGTTTTGACACAAGTCGCCAGAAATGGTCGCTAAGTTGCCAGAAGTGATACTGACAGTGGCGCACACAAGGGAAGGGGGCTCCTGGGAGTCCGGACCCCCCAAAGCCCTTGATTTTTTTCCGATTGATCAAAATTCTAAGTATATAGTACGTAAAATTTAATTCAGTATTTGTTATTAATGATTAATTTTGTTAATTAATGCTAATTATTTATTCAATAATTAGTTTTTTACTGTGTTTTGTTTCCGAAAATCGACAAAATCAAAAGGAGCATGATACAAGAATGGTGAACTTTCGACTCCGGATCCCCCCACCCGAAAAATTCCTGTGTGTGGCTACTGGATGCCAATGTAGCTGTATTTATAATTTAAATAATTAGTTTTAATCAATTAATATTTATTAATTATAATTAAATTACTGTATTGCCATCTAAAATAATCATGTATAAAAATTCCAGCTCAATCGAGCGCTTTAAAATGTATTTTATTAACGATTGAAAATTCCACCAAGATAAATAAATATAGAGAGAGTGTGAGCAAATAGTAGGAACTGAAAATGTAAGATTGAATTATACTTGAATAAATCGGGAAACGTGAACCATTTGAGTAAGGGAAATTTAAAATTTTTGGCTGGACTGTTACAAAAAATCCAACTAATTATTATTATGCTATTTCAATGGTTACGTAACCTTTTAAATATTTAAAATTTATTATTATTTTTCTTTATCACGATATTTAAATAAGTATAAATGAAATAAATACTACTATTGATAAATAGCTTTCGTAGTCTTAAATAACTTCTATACAATTGTGGCATAAAAAATGTATAATTCGCTTGGATTTCATAGTTCTTTAGGCAGCCTTACATACATCAAGCTGAGAATCATTGAACTAGATTATCCTTGACTTCTATTGAAAAATTTGCATAAAATTTTGCAGTGCAAAATCCTATTGATTATAGACATAATTACTTATTAATAAATACAAGAGTGAGTCGGAAAATAAGTTTCCCCTATCGACTGTAGTCAGAGTTGTGTACGAAAGTCAAAACATAGAATGAGACAAAGATAAAACATAACTTTATTTTTCCTCCAAGTACAATGAGACATTTGATAAGCTTCAAAAAGCCCTCCATGAAAAACTCAGTGCTTTGCATACGGATGAAGCGTTCAACGGCTATGGGCGAACAACGAAACAGCAGGTGAACGCTTAAGACACCATTGGTTTGAAGTCGACCGTGATCAAGCAGATGGATTCGGAAAAAGTGGTCTAGGCTTCTCAGATCTGGCGTTTTGTAGTTGGATGACAATGCGAGACCACACTCCGCGACGGCAATGCAAAACCATATTGCAACTCTTAGTTGGTTGGCCTACACCATCCGCCATACAGTCCTGATTTCGCACCAAGTGACTTTCATCTGTTTCCGGCTTTGAAAGAGAATCTCGCTGGAAAGCGCTCTGGAAGCAAAGGTGAAATCAAATAAGCCGTTAAACGCTTCTTCCGTATGCAAAGCCCTGAGTTCATCCTGGAGGGGGTTTTGCAGCTTATCAAGCGGTATGACAAATGTGTCTCAATGTACTTGGTACTTATGAGGAAAAATAAAGTTATGTCTTATCTTTAATGTCTCATTCTATGTTTTGACTTTCATACACAACTCTGACCACAGTCGACAGGGGAAACTTATTTTCCGACTTACCCTCGAATGCAAATAATTCACATGTTTACATCGAAGAGAATTCAGTTTTATTTCTTTGTAACAGCATCTGTAAATTTTTTTCCAATTTTTTACTACATTTTATTTTTTTCTATAGCGAAAAATTTGTATTGATGATGATCTCAATAAATAATAGATGCAATGATAATTTCTTAAATATTTTTAAAACTTAACGATGCATTTATATCTTCAAAAACAATGTGGAATGCACAATCAAAAACAAGTATTGGATATATCTCTCTGTTGCCACATAAGAAGTTGTTCAAAGAAATAACTTGTCCTCTTTAGGTATTGACTTAATTACTGACAATTAAATTCTCAATGACACGCGAGCGTTTCGAAACTTAGTAACAGATTTTCTTTTTACTTGGAAATTCATCAACTTACTCAACACTTTGACAACTTCTGACCTTGGTTCATTTAAAATTATAACTAATTTAGCAAAAAAATATCATTTAGCAAAGTAGACATTAATTTAATTTCATGGAATTTTAATTTATGTATAACCAATCATTCAGAAAACGAAAATAAAAACATAATTTTCTGTCAAAATATTGTAGTTGTAAATGCAACATGTATTTCATAATTAATCTCTTTATAATATCAACATAGATTTGATTTAACTTTGCAGCTGCTATCGTTGTGGTAGTACATAAGTTTTTTAAATTTCTTTTTCAAATGTCCTATTTCTGTTGTAAGCTTCAATCTTTGCATTACTTTTAAACAATGTGCACAAAAACAAAATAAATAAATAATAAAAAAAACTGATTAATCCGTTATTATCCTAAGCACAAAATACATATATTTAGAATACTTTCTAAAATCAAAGCACCACACACAGTCTGAGATTCATATCACATATCAACACCCATGGTAATTTCTCATTTGTTAATCGTTCTTTCTACTTGAGTGTGATTGGCTGCAGTTGAATTCATCGCAATTTATTCATATGTGTGAAATATGTTTCTTTTGAGAAAAATGATATATTCATTAAAAGATCGGAGAGATACAAATCAGAGAAAGGCTAAAATTGCTCAGTAAAGTCGTAGTTTATTAACTTTTATCACCGCCATCGGTCACCGCAATGTAGATCTCATTTCACTTTCCTTCAATGTTGCCATTCTTCTTACACTTTTTTACGTTGCAAATTATGAAACCAAAGAAGAAAAATTTGCCATGATATATTTCTTTTTCACACAAAATCATTCTGTTAATTCGTTACAATTTTTGTTAATAATTGTTCGTAATGATTTTTATACTTCTTTAATTTCAATTTAAAAGGAATATTCATGTAAATAAAAAGCTCCAAACGCTTGCCTTCTTGCATTTGCGTCATAAATATTAATTAATTCTTTCTTCATGTAGAGTTTTGTCGAGTTGCTGCTTCATAGATATTATTCAGAATTTTTAGTTCGGATCAGATTGAATATTTTTTTACTTCTATAATAAATATAATTCTCTATCAGAAAAATTCTTCTTCGAATTGAAACTTAATTCCAATGTTGCCTCTTCGTAAATTTTATTATTTTACTTTTTTCAATTTTAGCTCGATATCGCTTGCGATTTTTGCGAAAGCAAATATTCTATAAAAAAAAATCGTTTGCTTTAAAATATGGTTTGAAGCCCCGGGATTAAAATAACTAATTCCGGGGTTTAATTTTTTGTCTGAATTACATTTAAAAAAATTTTCTCATCAAAATCTTCTAAAGATTTAATTCTTAGAAAATTTAAATTTTATTTATGAAATATGTACGCATAATTTTTTGTGCAATTATAAATGCTACAAGTAAAAAAAATATATGCAACTCTCATTTCTCATATGGGAGAACGTCGCACAGATTTAAGTGGCTCACTGCAATACTTACACAATGATATAAGTAACAGCTCAAGAATAAATTTTGTCACAGTCCTTTCTCTTCAATTAAAGGCCGTTAATTAATAATGGACTTGCGGGAAAGACTTGAGACACTTCAAATCTCATTGCATTACTAACAGTTCGTGCAACTGGATCTTCTATATTTCAAATAAGGTAACCTTTGAAATTGATTCACAATCTGATTAAATAACTGGATCAATTTATACACAAAAAACCATTAAGTGTAGCAGGAGAACTAGATAAAGTTACCTAAGCAGGGTATGCACCACAAAAAGTGCAGTCTATTGGATTTTAGACACTGTCATCAAAAGTTCAAAAAGATATATATATTTTTTTTTTTTTTTTTTTTGAAACTGGAAGAAGACGTGGTGATTATCTGAAAAGAACATACTCCTATTTAATGACGATAACACCTGCTAGTATAAAATTCTCTTTGGCAGGACAATTTGTATAAAAAATCAGAAGCCGTTTGAACGAGGAAACGCTGGATGAGCTGTGTTTTTTAAAAAGCTTATTTACAGAAACACAAGAAATGAAGAAATGTTTTTTTAAATTTCACTATGTACTATTTTCATTTGTTTTTTTTTATAATGAACTAAGTTTTTATTTGTGTGTGTTACTTGTATCTATAAAATTAACATTAAACCAATTTTTAATTATATGTTTTTAGTTTTATTTTGCAATTTCAACTATGCTAATGTGTAAGTATTTTTAATAAATAGTCCAATCCTAGTCCCAGGACCAATCCCGGGATTGAAAATATAACACAGGATTGCCGACCCTAGATTAAAATTAGTTGATGGAATTCAGAATTGTGTATTAATTTCTAGAAAAGAAAAAAACATTTAATTCTGATTTTAAATTTAATTTTTTTTTCTTTCAAATATTTATTAATAACATTAATAAAAAAATTTCAATACGCAAATTTTTTAATACAAAAATAATATATAAAAAAATACTTGTACTTTATTCGTATTGTTATCCACCTCAATAATTATAACGTGCAAAATAACTTTCTGCTGATGAAAACAGTAAATTGATCGAAACGTTGACTTTTCGAAGATATACTTCTTATTGCGCGTTTGGGAAAAAGGATGAGGGTAAATTTTTACGATGCTCGTACACACCATCACGGAGGTAACGCACGCCGTTGTGTAATATTTTAAGGTATCCGAACACGTTCAGAGTACTTTTTGACAAAATAACATATTTAAACATTATAAAGGCTTTTTATATAGGACTCAATACCAATAAATACTAATATTTAACCAACAATATTTACAATAAATTGCCTGAATTTCGCAAAAATCACAATTATAAGTGAAATTTTAGCAATATTTTGGCAAAACTTCAAAGCAATTAGAGAAAAAAGTAATAAATTTATATTAGTAACAGAATTACAATCTAGAGGCATTTATCTAGAGAATGTACTAAAATTTTAATGTTTTATTAAAATTTGAAAATTTTAGAGCTGATTGAATAAACGTTATAAGAAAAATCACGCCTTTATGAGACCATTATTTAAATAACAAGCCCTAACTCAAAAAATATTCATACCATAAGAAATATTTTAGTACATTCTCTAGAAAACAGCATAAATATCAGGTTCAAAAAGTTTTATAGAAATACATTTATAATATCTTGTGTGATCAGACTCGCCATGATAGATTTCGAACAATTTAAATGCCTACTTCTGGTAGATCAAAGACCCTCTTCCGGTTTTTCTAACTTAATAAAATTGATTGTAACTTGGCCTCCAAGAAGCGTAGAATCAAAACAAAGTATGTTTTGTAAAACCAAAAGATAGCCGTATTCAATAAAATAGGAAACAAAAATATAGCTCTTGTTCGAATTTGGTCATTTTCAACGTGTTCGGATACCTTAACATGCCACTTTTTTGGCGCTAGGGGACTGATATTTGAGGGATCGTAACTTCTATTGTTATAAACCATATCTGTTGGGACGCATCCCCCAGTGCATTCCCCCTCTACATCTTTATGGCCAATATCTCGGCACCCGAGCCTGACAGTCCATTCGGACCTGGCTCATTCGATCCCTCTATATCTGTTCTTCCAGCTATTATAATTTCATGCTCATAGGGCGATTTCTCTTCCATAGTTTTTAATTGTTTTAAACATTTTAAATTTGTTTAAATTCACAATATCTTGACTCCTGTTCGAGTCTCGGACTTGAGATTTGATTCAACTGTTCCGCTCGTCGAAACCCATCCAATGATCTACTTCATTCCCATTGTTTAGGCATGGGGAGGGCTTAAGCACTAAAATATCATGCTCCCATGTTAATCCTATGGGGACTGGATAAAATTTTACACTTCTAAGAAATTGAGCTTGGAACTTGATTTTTGGAGGTCCGCCATATTTCGTATTAGCGCAAGCTTTACGTGTAATTGGTCCCCTCTGGTGCTCTCCCCCCTACAGGGCTTCCCCAGTAATAACTCGAATCCTATACTACCTTAGTCGACCGCACCGGCTGGATTCGATTGTTCTCCCTATGAGCATCTTAGATATATTTTTTCAGGACCATAGCCCCATTTCTTCACCCATATTTAACATTTTAAAATTATCTTAAAGTTTTCATTTTTTAAAATCCCGTATAGCTCCGAGGATTTTTGAGCTTCGTTAATGAAACTCGGACGTAGGTTCTCCTCGTTGGGCTCTTTCATCTGTTATAATTCGTGTGTAGATAGTGGGCCTGGGGGGGCGTTATCACTAAAATTAGAATCCCCATGTTATTCCTATGGGGTTCGATTTTTTAATGACGTCACGATATTGCAGAGATAGAAGGATGAAACTTTGGGATCACCTACTACTCTGTGTATCGTTAGGATGTATGTGATCATTTACATCACAGTTGCCCTCCCCCGGGGGAGTTAGTTTTGTTTTCCTTTCCCGAGCTAGCACCGCCCCATTTGCAGCGACAAACTCCGGACCAGTTCGAATGGATTCCTTTTGTGTTTCCTCACAACCAGCTGAGTTTCGAGTTGCTGGGTGCCCTGCTTCTATTTTATTTAATTGTTTTAAATGTTTTAATTATTTTAAAATCACCATAACTCGGGAGTTCTTCAGGCGGATGTTTTAATTTTCTCAGGAATGATTCCTCCCACCGAAACATTCAATATGAGGTCTCAGGTATCACATTCGGTTCACTTATCTCCAGATAGTCTATCGAACCCCCCCCGCATGTTATTGGTTTAAATTTATTTAAATCGTCATTATCTCGGGTTTTGCTGGTCCGATTGACTTGAGGTTAGTATCGTTCAACTTTGCTCATGACCGTCTTTCGTCCTTGGCCCAGCTTGCCCTGCTCAAGATTTTAGAAAGATTTTAATCTTGTTACGTGCGTACATAAGTACTCACACAAACTTTTTTTTATTAAATTGCAAAACCGGACTATATAAAAACATTTTAAAGTGTTTGATTCACGAACCATTTTTTTTATTTATGTAATTTAACATACTACCTTTCTAAGGACACGAAATGTGTAGTATCAAATAATTTCTCGTTGTTACTGAAGATAGATTCTTCAAAGTTATGAATGCATTCCATTAATGTATGAAGAACATATACGAAAATAGAAACAAAATACAAACATAAATGTTTTATTTTGAGCAAATAAAAAGAAGAAACAATTATATGAATTCCTTAATTTCAATTAAGTTTTATTTTTCAAGTAAATAAGAATAACGTATCATTTAAACGTGTTTATTGGTTCGAAATTAAAATCTGTTCGCCCTAAATTCCTGCCCAGGTCATTGGTATGAGATAAGAAAAAATTTGTGTGTGTGTGTGTGCGTGCGTGTGTGTGTGAAAGAACGAATTTAAAAAATATAAATTACTTCGCAAATTTAACAAACATTCTCATGAGTTTTATAAATTTTTTATTCTAAGCAAAGTGACGAATTTTTGTTCATCATAGGATTTGTATAATCATTTTAAATGCATTGTTTGTGTCATTTACTTTTAAATTGCCTTACATTATTATACTAAATTGGTATTATTATCATAGCCATTTTTATATCTTTGCATATTTCATAAAAATATACTTACTTTTGGGGAGCCTTTAGGTTATTGTTTAAATCATTTTGGGCTCGGGAATTCAATATTAATTCTATGAAATTACTGTTTACTTCTTTATATGTATTTGAATACAATAAATTACATACGATTGTAAAAAAAATAATGAAAATTTCTACGGGACTAATTTTTTTTCCTCTTATTTTTGAGTGTTACAAAATATTTTTAAAAACATCTGATGACCCACGAAAAGAGCATTACAAAAGATATAATGTTAATTATTTTCAAAAATTAGAGAAAACATTTAATTACACAGCAATCTTCAATATTTTTGTTCTTTCATATACATATTTTATTGCATCAAATGAATATAGTAATTTAAATTTGAGAAGAAAATTAGAAATTCCACAGGATTACAATTACGTTCAATAATTCAAAATGACTTATAGATGGGAATCGTCAAGTATATTTAAAATATCCTTCTGTACAAATCTTTAATTATAATGTAATTCCCTCATATAATTCATTAAAATTTCTCCTTTTAATGTATAGATTAACTCATTTCTTGGTACTTATGTGTTGTACCTCCGAACAATTTCGCCAGATCAAAAGACGTCGCCAAATGCTACGATATGCAGCCAAAAGTGGAAAACTGTTCTCTGGCGTGTGCAAACACAATAATCTTGTTCATGCCTACTATGATGACTCTATCTGCGATCTTCTTACTATCAATCCTCTTGGGGAATTTTTGATCCCTAAAAAATATTTTATTAGAAAGCTTCCTCAGAAGAAGAAAACGTGAGCATGCAAATTAAGAGTACGATACAAAATCTAGGCTTTCAGGTTAGAAAGAGAGATATAGGGTAGACTTCTAGTGGAGCAGTGATTATTCAAATTTAATGAGAGACGCGGATGTTTAGTAATTGATAATTGTATTACTTAAGGTGACGATCTGTCACTTGAGATTGAATCTAGATTAGGTAGCTAAGAAGGCAGAGCTTTTGAAGTGACGTAAGTGCCCTATTTAATTGAAGTCTTCACATATCTCGTGTACCTAGTTAATTGTCTTCATATTTATTAATTATTTTCAGCTCATTTCTATTTATATGGTTAACACTTTACCTATGAAGGATAAAAAGCAAAAATGTATTGAAATTATTACGTTTGAAGGAAAGGGAAAAAATGCATAATAAATATATAATCTCGCGTAAATAAATAATTCTTTATAATTTATAAGAGCGATGGATGATAACATATTTTCAAACTTAATATATCATTTTAGATTTTTTAAGTCGAGTAAATGAGACTTTTTCTTCAGAGATTTTATCAAGTTGAGTAAATTGACGAATTTTTATATTGCAGAAACAAAATAACTATATAAACAGATTTAAAAAAGTGGAATAAGTTTGAAAATTTTACGGTAACTTAATACTCTTACGGTAATATACATTTGCGAGATAGAAATTATTATGAGATAGCCATTTTCGGTAGCTAATGCTTTTGTAAATGTCGAATAATTCTAAATGTAGCTGCAGAAACATTTCTTCATTTGCAACGTTATATGGGTGAATAAACCTTTCTTCAAAATATTGTATCAAGAAATTTTTAAAAAAGGAAAGAGAAAAAGAAATAATGGCTGGAAATCCCGGAAGATTTAAGAGTGTGTGTCTATCCTCATTCGACCTCGCGACAGATATCTTTACAAAAAATTTTCAAGGTTAAATATCTCATTAAATATTTTCATGCTAGAAGATTCGAAGCAGTTTTTGAGCATGGTTCTGATCTTAGGATTTTTTTGCAAAATAACTTCATTAAAATGTTTCAGTAAACTTTATTTAAAGCTAAGAGAAATATATGAGAAAGGCCAAAAAGAAAGAAAATTCAAAAGGGTAGATCGAGGTTATATGGGGAAAAAATAAGTATCGTTAATCGGAGTCTACTTATGCGGAAAAGATGTTATATACCAGGGTTGGGCAACCTTTCAGCTGTGGCGGGCCAAATTAATCTACCAATAAGATTCAGAGTGCTTTTTGAAACAATTAAGGGAAACGTTTACTTGCGACAACTTTTTTTTAAAAAAAAGTAGAGATATGGAGATTTTTTTGCGGTTTTTAGATTTGTTTAGTACATTTTAATAAAAAGGCTGAAATCAAGAAGAGAAAAATAAACTATTACTACTAAAATGGGAAAAAAATGGGTAAAAATTTATAAAAAATTACATAAACGGGGCCCGCTCTGTGCAAAAAGTTTATGAACAAATTCTCAATTTTTCAATTTTGGTGTATTACTTTGCTATTCCTTTTTGAAATGACTTTCAGGATAAAAGATATTTCAATTTTAACAAAAACTAGAGCACTTTATCTTCGTTATTATATGAAATTGCTTAAAAAACAGTGATTATATTCACATAAAGAACTGTAAATTTTGCGATAAAACAGTAATTGATGAATCTGAAGGTTAAAACACTTTTATTATACAAAACATACACAAAAAATTTCAGCAAATTATTTTAAAAACTTTTCGAGCAATCGCGGTCCCCATTTGAGCTTGTCGAAAAAAAAAACATTTCGAGTAAAACGCATTTTAAAGTTTGACATCTTGTGTAAAGTTATGGCATCTGTTTTTACTAAAACACTTGTAGTTTTTGTTCTAGTGAATGGAAAATAAGAAACTTGGTAATTTTATAAAGCTCAGAAGATGGTCGGTCTATAAAATAAAAACCATAAAAAAATTTGTCAAAAATTATGAATTTAGGGTAGTCTGATACCGGGTTTCATCGATAAATTAATATTGTGTTGAATAGATTTCTTATTTTTATTCATTATTTTCATTATCGGATACATCAGTAATTATTGCGGTTGTTTGTAAGGCCGAGCCAATAGGCTTATGGTATGAGAAATAAGATACATGTTTTCAAATGAAAATTAGAAAGATATCTAGAGAAAACTGCATCGAATGTAGCTCCATGTCTTGTGGTAGGCTCATTTCGGTTATTATTCATTTGCAGTTCTAACTTATCTTGTAGAAAGTTTACCAAGAGCTGTCCATCTCCGGACGCGAAATAAACATTGAAATCACCTACTAAAATTAGTGGCAACGTATTATAGTTTTCTCCTAATTCTTCAGAGCCTACTCGACCGTAAATCATAAGTCTTTTACATAAAAACTTTGTAATATTATTAACTGTATTATTGGGCGAAATGTAAACAACTACCATTATGATGTTTGTTCCATCGTCCGAAACACAGTGAGCAGCACATACATCACCAATTGATGATTGACCAATATCGATTTCACGAATATATCGTAATCAAATGTTCATGTTCGAAGTTACCAAAATCGAGGCATCATTTGATTTCTGATAAATTGTCACTCCTGCTGATCTAATATTTTTACGCTTAAATTTCACAATACAATTAAAATTCGGTATGTCAACATTCTCTCCTGCCCCTGCTACAGTAATATACGAAACGAAACTCTCCCTTTCTATCTTGACTAACTTATATCTCCCTCTCAACTTCCGTTCACCTCGCCTCCCCCCCGATCACACTTTTCGTAACGCTCTCATCACGCATTCACCTGCTTACTTCCCAAGTCAAGCGTGCGTAAAGAAGTTTGACTTCAATAAAATCATTTTTCCTCAATATAAGTAACCAAAATTGATGATTATTGATAAGTGAGTACTGAGTGTGAATAGTACTGAAAAGTGATATGTGCGATGGGACATTTCACTACCCCAGCTCTCTCTCTGCGCACCGTCGAATCAGACTAATCCAAGCTTTATTCCTCTTTAGCTTCATCGTGAACTGCTATCTCTACAGATTTTTTTAAATTCAAAATTAAAGAAATTGTTAAGTGTACCTGATGTGTTTTTCTATTGAACCTATTTAGAAAGTGTGCTCTCGTCATAATTAATGTTAAAAAGTAACAACAGGCCTGCTTTTTTTTAACATAAATTACTTTGAATTTTTACTATAAAAAAGATTAAACATACCTAAAGTTAATTCTTCTTGTGGCAGTACATAACATAAAAATTAATTTTCAATTTTATCACTTCATCTATAAATCAGAGAGCAGATATTTTTGATAGCTTAGAACAGATAGATTATGAATTTCTGGGAAAAAATCTTTTCTATCCACCCTAAAAATATACATTAATTTTTATAGCTTATAATTGCTATTTTATGATACGGTTAGTTCTCATATTCCACAAGTAACTACTCTTTTTTCAATTCCTACTATTAGCTCTCAATCTGTATATATTTTGGTGGAATTTTCAATCGTTAATAAAATACATTTTTAAGCGCTCAGTTGAGATGAAATTTTATATACAAGATTATTTTGGATTACAATACGATATTTTAATCATAATTAGTAAAAATTAATTACCACTTAATGTTGTGATTCTGTCGTATGTATATACATATTTATATTAATTGTAACTATTTAATAAAAAGTAGCTAAAATAAAATTTTTCTTTATTGATCTAAGTAGGAATTGACTTAATTTTTTTTATATTACTTGTTTACTCTTATGAATCAAAAGTCAATATCAGGCATGTTACATCAAAAAAATTTTTGAGTATATCGAATAAATTGCTTTTTTGATATTACACGAAATATCAATGCATAAATGTTTAAATAAGTCCGAAATACCCAAAACAGAAGGCAATTCTGGGTACTTTTGTTTGATAAAGCAACGAAATATAGATACGGAATTTGTCTTATTAAAAAATAACGAATAATAATAATAAAAAAAAAACGTGAAGAAACACTTTTTTTTTTTTGTTGTTGAACAAACACTTTAAAAAAAAGATGATGTAAGGACACGCGCAGAAAGCTGTCTAAAATGACCGATCTCGAGAGAGATGCAGCAACACTTTCGTGTACATGGTAAACATGACGACAACATAACTCTGTCACTGTCACAACGTTGTTTCTTACATTGTCGCATTAATCCAGTTTTCAACCCCACTTCATTACTGCAGGCAAGTGCCTCTTTATCTGCTTCTCTGCAGCTGTGCAGTATCAGAACGTGTCCTTTTGCATACAAATACCACTAAATTTTTCATGCTACTTCTTAAATGTCAGGGCCACCAATTTCTAAAAGTGAAAACCTACATTGGAAAAATTCAGCTTTAAACTAACTGACTCTCTTTTGAATAGCTCTAATTTCGAGAAGCCAGAAAGGCAATATGGGCTAAGAATTAGAAATAATAGTACTTAAATACTATCGCAACCGTATTGGCGACAATATATGAAACGAAGTAGATGGTTGGCAATTCAGCATGTAAGATACATGCGAAATGGGAGTTGCCGACTTGGCGAGTTATTTTGAACGTTAGCATTGTTGCAAAAGTATGTATAAGTACAGAAATAATTATTTTAATTTAATTAAATTACTATTTCAGCTTATGGATGTAACAAAAATAATGAAATTTTCATGACAAACTGAATAATTAAAGGTGGTTACCTACATCAATCACGTATACTGAGATGGGCACGGTAGGCCTTGCCCTTCATGGGCTGTTGCACCACTGAGTTTAGTTTAGTTTTACTTGTATCGACAACCATTTTCACCAAAGACGTCGCCAATTTAAAAAAATGTCGCCAAATAGCCTCATTGTAATTATTATTGTGTTCGAACATGGTCGGAGACAGTTTTCTACTATTGGCTGCATATCGAGGTATTAAGCGACCTCTTTTGATTTGACGATTTGTCGACGGTATGAAACGCAATTATCTCATTAATATAAGTGGGAAGATAAATACAATTCTTACATTAGCATAAATACAAATTCGTTGCGATCCAAGCTGAATTCAAGTAATCTATTTTGCTCATTCTCAATTTACTTAGTAAAGGGTGTTTTTTTAGAGGTATAGAAATTTAAATTGCAATAAAACAACGATGTATTATTCGATTGACATGAATTTTGTTTTATTCGAAAGATAATCTTGTGGCATTACATTTTAAATATGATTTCTGGCATATGACTGCCACAGCTGGCTCGGATGTAGTCCAATCTGGACGTTCAATTTTCGATGACTTTTTTCAACATTTGTGGCCGTATATCGGCAATAACACGGCGAATGTTGTCTTCCAAATGGTCAAGCGTTTGTGGCTTATCCGCATAGACCAATGACTTTACATAGCCCCACAGAAAATAGCCTAGCGGTGTTAAATCACAAGATCTTGGAGGCCAATTCACAGGTCCAAAACGTGAAATTAGGCGGTCACCAAACGTGTCTTTCAATCAATCGATTGTGGCACGAGCTGTATGACATGTTGCGCCGTCTTGTTGGAACCACAGCTCCTGGACATCATGATTGTTCAATTCAGGAATGAAAAAGTTAGTAATCATGGCTCTATACCGATCACCATTGACTGTAACGTTGTGGCCTTCATCGTTTTTGAAGAAGGATTCCATTAGCCCATAAAGCGCACCAAACAGTCAGTTTTTCTGGATGTAACGGTGTTTCGACATACACTTGTGGATTAGCTTCACTCCAAATGCAGAAGTTTTGTTTGTTGACGTAGCCATTCAACCAGAAGTGCGCTTCATCGCTAAACAAAATTCTCTTATGAAAATCGGGAACAACGGCAATCTCGTTTTGGGCCCATTCGACGAATCTACGCCTTGCTTGATCATATTTAAAATGTAATGCCACAAGATTATCTTTCGAATAAAAAAAAATTCATGTCAATCGAATAATACATCGTTGTTTTATTGCAATTTAAAGTTCTATACCTTTAAAAAAACACCCTATACTTAGCGGTTAAAAGAACCATGGACTATATTGATTGTTTTTCCAAATTGTCGCCAGCACGGACATTGGCGATATTAAGGATACAATACGTTCTCTACAAACCCAATGAACAGAAATTGGCCAGGGACGTCTTAAGGCCTGGTGTTGGGTCTGGGCCCAGGGCCTCGTTTCGTTCTCGACCTTGTCTTAGTAAGATCATGATCCGGATAATCTAAATGGGGTCAAATATTATACCCGTACATATTATCCGAAAAACAAGGAATTTCATACTATGTCAACTGGCAAAAGTAGCAAAACTGTATTATTATATAAGGACCGTTGTCCATGTCTAGGCCTACACGCCTAACCATAAACAATCTTTCAACTGATTTAGTCGAAATGCGGTCATCGGTCGAGCCGGTTTGTGCCTAGGTTTTTGACATTGTGAGATAAGTGCACATTTATTTGTTTCAAATTGCCACTTGAACGATTATTTGACAATGCATGCTATACACTGGTGTGCAAAAATTAACGACGAAGTCGAAAAATTGGCATATCAGCTGAACGAAGAGGCAGAGCGGACAGAAAGACCAATCAGGAGATTAAGTAAGGTGATGTACGGTAGCACATGCGCAGATATGCAGGTAGACGTAATGGGGGAGTGTCTGAGTAGTATAAAGCATGTTGTCGGTGTAAGATCAGTATTTCTGGCAAAGAGATTGCACGCCGTATAGCAGTTAAAATCACACCGAGTTGCTGCCTCAGCGAGAAATGGCGAATAATCAATCTGTTAGACGACATCTGGATGATTTTACCCGAGGTCAAATCATTGGGAAGTTGGAGGAAGGCCGTAGTGTGACAAGTGTGGCTGCAGAGTTCGGAATTGCTCACAACATCGTTTCACGACTATGGAGACAATTTCAAACTACAGGAACAGCTATCCGGGGTTCAGTAGTGGTCGTCCACGAAGAACCACACCCGCAATCATCCCTCGAACATCATTGTAAGGGACAGGCATGGAGGTCGCGGTGTTCTCGTTTGGGGAGGCATCATGCTTGGTAGTCGTACAGACCTTCACATCTTCGATGCAGGTTCAGTCAACGGGACCCGTTATTGTAACGAGATTCTTCTTCCATATGTGCATCTTTTTAGAGGCGCTATGGGTCTGCAGTTCCTTTTCATGGACGACAATGCACCATGTCATCGCACAGTAGCTGCCGAACGGCTCTTAGAGAGTGAGGATATTGAACGTATGAATTGGCCGGCACGATCTCCGGATCTCAATCCCATCGAGCATGTATGGGATTTTCTGGGCAGACGCTTGGCAGCTCGTACCTTACCACCAGTAACGATTAGGGGAGCTTCGATTTGCGCTGCAAGACGAATGGGCAGCAATGCCTCAACAACTCATTGACACCCTCATTCTCAGCATGGGCAGACGCTGTGAAACCTGCCTAGCAGTCAGGGGAGATCATATCCCCTACTAAAGACCGGATGTTTCTTGCTGGACACCCATCACAGGGATGTTTCGGCCTTCAGTCGCATTGCGCTCCATGCTACTTTTTCAATCAAGCTTCTTTTTATCCCTCTGATTTCTCTTTTAGTAAGTGTTGCTTACATTACACATGTCCTTACGTATTGGGGATCTTACGGTATTAAATGTGTTGATTTGGAAAGCTTTTGTACAAAGTTATATTGAAAAAACCGTCTCGTCCTTAATTTTTGCACACCAGTGTATATTATCTACTCTTAAAAATCTCCGGTAGGGCCTACTCTTGTATAGGGGCCCACAGCCTAAAAGTATCTTAAGACGTCCCTGAATTTGTCATGTTTTCTACGTGTCGTATATGACTGCATGGCCTCTTTAACTCAAAAGTACCACCTCACCTTCAGAATGCTCTATAAATACCATTATATATAAAACTAGAAAATATATTTCCCTTCTGTTTTTGACACACATAGACAATTATGAAGAATAAACTTGATTTCGTGGAATCTATTGGATTGAGGGGATAAACTCTACAGAAAGCGATGAAATAAAATTAAAATCCGCTTTCAACTTCACTTAAAACTTTTTTGCGGAAAAATTGGTGGAGGGCTTAATATGTAAGAACCCAATATTATAGATTTGAGAAACCATATATAACTACACTAGCACGTATTTATAAGAACAGTACTTTCATGAAATCATGACTGGTAAACGAGAGATTTAAGAAAAAAAATTCTAAGAAATCTTTTCTTAGCTCAATAAACACGGAAAAATATTTTAATTATTCTTCAATAAACGTGCTAGCATGCAGATAAAAATTTAAGGGCCTCTAGATTTACATATAAAAGACTGACCTCTCCACGTAAAACTTACTATGTTAGACATTTATTCCACGAGCTCCAACAAATAATTCTCTGTTTTCTTTTCATAAGAACTAAAAGAAATTCTACAGTAGCAGTAATTGCTAGTATACATTATGCACCAAAACAGGAAAGTACAGAATTAGCAATCAGTAAAAGACCACATAGGAGGGATAAATGCAAATGTGTCTCATTATCCGATGATGAAGTCGTCTCACCTGAAACATCAAAAGGCACGGGCGCGCAACTGGATGTGGATTCAACTCCACACCTGTAGACTGCTCCTCCTTCGGTGACGTTGGGCTGGTTCGTTTGGGCTTTGGGGGCGCCCACCAGAACCCTGCAAGGAGAAGGAAATAAATCAGAGTAATGGAAAAGAAATGTTAATTGATTTCAATCGTGTATTTGGTACTGTGAAGGTGGAATAATTTAATTTAAGAAGTTCTAGCTAGTTTTTATTTTAACAAGTAATATAAAAAAAAATTCAGTCAATTCCTACATAGATCAACAAAGAAAATTATTATTTTAGCTACTTTTTATTAAATAATTGAGATTAATATTAATTTGTATATACATACGACAGAATCACAACACGTGAGAAAAAAATAGATTTTAAAGTTTTGATCCAAGTTGCAAAAAATTAAGCCAACGGGGCTGTATTTGTAATTATTTAAATAATTAGTTTCAGTCAATTAATTTTAATTAATTATAATTAAATTATCGTATTTCCCCCCAAAACAATAGTGTATAGAAAGTTGTAGCTCAAATGAGCGCTTTAAAATGTGAAGAAAAAACCTTTTCAAGTTTTGACACAAGTCACCAAAAAGGATACTAACATGGCTGTATTAGTAATTCTTTGAATAATTAGTTTTAATCAATTAATTTTTAAAATTATAATTAAATTACTGTATTGTCATCGAAAATAATCCTGTCTACAAAATTTCAGCTCAATTGAGCGCTTTAAAATGTATTTTATTAATGAGGGAAAATTCCACCAAGATAAGTAAATATAAAGAGAGTGTGAGCTAATAGTAGGAATTGAAAAAGTAAATAGCGAGAATTAAAGCAAACACGTTGCTATATAACGATTTTGTTCATTAAGAAATTAAATGAGAAAATATAATATTTGTGATATGTAATGCGATTATCTCACAATGATTTGACCGGGAAGAGGATTGATTGTCTAGGGAACTATTTCCAAAAGAATTTAGAGTAAAATTTAGTGGTTTTATTTCAGCAAATCAGAGAAATTTACTGTTCAATTTGATGAAGAGGGTTGTATGACTTTATTTATGTTTTAGAAGTTTTTGAAGATGTTGAATGACTATTTACAATATCAAATCTGATGGAAATCAATTGTCAACTTTATGAAAACTATTTGTTTTCATTTTGAAATATTATTATTTTTATTTTTTCTTGCCAATTTCGTCAAATCAAGTGATGTTGCCAAATGCTGCGATATGCAACCAAGAACCACTTCTACGTATGTTCGAATACAAAAATAATAACAGTTTTGGGCGGCATTTTTTTGAATTGGCGACGTTGTTTGATTTGGCGAAATTGGTACGTAAGTACCAAATCTTCGTGGATAACATTACTTGAAAGGGACAATGAATTTCTGGATTTTTAAAAACTGTGCTTGTAAAGCGGTGCATATAATCTTACATATTTAACAAGGCGTAAATGTTTTTGAACACGTGGACAAGAAAGCAGTTTGTGATTGGTTAAACGGAGAATGATAATTTTACCGAGCATGAAATATTGATAAATTCGGTACGTACATATTATTGCGTCGACCAATTTCTTCAAATCAAAGGATGTCACGAAATGCCGCGATAGGTAGCCAATGATGGAAAATTATTCCCTCATTTGCTCGAAAACAATAACAATGACAGCATTTGACGACATCTTTTGAATAGGCGATGTCTTTTTACTTGACGAATTTTGATCGACAGTATAATACATAAGTACGCTAAATTCTTCATTGGTGCAACTTCTTGAAAAATATTTTTGAAATCACGTCAAAATAGCGTTATAAATACGGGTTGCCAGAGATAATTCGGTCAATAATTACGTTTGCTCATAAAAAGGGTACCTAGCTTGGCGAACTTATCGGTCAGGTTTACGATAGAAATAAACTGGAGCTAAATCAATGTTATTCAACCTAAATTTTGAACAGTGGCGTAACGGAGAATATTAGAGGCCCCTGCAAAGTCAGGTATTGGGCCCCAAGTCGGATCTTACAATAGGTACGTATTTGGCATCAGTCAAGCTTTGGGCCCCTAAAATCCTGCCCTCTCCCGTGACGCGAGGGTGTACGTTACGGTTTTGATTTTGAATGAGGATGAAATCATACAACGAGTTGAACTGAACTGTTCCAAAGGAACCAATCCCCTCATACTGAGCAATGTGTATGCAAATCACAGTCGAAGCTCTTCTAGATAACATAGAGCATAAAAAAGACAGTAACTGCGCGGAGACATTAAACATAAGAAATCTACGCAGCAGCATTTGACCAAAAGGTTGTTGAAAACACAAAGCAGACGAGCTTACTATCTTATTTCAAGCAGTAATAATTTAAGTAAGCACTCTTTCTTTCTGCAATACTGTACTTTCCCCTTTTTTTAATTCCGTATGTATAAAACCTTAATGGGTATTTTTGTCATCTGGGATTTCCTTCTGGACAATCAAGAGTCTACTACATAAAAGATAAAAACTTTCAATGTAAATCAGTAAAAACAGAATAAGGGATAAATAAAAGCACAAAGACAGTGGCTGCTCATTATTTACATTAAACCGTCTGAAAAGACGGGATTAATTTTGATATCGGTAAGCTAAGGAGTGGATCTATTTTAGTGCTCACTAAAATAGTATCCATCAGATCTCAGTGTTGTACACAGAATTTCTTCAAGGGGGATCCAGGGTCGAAAATTCACCTCCATGCTCCATTACGCAGCTCAACATATTGTTTTGATTTTGTCGATTTTCGGGAACAAAGAAACATTAAAAAATTTATTGAATAAATAATTAACGTTAATTAATAAAATTAATTATAAATAACAAATACTTTTTTAAAATTTTACATACTATAAACCAGTGATTCCCAAAGTGGTCTATATAGACCCCTAGGGGTCAATGATTGACCTGCAAGGGGTCTACGTCAGCGAAAAATTAATTTGGGGGCTCTATGAGGTGTAAATGGGGGTCAACGATAGTGGCTCTCATTAAACCAGATCGTGATTCTAATTTTAAAAGGAAATTTAAATAAGTGGAAATCAGATTTACGTGTATATTTAAGGGATTTATTTACTAAATTTAATGTTAATTTGCAATTTCAAGATGACAGCATAAATTTTACTAAAACGAGGATTGTTTTAATAAAATTGTTTTTTTTTCTAGAATAAAGCTGAAGAAGTATAATATTGGAGGTTCACAAATTTTCTCAATTTGTCACAGACAATCTATCCTGGCGTTTTAACCCACGTTTAACATTTAAATGCCCTTTATTAAAACCAGGATTGATAATGCTTTGAATATTGTAATACAACAGCAGGCAACGAACTCATATTGTCACATTGAAGAAAAAAATGGCATTTTACAATCGGAACTGATTGGAATAGGCACTAATGAAGATCTTTAAGTAAAGTTTAGAAACGGATGTCAGCAAGTTTGGCTTTAAAAAGACCTACTTGTTATTTCCCCTCAAATATGGAATATCAGTAAGAAAGTTTTTAATTGCTTTTCATTTAATGAGAAGGAGTTCCAGGGTGGTTGCCGATTTCCAAAACAAAGAAAAAAATCATCTGAATACTACTAACAGTGTTAAATCTGGGTTTGACTTTTAGTGTTAAACCTGACATGATTTATGCCAAATGTTTAAAATTTGTTTTTTGCATCCCCAGATTCATCTCTCCCACTAAAATCATTTGTTTGTTGCTCGGTTATTTTATGTAATTAAATTTTATTTTAATTAATTAACGTGTGTTTCCTTAAGTTTTAAACTCCATACTTCACCACAGTTAAACATTTTAATCTTTTAAAGTAAGTAGCTCTATACCTGCTGCCAAAAACACATCTAAGTTGATGAATTTCCAAAAATTTAATATTAGTTAAGCACGGGTCTACACTAGGGTTTCTTTCCCGGGAACCCGGGATCCCGGAAATCATAAGATTTGTGTACTTTTTCTATTCCCGGGAATTATACTTCGTTCCCGGTATTTCCCGGGAATCGATGGTTTGATGAAAAGATGGTTTGTTTGGATACCAAAACGCGCTGAAATAGTTTGTTCACAATGACTGGAGGATTTTTAGAAATAAAGTCAGCAGTTTTAAAGTCATTAATTGATATTAGAGAAGAACAAAAGACGGTCAATGTAGAGTTTGAAAAAAATTACTACAATTGTAGCAGGCTTTAAGCCAGTAAAAATTGGCTTAGAAAAATAATGCAGCCGAAATGCAACTTTGCTCACGGCAGAAGGTGTATTTTCTTTCGTTTTTGGAGAATTGAACGAACAAAATTCAGAATTTGCGAAAAATATGAAATATTCTCTAATCCAAATAATTAATGAAAGACGCAACTTTAATTTAATAGGATTAATGCAATACCTGAATTTTGAGAGAAAATACTTAGCAGTTGCAGTTACTGTCGATATTTCGAAATTTTTTGTTAGACATTCCCAAATGATACGGACAAGGCTTTTCTGCGAAGAAGAGTAATCAATATCCAGCTCTTCGCATTTAGAAGAAGAGAGCATGGGGATTTTAAAAGAAAATCCTCTGACGTTGGACGAAAAATTAAGAGAAACCAATTTACTCTAAAACAAAAGTTTTATATTGTTCAGCCAAAACAAGTACTAGTACAATCATGAAACAAGAGATGCAGTTGCTCGACTCGACTGAAAATCCATCACCAAACATTATAAAACTATGTGAGGCTTTAAAAAAAATTTCTCCAACGTCAGTTGAAGCTGAGACAGCATTTTCTGCTGCCAGATTGTTCGTCACAAAACTTAGAACTAGTTTGAGTGATAAAAGTATAAATTGCCTATGCTTTCTGAAATCCTATTTCAAAAATGAATAATCAATTTATTATATATGTTTGTATTTTTCAGCTCATTATGTAAATAAGATTTAATTTTGGAATTTATATGTATCCTTATTTTGTATAATTATTATTGATTTTATTTAAAAAGAACTTGTTTTTTTTAATTTTTTTTGAAATTCTGATGTATTCCCGGGAATCCCGGGAACGACAATCACATTCCCGGAATTTACCGGGCATTACCTGGAATGGAAAAACCCGGGAAATCAGAAACCCTACTCTACACCAAACCGAAAAACCTGTCAAGGGGTGTATGAGGCAAAAAAGTTTGGGAACCTCTGCTATAAGCTTAGTATCATAATCAATCGGAAAAAAAAAATCAAGAGCTTTGGGGGTTAGGGTTCGCCCTCCCCCTGGCTCCCTTGTATGCGCCACTGCGTCAGATTGATATTGTCTTCATCCAACTTTATATCAAAATACAACTTTACGGGGTACATTTAAGTCTACTCACGTAGCATTTTAAAACTGCACCGCAGATTCAGAGGTAAAAAAAAAAAAGAAAGAAAGAAAAAAACCATCCTATTTTACAAAGTTCCGTCTGAGTCAAAAAGGGAGACAAGCAAACAAACAAAAAAAGCCACAGCACACTCGTTATAATCAAACAACTCACGCGTTTAAATGTTTCCCTTCAACCCCTTTAAAGGTACACGTGGGCGTTCATTCATAAGAAAATGGAGAAGTCAGGTGCAGGGTGGGTAAAAGTAATAAAGGAGCAAAGAAGCGACTCCATTAAAACGAGTTAAGGATCAGCATTTCTCATCTCTGCTCGGCCTTCTTATTTCAAACCCCTCCCCTCCACTACAAAAATAGTTTTGACGGCAGTCCTCACTCCTGTTGCAATTCTCGCCAGCAAGATGTTGTTGCGCCTTCTACCAGACATCAACCCCTCCACCTCTTCTGGGAGTGATGAACTGCAGGATGGTTGATGAAATATCATTGACAGTACTCGAAACGTCTCTTGAACCCCGGGAACTCGACTCCTTTTATGTTTACCCATGAACTTGAATGATTCATTTTTTTGTGTTATTACAGTGAACAATTGAGCAAGTTCAAACTTAACACTGAATAACAAATTTTATCAAATTGTTTTTGGTACTTTTCATTAAAATTGAATAAATTAATATAAAACACAACGAGAGAAATCATTTAAGGGGCAAGAGTGTCAAACTCAAAGTCTAACTTTGGCCAAACAAACAAAGTTTGACTTTAGTTTTTGAAAAAATCAATATCCATAGATATTAATCAACTTTTAATTAATCGACATTTAATGAACTTTGTGTACAGCATTTTGTTTCTATTTTTGAAAATCATTTAAACATTTTCAATTGTGAAAAAGTCAGTAACTTAACGTTTGACATGTATTAGATATTAGTTATGCTTGAATACCGTATTTACCTATTTCTGGTACGAGTACATTCAAAAAATAAATTTACGCATTTTTGTTTAATAACAAAAAAAAAAAAAAAAAAAAAAAAAAAAAGGATTATAATTAAAAATAACCTATAGCGAAAATTCTACCTATCTTACTTTTGTTCTGTGTCAGTTTGTTGTTTTACTATTAACTATTGTATGTCGATATATTTGCTGGGCCTCAAAAATGTTCGTTGTGAGCCGCGTGTTTGACACCCCTCATTTAAGGTGACTACGTTCTGAAATGCAATTTGGAAAAAGCGTATAAAACTTCTAAAAAAAGCTAAACTAAAAAAAGCTTCTGAAACTTTCAATATTTGCGTCCCAATTTTCAATCTTATTTTCATTGCCCCCCCCCCATGCAATAATAATATATTTTGACGCTAAAGCTACAATGTGTCCTTAATTATAAAACTGCACAAATTATCAAGATAAGTATTAAATTTTGTATCTCTGTTACATTTAAGGTATCCGACTACGTTCGGAACCGTGATTTTGCAAAAGCGTACAGATGGATATTTATGATATTTAGCGTCACTTGGATTAGAAAATGTATATAAAATTGTTTTAAGAATATTATTACAAAACAAAATTTTTTAAGTACAATATTTTGACAAAAAATGAACATAAAATGACCAATTTTCAAAATGTTTCCCTTTTGTGAAAAATGCTTCTATTATAATAATATATTGCCTGTATATAGCTCAGACCTCAACTAGAATTTTTGATTGATTTGATTTATTATTAACATCGCACTGTTTAGCTGCACGAGGGCTTTTGGCGACGGACCACGTAATTTTGAACTATGGTCAAGTGACGTGGACGACACCTGAGCTGGCACCCCTCTCCTAACTACCACACCACACCAACGGGAGGACGTTTCAGCTCTCGACAGATTTAACGTGCATCGCTGCCCTACACGGCGGGTCTTTAGTGGTACTAGGCTCGAACTCGTCACTAGAATTTTTGAAATATATAACTTAGAAGTGGGTTTATCAATATTTTATTACAACAGAGGGGAGAAATTTTAAGAAAGAACCTCTGATAATTATTTCAATTAGTTGTAACTCTAAAAATAATGAGAATTTTTCAAAAAAAAAATAGTTCAGACTCCAGGAGAAACCTTTACTTTATATAAGCAAAATATTATTATTTTAGAAGAATTTTTTGTAAAACCAGAACATTTTGGAAAAACGTTTTTCTAAGTTAATTTTTTGCCAAAATATTGTACTTAAATAAATTTTTTTTTGTCAAAATGTCCTTAAAATAATTTTATATATCTATTTTAATCTAAGTGACACTAAATATCATGAAAATTACGCATTTATGCGCTTTTTTAAAATAACGGTTCCGAACGTAGTCAAATACCTTAAGAAATAGATATTTTAAGTTACTTTCTTAAGGAATAGGATAAGTATCATGTTAGTTTTCCTCTTTAATTTTGAAATTGGAACAGATTGCAAAATAATTTTTAATTAAACTATTTCTTTCTTCAATCCTCCGTTTGTAAAGACTAATCATACATTTCCGACATCCTACCTTTGTGTGAAACCGGATTTTCTGCTATGGCTATTTTGAAGACAAAATATATATTCCAACTAAATATCAGAAAATCTTACAACCCAATATATAATATTAAACCTTCCTTTGAAAATTTACTCCGTAAAACAAGCCCATGGAAATCGCTATTAAGTATTAAACTTGTTCTTACTCGTAATTCAGTATTGATAAATTAATTATCAAATTCGTTGTGCAGTACTGATTCATTTATAAGTATATTCAGCAAAAGCCCTTGATTTTTTTCCGATTGATTATAATTCTAAGAATATAGTACATAAAATCTAATTAAGTACTTTTTATTAATGATTAATTTTATTAATTAAAGCTAATTATTTATTTAATAACTAGTTTTTCTTTGTTCCCGAAAATCGACAAAATCAAAAGGAGCATGATACAAGAATGGTGAACTTTCGACCCCGTACCCCCCTCCCCTTGAAAAATTCCTGTGTGCACTACTGAATGGGAGTTCAGCTTAATTTTTTTTTCTCGTATTTATCACAGTTTTTTCCATTAATAAAGAAAATCCATGAAGAAGTATGCAGTTTTTTTAAGTAAACACACTGCAACATCTACTAAAAATTAGTAAATGCTTTTTTTAAGGAAAAATAAACGGTTACGTTAACCATGCTTGCTATTCTAAAAATTTAGAAACATTTCACAAAAACTTCGCTATTTTTTCACTTAAATATATAAAATTGAATAGAAGTTTTGCATCTCTCTCATATCTATGAGCTTAAGAATAAATCATATTTTATAGAAGGAAAAATTAATTTTTTCGCACATTAAAGTGTAGCGCAGTGGTTCCCAAAGTAGTCCCTACGGACACTCAGGGGGTCCCAGTATTATTCAGGGGTCCATAGAAAATAAACATTTATTTCGGGTCCCTGGACAATGTCAGGGGATCCGCAAAGTTTAATATAAAATTTAAAAAATTTTGATCCATTTTTATTTTAATGGAAATTTAAATAAATAACAATAATCCATTTGGATATTTCCGTCTGGGTGTTTAACCCTTTTGAGAGTGCACTAACTCAAACACAGATGAATCCATACTAATACAGGAGCATCTTATTGAAATATTCACAAATGAATTTAAACCAATGTTTGAATAAGAATACAACACATTCTATTAGAAAAACAAATTCCCAATTTTATATCCTGCAGTATGGGTTATTGTACAAAAGTTGTTAACCGCTTTCCCGCCTTCCAATTTGATAGAACGTAGCTTCTATGCCGTAAAAAACCGCATAATAACAACAACAAAAGAAAAAAGAACAAGAAACCTACTTTCTCTTGGGGATTTGCGATTGTTACTCACAAACATTGAGACGGACCAAAACTCATTCATAACATATCATCAAGTTCATTCAAGCCATTAATTGTTTTAAATTTATTTTAAACTACCAGTTATAATTTCAATAAATAATTCTTCATTTAAATTTTGTTTTTTTAAATATTTTTATACTACGCATTTACGTAGCTTTTTCACTTGGGGGGTCATTGATAAAGTTTTTACTTTAAAAGGGGTCATGGCGGCAAGTTTTGACTATAAAAAGGGGTCCATTGGTAAATTTTTTACTATAAAAAGTGGTCCATGGGTTAGAAAAAAGTTTGGTGTGTGTAGCGTAAAAAAAATACTCACAGTGAGAGAGTGAAATCGATATATGGCAATAATGTTGGAACATCTTGGGATCTAAGAATTCTTCCAAGTTTTATGTTCTGTTTTTAACATTTGACAAAGATACTCCTAAACAAAACCTACCGCGTTGTTGTCTCACATAACATTCGTCCCAAGTCCAGTCCTTTGGGCCACCAAAGGAGAGTATCTGGTATTCTCGTTATTCGAACTCTCGGAATGTAAGGGGGTTTGCATCGACGATAAATCCTTCTTTTCACCATAATACACAAATATAATCCACAAGGGGTGAATGACACGAACCGGACAGTGTCTTTAACCAATCACTGTGCGCAATGACGTATCATCTGTTGACAACGATTCCTCCATTGGTGTTTTAGGGGAAATCGAATACTTATTACTAACTCCCCCTCAGATTCATACACAATAAAGGGAAGAGAAAGTATACATCTTAGGTTCAGAGTATTTGCAAGCGTTTTACAAAAATTATTGAGATATTTGAGATGTTTTAGTAAAGTTTTATTTATAGAATAAGAAGTTATAAGAAAAAAAAATTATGTTAAATGTAAGTTACTCAGCTTAATATATAATCTTAACCAGGGGCGTATCTACCACCGTATCGATGATACGGGGCCCATTCAAGACTAGTTACGCCAGTGATCTTAACCCCGATGATCTTTATATATCAGTGCTTTTCAAACTTTCAATACTGGCGTCCCCCTTTTCGATCACAATTTTTATCGCGCCCCCCTTATGCATTAATAATGTACCGAATGCAATAATAATGCACTTTGATGCTAAAGCTACAATAGGCTATCTTAATTATAAACCATACAAATTAGTAACATAATTTTTAAATTTTGTATATTACTTTTAAGCAAGAATAAATAAATAAATAAAATAATAGGATAATTATTATGTGTGTTATTTTTCCTTTCTCTAATTTTTAAATTGAACAGATTGCAAAATCCGGTGGCTGCTTAGAAGACAAAATATAGATATCTGCTAAATATGGAAAAAGAATTTAGAGGGTCAATTTCTAATCATAAGCATTCCTTATAAAAACTTTGCTTTGCAAGACAAGCCCATGGAAGTCATTAATACTTATTAAACTTGTTCTTAATTTAGTATTAATTAATTAGTTATAAAATACTCTGTGCAGCACTGATACATTAAAAATATACCGGCTGAAGTGACCGCTCCTTTGCCTGAGTTCATTTGTAAGAAAATAAAACATCATTGATATAATAGCTGAATTGTAAGGAGAGCAAAGCCAAGTGCTCGACAATGTTTACAAAAATGCAAAATGATCTTTTTAAAATGGTTGCTCAAATTATAATTAGTTTTAAGCGAATTGTAATTTTGAGACTCACAGAATTAACGTTTATAATTAATGTTAAATAATGAACAATAATTTAAAATTCCAATGAAGAATAATTATATTATTTTTAATATTTAAAGCGAAAAGACTTCAACATGTTTTAACCCGGGAGCAGGCGCGCACTCGATACGATCGAGCGGGGTTATTGAGCCACCCCAATCCTTTTTTTATAATTATTTTATGGTACACGATACAAATCATGATTACAGTGAATAATTTAACTGAGAATGTTTACTTACCTACTTTCGAGAACTTTTCAATTTTTCTTTGGTAACAAATAAACAGTTTTGCGAGAATTAACGATTTCGTAATCTGTGTGTCCCACGCGACCACTTCCGCGCAAAAACTGTATTCATTATGATAATATGCATGTTACTTCTAAAAAAATTGTGTAAAACGTTTTTTTTTTTTTTTTTGCATGGAAAAAAGCGCAACAGAGAAATACATTACTTACAACTTCCCTAAATGAGAAACAAACACGTAAGAGAGGGGTCATAACTAACGGTACCAATAACTTAGAAGGTCATACAGATTACAGCTATAATGTGCAGTATTTCAAAAATAATGACAGTGATGAATTTTTTATGTTCCTAAATTTCTTCGATTCTGGGTCTGGGATCTGTTTTTTTTCTGAAAGAGTTATATGTTAGGCTTAAAAAGAAAGCGTAGTAAAAAAAATCTCTCATCCATGGGATTACAGCAAATCAAATAAAAGTTTTTTTTATTTGGTTATAGGATCAAAGATAGCTAATTAGGTATTCAAGAAGTTTTTATTTTTGATGACTTAATACCGCGTGTGTGTGTGCCTATAAATTATATCTGAGTAAAAGTGCATTTTTTATTATGTCTGAAAGTATTTTGTTTTCATTCATTCCAGTAAATTAATTATTTTTAAATCTTCTATTTTCGATATGCTCGCGCCCCCCTCGTAAGGTTATCGCGCGCCCCAGGGGGGCGCCCCACAGTTTGAGAAACACTGTTATATATGTTACCGATAAAGTGCAAAATTCAGTCAATCTACAGATTGGTTAGGTAATCTGTAAAGTAACTAGGTGAGGCTTTTTCGGTAGTTAGCAGGTTCGATTGGTAAATATTCTTATTCAACAAATTCATATAACAAATAATAACTAAATTTAAGTTCACTAATAATAAACTTTAATAATATATAAATTACTTGTTAAGATTGGTTCAGAGCTGGATATAGCGCTAGCCACTCACTTCAAAAGGGTTCATACATCTCTGTAATTTTTAGATAAATCATCATCTTTTTCGAACTGAAGAATTAAATAGTCAAAACGCCTTTTCCCAAATCTAAAATTACTTCCCATTTTCCTTTCGAGAAAATTCAGAGAATTGCAGTCTTTCAGAAGCCACTAATAAGGGGGATTAGTTTAAGTGTGGAAAATTGTTTGGTTTCTCAAATTACCTAAGTAATCTGCGATTTACCTTGATAATATGTACATTTCCATCTAGGTATGTTTAGTGGAACAACAGCAATATTTCTGTACGCCTAAATTAAATGTTTATTTATTTTTTGATATCGTAAAATCAAGTTTATAAAAAAGGGTGTTTTTTTAGAGGTATAGAACTTTAAATTGCAATAAAACAACGATGTATTATTCGATTGACATGAATTTTTTTTTTATTCGAAAGATAATCTTGTGGCATTACATTTTAAATATAACTGCCACGGCTGGCTCGGATGTAGTCTAATCTGGACGTCCAATTTTCGATGACTTTTTCCAACATTTGTAGCCGTATATCGGCAATAACACGGCGAATGTTGTCTTCCAAATGGTCAAGCGTTTGTGGCTTATCCGCATAGACCAATGACTTTACATAGCCCCACAGAAAATAGCCTAGCGGTGTTAAATCACAAGATCTTGGAGACCAATTCACAGGTCCAAAACGTGAAATTAGGCGATCACCAAACGTGTCTTTCAATAAATCAATTGTGGCACGAGCTGTGTGACATGTTGCGCCGTCTTGTTGGAACCACAGCTCCTGGACATCATGATTGTTCAATTCAGGAATGAAAAAGTTAGTAATCATGGCTCTATACCGATCACCATTGACTGTAACGTTGTGGCCTTCATCGTTTTTGAAGAAGGATTCCATTAGCCCATAAAGCGCACCAAACAGTCAGTTTTTCTGGATGTAACGGTGTTTCGACATACACTTGTGGATTAGCTTCACTCCAAATGGGGCCGTTTTGTTTGTTGACGTAGCCATTCAACCAGAAGTGCGCTTCATCGCTAAACAAAATTCGCTTATGAAAATCGGGAACAACGGCAATCTCGTTTTGGGCCCATTCGACGAATCTACGCCTTGCTTGATCATATTTAAAATGTAATGCCACAAGATTAACTTTCGAATGAAAAAAATTCATGTCAATGGAATAATACATCGTTGTTTTATTGCAATTTAAAGTTCTATACCTCTGAAAAAACACCCTTTAATTTTATATATGACACTCCCATGGGGTCAATGGTGTAATTGTTAAAATACATTGTGTAGCACCGATACATTTATAAGTGTAATATATCAGTGAAAACGAGTATTTTATTTTTTATTATGTCAGAATGTATTTTGTTTGCTTACTTTCAGAAAATTAATTATATATATATATATCACTTTTCCATATGCTCGCGCCCCCCTCGTAGAGTTGTCACGCCCCCAAGGGTGTGCGCTCCACAGTTTGGGAATCGCTGCTTTGGTTGACAGAATCAATTATCAAACAATTGATTCTAAATTGAATAAATACTATTTCAGATATCACAATGTTTTACTTATACCGGGTATCCGAAAAGTATGACTACACTTTAAAATATTAATTACAATAAGACCCCGCTTAACGCGGGGTATACTTTCCATCAAAGTAGAGCGTAATATGAAACAGCGTTAAACGAGGTTATCTCATCATGTAAATAATGGGATCAGGGAAAGATGGGTAGAAAATTGGTCAGATATTTTACTATTAAATTTATTAATTATGTTTTTTATAACAATAAAACAAAGATTTATTTCTTACAAATATAGAAACATAATAAACGAATATGCATATAAAAATAAATAAAATTCTAAGTCAGTATGTTTACATTTCAGATCATTCAGTCTCTTCTGTATTTCCAATTTTCTGCCATTTTATCAAGAAGGTAGATTGACTTAATGGCATTTTGCGTTCAATTTCGTCGTCAATCCATATAGAAAGTCGTTTTTCCTTTTCGTCTATTGTATCATTTCGAGAACGGGTAATTCTAGTTGCAGAGCGTGTCGTAGTTGCAGTATTATGCGACAGTATTTTTACTTTATTCTTAAGAATGGTCCTTATTGTTTAAGTTGCCAAATTCAGTGCAGCGGTATCTAATTTTCTCATCACTTTCATTTTAGCTTCTAGGGAAATGCTTTTTTTATGCTTTATTTTCGCGTTTTTTATTATTACCCATGATAAAAACTAAAAATCAAAATATTTATCACTATAGCAATAGTTATATTATATAAATTTATACTTATAACGTCAACAAATGTTTGAAACGATAAAAATACTTTCTTACAATACCGCCGGAAAGAAGAAACAGAGATGAACTGCTTCGGATATCGGGAAGCCTAACGCTGCGTGCTATTTCGGGGAATCCCACAATTCAAATAAAAGAGCGTTAAACCGAAACAGCATTAAGCGGGGTCTTACTGTTGTGGGAACCCCCCTGGGTTCCATCCTGGACACCAAGATTAAATTGAGGCAAAGAATTACCAGACGACCTTTTTACAATAACAAGTAATATTTATTCATTTGAATCAATTATCAACCTTCTAAATACAAGTATGAAGCAATGTGTCTACTTCAACGGGATCTAACTTTACTATTAAATTAAATCACGAAATATGATACTAATCAACTATTAAACGCAATATCGAACGGGTTTACCGGACTAAGAGGACCGAGAGATATACGCAATTTGAATTACTCTAGCAATCATTAACTTTCCACTAACTCTATTATTTATTTACTCTTATTATCCGATAAATGAAGTTTAAATATCACCTGACTTTTACTACTTCACTCCTTTCCAGTCGGCTCAAACTTTCCGAATGTAGATCGCTGCCTGATAATCACAGCTAGAAACTAATCACACAATCAACTTGAATCTTCATAGCGCTCCGTCTATATATCTCTTGGCTCAATAGCCTTCTCCGCTAATCTACAACACTCTCCTTAAATACTTTGATTAATTTGCATATTCCGTTTCCTCCTTTTAGTGCTGGTTGGAAATATACGCGAATTTACAATCCCCAAAGACGCCCAAGAGTATTAGTTATAAAGTGCCGTATAGATTCGTCACACTGTGCAATTAAACAATTATGGTTTTTCCTTTCATTTTTGTTCCATGAAGGAAAGATTAAAAAAAATTTTACAATGCTTTTTAATGCACGATATCAATTAATGTGCGCACTATTATTTGCGCATAACACATCGAGTCTGTACGAGATTTCTAGCCACGTTTCTAAGAAGCATTGCAGGATGAACAATCTAAATGTCCACTGTTATTTGATTTTTCATTTCATCAGTGTAACTAACTGGAGATTAGCAAACAATATTTTTCACGTATCCCCGAAGGTGTTATGTCTTGAGATTTAGATGGCCACGGTATTGGACTTCCTCTTTCCATCCATCGCTCGAGGAACTTTTTCTAACTTCTAAACTCCAGGGTGGGGATGCCCCATTTACGCTGTACATGCGTTGTAGATTTAAATTCGATAAACCATGCTACAACTTGTGCTTTTTGATGCGGGAAAGCCATTTTGAAAGGAGAATGTTGCAAAACGGGGACATTGCACCATCTAGTTTGCATTTAACAAAATAAAAATAGGGTGTACTAATGCGTTTCAGACACCATATATTTTGCTTTTATGTCAACACTAACTATTCAGGACATCAGAGTTAAATCTGTTGCGGGATTTGTTATTGTAGTAGAGTTATTTCACTTGAGGTTCACGGACACATCATCATGGGGTTCATAGTCATCATTTGGTATCATAGACACAGTAAGCTTGGGAACCATTGTTCTTAAAGTTTCTCGAAAAAAAGTGAAAATTTTAACATTCCTCAGCAAATATTACCTGAATATTTTATTTGCAAGCAAAACCAATGACGCCTTAAGTAAGCCATGTTAATGCCTAATGTTAGCCAGTTAGCCATGCCCGGGCCCAGAGTCTCTGCTGTAGTGGGGGCCTCGTCTCCTTTTCGACTTAGCCTTAATAAGATCACGATTCGAATAATTTCAAGAGTCAAATGTTATTCCCAGTTACATTCTCCGAAAAATTGGGAATTTCAGACGATATGTCAACTGGCTACATGTGATGACCGTTGTCCATGTATAGGCCTAGACCTTCTACCATACACCATCATAACCAGTGGCGCACACAAGGGGGGTCCTGGGGGGTCTGACCCCCGAAGCCCTTGATTTTTTAATTGATTATAATTGTAAGTATATAGTACGTAAAATTTAATTAATTACTGTTATTAATGATTAATTTTATTAATTAATGCTATTAATAATTATTCAAAAACTAATTTTTTTACTGTGTTTTGTTCCCGAAAATCGTCAAAATCAAAAGGAACATGATACAAGAATGGTGAGCTTTCAACCCCGGACCCCCCCGCCCTCCCTTGAAAAATTCCTGTGTAAGCCACTGATCATATAACTCATTTCGTCAAAAAGTAGCAGTCGTTCGAGCTGGTTTGAACAACTGTAAGTCATGTACATTTCTTTGTTTCTGATTATTATTTGTATGAGTATTTGTGATAACGTGTGCTATGTACTGTCTAATTTTATGCGTCACAGTTGGGGCCAACATTTGTGTAGGGGGCCTAGGGCCTCAAGAAGTCTTAAGAAGTCCCTGAGCAAAGCTGAGGGGTTTGGGGGAGGGGAGAATTACTGTGATAAATTGAGAAGATGTGATAAATTTTTTCTACTTCTCACTTTCAAGAGAAATTTATTTTTTCTAGAAATTCTACATCTTTTGAAAAGACGCTTGATTAGAGAAAACCAAAAATTCCTTCGTAACACTTTTTATGTTATGTGTCTCTATAGCTCAAAATAATATTTCAGGAATAACCTGCTCAGTCACTTCTGCATTTTTGTTCCGTCTCTTATGATTTACAGGCGTTACACTACTTGGCAGCTGTCGTGCTTCCTGTTGCTTTTGCATCGCGACAAAATGGGTTTCTATAATGTCGTTGTTAAATAGACATTCCTTTTTTTTACTCAGAGACTTTAGGAATGAAAAATGAACACACAAAAATTCAAGGACTGCGCCCTTTTTAAGTTATCAGTTTACATTTTAATTAGTTTTGTCTTTTTGATACCAGAGCAATTTGGAAATAAAACCGGTTTTTTGTGCGGTGAAATGTTTATATTGTTTTTATCGCTTATTATTTTTCGTATATAACTTAAAACTGTATTTTAAATAACAAATCAGAATTATGATCGATTTAAGAATGATTACATTGTCTTCATAATGGTATCTGACAACGTTGGGAACTGTTATTTTGAAAATAGAGTATAAATGGATAATTTTTTCGAAATTCAGTGTCAGTTCAATCAGAATATACATATCAAAATGTTTTAAGATTATTAAGGTATCCGACTACGTTCAGAACAGTGATTTTGCAAAAGCGTATAAATGGATAATATTAATATTTAGTGTCACATAGATTAGAAAACGTATATAAAATATTTTTAAGAATAGATTTCACAAAAAAAAATTATTTAAGTACAATATTTTGGCAAAATGAATATAGAATGACCAATTTTCAAAACGTTCTCCTTTTATGAGAAATGCTTTTATTATAATAATATTTCGCCTGTATATAGCTCAGACCTCTGTGCAGAGGCTCAGCTAGAATTTTTGAAATATACAACTTAGAAGTGGATTTATCCATATTTTACCAAGGCAGAGAGGAGAAATTTTAAGAAAAAAACGCCCATAATTATTTCACTTGGTAGTAACTCTAAAAATAATGTGAATTTTTTTCAAAATCCTAGTTCAGATTCTCTGGAGAAGTCTTTACTTTTTTAAGCAAAATATTAAAATTATAGAAGCATTTTTTTTATAAAAGGAGAACGTTTTGAGAAAAAAGATTGTTCTAAGTTAATTTTTTGCCAAAATATTGTATTTAAATAATTTTTTTGTCATAATGTTCTCAAAACAATTTTATAGATGTATTCTAATCTACTAAGTAACGCTAAATATCATGAAAATTATCTATCTATAAGCTTTTTAAAATAACGGTTCCGAATGTAATCGGGTACCTTAATACATGAAAAAAATTATTTAAATGTAATCTTTTTGACAAACAATAAAGAAAAATTACATATTTTCAAAGCATTATTCTTTCATGAAAAATTCCATAACAGTAATAATATTTTGCCTATACAGTAATACCTCGACTTAACGCGAGTTCAAAGTTACACAATTTTCAAATCTCGTCGGTTCGTCTTTTTTTTCAATTCCTACTATTAGCTTTCACTCTCTATAGATTTATTTATTTATTCAATTCCTACTATTAGATCACACTCTCTCTATATATTTATTTATTTGTTTGTTTATTTATTTTATTATTTATCTTGGTGGAATTTTCAATAGTTAAAAAAATACATTTTAAAGCTCTCGATTGAACTGAAACTTTATATATACATGATGTGATTTTGGATGACAATACAATAATTTAATTAAAATTAATAAACGTTAAATGATTAAAACGAATTATTTAAAGAATTACAAATACAGCCACCTTGGCATCATTTTTGGCGACTTAGCGACCATTTTGGCGAATTGTGGCAACACTTGAAAAGGTTTTTTCTCACATTTTAAAGCGCTTATTTGAGCTAAAATTTTCTATACACTATTGTTCTGGGTAAAAATACGATAATTGAATTATAATTAATTAAAATTGACTGAAACTAATTATTCAAAGAATTACAAATACAGCCATGTTGGTTTCATTTTTACCGGTTTCTGACGCCATCTTAGATTCGTCTCTATTGTTGTAACAATGTAACTCAGTGTTTCTCAAACTGTGGGGCGCGCCCCCCTGGGGGGGCGCGATAACCTTACGAGGGGGGCGCGAGCATATCGAAAATAAAAGATTTAAAAAATAATTAATTTACTGGAATGAATTAAAACAAAATACTTTCAGACATAATAAAAAATGCACTTTTACTCTGATGTAAGTTATAGGCCAGGGATGGCGAACCAATGGCACGCGTGCCAATGATGGCACGCGACAGAATATTTTGGGCACGCCATCGATCAAAAACGATTTGCATTTTGGCTTAAAATAATTAAGTTTACTATTAAGTATTATGAACAAACGCGAGTGATCCGTCGCGATGCCGACAAGTGGGGGAGCAGACTCGTTTGTTATGTCTTGCGTAAATACTTCGTATATTATAAATTGCTAATGATGCAAAGTTTATCTACGCATAGTGTGTGTACGTAACTATTTCTAAATATATTCAAGTTGTTTAAAAACATATTCTAACGTTTACATTAATAGTTCAGCTTGTATATACATCTAATTTATTAATGTGATCTAATTCTTGTCTTGTAAGTCTAATTGGTAAAATAGCTCACTGCTTTATTTTTAAAAATTTTAATGATCTGAGACAAAAGCGAAAGATCAGACACTACTGCCCATGAGCCCGCAGTCGTGCGCAGTCAGTAAAAAGGGGTGTTTTTTGGCGGGGGGGGAATCAAGCGAGAGCACATAGAATAGTTAATTTCATCGACACATCTGTACATTTAAAGTTTTGTGTTAAATTTACGATTTTTAACTGGTATTTAGTATGGCTAGTTCAACAAAAAAAAAGTGCAAGATAGTAAGTATAGCAGAGAATTTCAAACTTGGTGGGCTGATAAATATGGCATGATCAATAAAGGTGACAAAGCGGTGTGTGTTTTATGTTCTGGAACAGTGGTATGCAGAACATATATCGTCTGTAAAACGGCATTTTGAAACAAATCACAAATCCTTTTGTGAAAAAAGCGAACCAGAGCAAAAAGAATTAATTGCAAGTGCAATAAAAGACAGAAATAAACAGTCGACGTCTATATTTAAATATGTAAGCAAAAATTGTCACACAAGTGCGGCAAGTTACTCGGCTGCAAATGCCATTGCTCGGCATGGTAAACCTTTTTAAGAGGGAGAGTTTTTGAAGGAAGATTGGTTGGCATGTGCGCCCTCACTTTTTGATGATTTTGATAATAAAGATAAGATAATTCAGCGCATCAAAGATGTTCCTCTATCTAGAAACACAATGAAAGATAGAATCTTGAAATTGGCAGAAAATGTTACAGATCAACAAAAAATGACATTAACTCCGCTCCTTTTATATCGCTATGTCTTGACGAAAGTATTGACACTACTAAATCGGCACGTTTAGCTGTCTTTGCTCGATATTGTGTAGAAAACATCATTAAGGGAAGAATTAATTGCGATAACATCGTTGTTAACAGCTACAAAGGGCACAGATATTTGTACGGCAGTAAGAAATTCGCTTGCTGAGAAGGAAATTGATTTAAAAAAAATTGTTTAGTAACCACTGATGGTGCTCCAAATATGGTAGGCAAAAAATGGCTTAATTTCTTTATTTAAAACAGACGTAGGACACTCGATTCTTGAATACCACTGCATTATTCACCAACAAGCCTTATGTGCAAAGAGTGGTTCAAGATTTCTTGATAATGTAATAACTTTATTCACAAAAATAGTCAACCTCATATCGTCACAGGCTTTAAATAAACGAAAGTTTGATGCTTTGTTGAATGAAGTCAATTCGGTGTATAATGGCTTAATAATGTATAACAATGTTTGCTGGTTGAGCCGCGGGAACGTACTTCAAAGATTTGTTGATTGCTTGGAAGAAATCAGACTGTTTCTACAAAATGAGAGCAAAATTGAACAATACCCACAGTTGATGGATATTATGTGGCTTTTATAATTGATGTTTTTTACAGACATATGCCAATATTTCAACAAATTGAACATAAAGCTTCAAGGCCCGCATAAAACAGTTATCGTCATGATGGATCCGCTTTTGAAGCTAAACTATATGTTTTCAGAAACGATATTATTACAAAAAACTACAAGTACTTACCAAACTTGAAAAAAAATATCACAGATTTAGATGCCCAAGAGAAACGAAACGAAGAAAAAGTTATTGATGACTTTATTTCCATAATGGATTCTTTAATCAAAGAATTTTCAGCGAGATTTTCTCAGTTCAAGGAATTATCGGAAACGTTCAAATTTATTATGTACCCTGATGTGATTTCGTTTGATAAACTGAACTCGTCTCAATTCGATTGGTTGGAAATTGAAGAACTTGAAATGCAACTGATTGATTTCCAGTCTAGTTCAATATGGATTCAAAAGTTTATTGAAACAAGGAAAAAGTTGGAATTGATTGAAGCAGAAAGATTGACAAGCAATATAAGTAAAAATACCAGTAACGAAATTTTGGAAACATGGAATTCGATTCCAGACGCATTTAACTGTTTAAAGAAGTTGGCGTATGCTATTTTAACCATATTTTCATCTACCTATGCCTGCGAGTCATTATTTTCAGAGATAAATAACATCAAAGACTCGCTTAGAAACCGTTTAACAGACGACTCTAATTCAGCATGCATTCTACTAAAAGTAACATCTTATAATCCTGATATAAGTTATTTCTCATCTAATCTACAACAGCAGAAATCACACTAATGTTACTTTAATTAAAATTACAAGTATAACTAAAACATTTACTACTATACAGTGCAAAATGTATTTTTTCGTATTAAATAAAGAATTTTGATTTGTTCGTATTTAGTTTTATTAGTTGTTCAATAATCACAAGTCAAAATTATTTGATGGCACGCCTATAACTCATTAAACGTTTTTTTAGAAAAAATGGCACGTTGACCCAAAAAGGTTCGCCACCCCTGTTATAGGCGATATCAAGTCATCAAAAAAAAACTTCTTCAATACTTAATTAGCTATCTTTGATTCTATAACCAAATAAAAATATTTTATTTAATTTGCTGTAATCCCATGATGAGAGAGTTTTTATTACGTTTTCTTTTTTAAAAATAACATTCTACTCTTTCAGAGAAAAACAGATCCCAGATCCAGAATCGAAAAAAAAATTCAGGAACATAAAAATTCATCACTGTCATTATTTTTGAAATAGTGCACATTATAGCTGTAATTTGTTTGACCTTCTAAGTTATTAGTAGAGTTAGTTATAACCCATCTCTTATGTGTTTATTTCTCATTTAAGGAAGTTGTAAGTAATGTATTTCTCTATTGCGCTTTTTTCCACGTAAAACAGTTTTATGATATTTGGAAAACCACGGAAAGCACACACACACACTCTTTGATGGATTACTATGCGAAGACTGAGACCAAGAGGAGTATTTTCAAACATAAAGCATAACAATTGTTTTTAGCAGTAACATACATATTATAATGAATACACTTTTTACCCGGAAGTGGTCGCGCGGGACACACAGATCACGAAATTGTTGATTCTGGCAGAACTGTTTATTTGTCACCAAAGAAAAATTGAAGAGTCCTTGAAAGTAGGTAAGTAACTTTCTCTTAGTTAAATTATTCACTGGAATAACGATTTGTATCGTGTACAATAAAATAATTATAAAAAAGGATTGGGGTGACTCAATAACCCTGCTAGATCGTATCGAGTGCGCGCCTGCTCCCAGGTTAAAACATGTTGAAGTCTTTTTGCTTTAAAAATATTAAAAATAATACAATTATTCTTCATCGGAATTTTATATTGTTGTTCATTATTTAACATCAACTATAAATGCTAATTCTGTGAGGATTAAAATTAAAATTCGCTTAAAACTAATTATAATTTGAGCAAGCATTTAAAAAAAAACATTTTACATTTTTGTAAACATTGTCGCGCACTTGGCTTTAATGTTTGGCAAGAATGTTTTATTTTCTTTTAAACGAACTCATGCAAAGAGCGCGTACTTCGGCCGGTATACTTTTAATGTATCAGTGCTGCACAGAGTATTTTATAACTATTTAATTAATACTAAATTAAGAACAAGTTTAATAAGTATTAACGACTTCCATGGGCTTGTTCTACAAAGCAAAGTTTTTATAAGGAATGCTTATGATTAGAAATTGACCCTCTGAGTTATTTTTCTATATTTAGCAGATATCCATATTTTGTCTTCTAAGCAGTCACCGCATTTTGCAATATGTTCAATTTAAAAATTAGAGAAAGGAAAAATAACGTAATAATTGTCCTATTACTTAGTTAATTTATTTTTTTGCTTAAAAGTAGTATTCAAAATTTAATACTTATGTTATTAATGTGTATGGTTTATAATTAAGATCTCGTATTGTAGCTTTAGCGTCAAAGTGAATTATTATTGCATTTAGTGCATTATTAATGTATAAGGGGGGCGCGATAAAAATTGTGATTGAAAAGGGGGGCGCCAGTATTGAAAGTTTGAGAAGCACTGATGTAACTGTTAAAACAAAGACAAAAGTTTGCGTCGAACCTGTTTTTCAGCCAAATTAGCCAAACCGAGTTTGCATTGTTAGATCAATGCAGACAAATCATGCTCTTTTTTCAATTCCTTTTAATAGTTCACTCTCCCTCTCTCTCTATATATATATCTTATTCAAATTTTCAACCGTTATTAAATACTTTCTATTCATCCATTCAAAGTAGCAATTGATTTTTTTTTTTTTTTTTTTTTTAAATTTTACATTACTTCAGTGCTTCTCAAACTTTCAATACTGGCGCCCCCCTTTTCGATCACAATTTTTATCGCGCCCCCCTTATACATTAATAATGCACTGAATGCAATAATAATGAACTTTGATGCTAAAGCTACAAAAGGCGGTCTTAATTATAAACCATACAAATTAGTAACATAAGTATTAAATTTTGTATACTACTTTTAAGTAATAAATAAATAAATAAAATAATAGGATAATTATTATGTGTGTTATTTTTCCTTTCTCTAATTTTTAAATTGGACTTATTGCAAAATACGGTGGCTGCTTAGAAGACAAAATATAGATATCTGCTAAATATAGAAAAAGAACTCAGAGGGTCAATTTCTAATCATAAGCATTCCTTATAAAAACTTTGCTTTGCAAGACAAGCCCATGGAAGTCGTTAATACTTAAACTTGTTCTTAATTTAGTATTAATTAATTAGTTATAAATTACTATGGAGCACTGATACATTAAAAGTATACCGGCTGAAGTACCCGCTTGCACGAGTTCATTTATAAGAAAATAAAACATTATTGAAATAATCGCTGAATTTTGTAAGGAGAGTAAAGCCAAGTGCGCGACAATGTTTACAAAAATGTAAATGATTTTTTTAAATGATTGCTCAAAGTATAATTAGTTTAAAGCGAACTATAATTTTAAGCCTTACAGAATTATCATTTAGAATTGATGTTGAATAATGAACAATAATATAAAATTCAGATGAAGAATAATTGTATTATTTTTAATATTTAAAGCGAAAAGACTTCAACATGTTTTAACCCTGGAGCAGGCGCGCACTCGATACTAATGGTCCAGCGTGGTTATTGAGTCACCCCAATCCTTTTTTTATAATTATTTTTATAGTACACCAGTGTTTCTCAAACTTTCAATACTGGCGACCCAATTTTCAATCATAATTTCTGCACTGAAAACAAAAGCACTTCGTATACTATTACCATTTTGAAAATCCTACCTATGTTAAACAGGATTTTCTGCGGTGGCTGCTTTGAAGACAAAATATAGATCTCAGCTAAATAAAGAAAAATAACTCAGTGTCAATATCTGATATTAAACCTTTCTTTGAAAAACTTTGCTCTACAAGACAAGCCCATGGAAGTCACTGATAATTATTAAACTTAGATTAATTCAGTATTAAGAAATTATTTATAAAATACCTTCTTCAGTACTGATACATTAAACGTATACTGGCTGAAACACCGGCTCTTCGCACGAGTTAATTTTTTTAAAAAATATAACATTATTCTTGATATAATAGCTGAACTGTAAGGAGAGTAAAACTGCGTGCACGACATTGTATACAAAAATGTAAAATGATTTTTTTAAGATAAATGCTATAATTGTAAATAACTGTTTAAAAGAACTGTAATTTTAAGCATCACAGAATTATCATTTAGAATTAATGTTAAGTAATGAAAAATAATAGAAAATTCCTATGAAGAATAATTGTGTTATTTTTTAATATTTAAAGCGAGAAGACTTCAAAATGTTTTAACCCGGGAGCAGGCACGCACTCGATACTAACGCTGATGGTAGTGCGGGGGAACTCACTCACCCCAATCATTTATTTATAATTATTTTTACTCTACACGATACAAATTGGAAAATTCCAGTGAATAATTTAATTAAGAGAAAGTATACTTACCCCGGTTTTCAAGGAATGTTCAATCTTTCTTTGATGATTTGAGAAAAAGTCCAATAAAACTGAACTAAAATGATTGACAAGTGAAATACCTTAATAAAGGACGAAAAGCAAAGATACTTTTCACTAATATTACAGAAATGTTACTTGCTGGCAAAGCTGTCATATTTTGTTCAAGTAATTGTAGTTTTAATGAGCATTCATGATCGAGTGAGTGAATATTAACGTCGCACTGTTCAGCTACACGAGGGCTTTTAGAGACGGACCTCGTAATTTTGAACCATGGCTGACGAGGACGATACTTGAGCTGGCCTCTTTTAACTACCACACCATTCCAACAAGAGGACGTTTGAGCTCTTTAGAGATTTAACGTGCACCTCTCCCTTTCACGACGGGCCTTTAGTGGTACTGGGCTCGAACTCGTGACACCTTTGGTGATCAACAAATAGCAAGTTGAACTTTTTCTTTCTTGTGTCTTTTTGACAAGTCGAACTGAACTTTGTGGTACACTTATGCCTTCATATTTCAGTTGATGGAGTTCTTTAGGAAGCCATTGAAAATTTTTCTTTCGTTTCATGTTCATCGTGTTTCTCAATCATGAATAATATGCATCAGTTTCAACTTCCTTCAATACAGATCACAGATGCCACCGCTGCCTGGTTATAAGTGTATTCAGAAAAAAATACGGATGCTCTAAAAAGGATTATGGTTTTTCACTATGCTTTATATGTTTGAGATTACTCGTAAAAATAAATCTTAGCCAAATAATCCTTCAAAAATCAATCAATTCTTTTCCAAATATCGTAAAACTCTTCATTATTTACAATTTCCCTATGCGAAAAACAAATACATAAAAGATGGGATGGAACTAATGTAGAAACCCTACCAGTAAGTTTGAAGATCAATCAAATAAATGACCAGCAAATGTATTATGCTGCCTGGCTGAAAAGTGAATCATGCCTTCCTTTTCTTTCTACAACTAATATACAGTATTCCAATAATAATTACAGTGATGAAATGTTTATCTTAGAATTTTTCTCAGGGTCTGAGTTTCGTTTTTTCTTTTAACGAGTAATATTTTATGTTAAAACAGAAGAACGCCAGATGATAAACATAAATTATATCAGTGTTGTTGTGTATTTCTTTTATTATGGAAAAAAGTATTTTATTTCACTTCTTTCCGGTTATTTTTTTTAAAAAATCATTAAATTTTCGATATGCTCGCGCCCCCCTTGCAGGGTTATCGCGCCCCCAGGGGGGCGCGCCCCACACTTTGAGAAACACTGCATTACTTGTTTATTTTTCAATTCCTTTTATTAACTCACACTCCCTATTTATTTTTTTATTTATTTATATTGTTTGAATTTACAATCATTAATAAAATACATTTTAAAGCACTCAATTGAGCTGAAATTTTATATACATGATTGTTTTGGATGGCAATACAATAATTTAATTATAACTAATAAAAATTAATTTTGATTAAAACTAATTAATTAAAGGATTACAAATACAGCCACGTTGGTGACTTAGTGACCCTTTTGGCGACTTGTGTCAAAACTTGAAGAGGTTTTTTTCTCACGTTTTAAAGCATTCAGTTGAACTGAAATTTTATGTACACCGATTGTTTTGGATGACAATACGATACTTTAATGATAATTAATAAAAATTAATTACCGCTTAATGTTGTGATTCTGTCCTATGTATATACATATTTATATTAATTGTAACTATTTAATAAAAGTAGCTAAAATAAAATTTTTCTTTGTTGATATATATAAGTAGGAATTGACTTAAATTTTTTTTATATTACTTGTGTGTTTTTTCTTTTCTTTTTCATCATCAAAACTCAGGTGGAATCATTGTCAGAGCCTGATGAAAGTGTTAATTTGATTGAAGAAGTTGTCGATCTTGCCTGGCAAATATATTCAGAAGTGGATAGTAATGACGTTCAAGAACTTCTGGATTCCCACAATGAGGCGCTGACAGTTGATTAGCTCAAAGAAATGTATAAGCAAGAGCAAGACGTTGAAATACTTGAGTCGTTAGACCCAGTTCAATCAGAAGATCGAATGACGATTGGGAACTTGACAGAAGACCTCAGTTTAATTGAACAAGTAACATAAAGAAAAAAATTTAAGCCAATTCCTACTTAGATCAACGAAGAAAAATTTTATTTTAGCTGCTTTTTATTAAATAGTTAAAAATTAATATAAATATTTATATGCATAGGACAGAATCGGAACATTAAATGGTAATTAATTTCTATTAATTATGAATAAAGTATCGTATTGTCCTCCAAAACAATCGTGTATAAAAAAAAATTCAGTTCAACTGAATGCTTTAAAACGTGAGAAAAAAAACCTCTTAAAGTTTTGACACAAGTCGCCAAAAAGGATGCCAACGTGGTTGTATTTGTAATTCTTTAAATAATTAGTTTTAATCAATTAATTTTTATTTATTATAATTAAATGATTGTATTGTCATCCAAAATAATCGTGTAAATAAAATTTCAGCTCAATTGAGCGCTTTAAAATTTATTGTATTAACGATTGAAAATTCCACCAAGATAAATAAATAAATGTATAGAGAGTGTGACCTATAATAGTAGGAATTGAAAAAGGGTTACAAAATTTCAGAAAACATATTATAGACTCAAATGACGAGTTGATTAACGTCGCAGCTCATGTATCGCTTTAACGAGAACGACACCTGATCTGGTACGACAGATTAGCGTTCATCAGCTCCTCTACACCGAGTCTTCAACGGTGCTAGTCTCGAACTCAAGACACGTCAGCCACTAGGCTACCATGGTCACTTTGTAAGTGTGTCCAGCAAGCTAATTTGCACAAACGAATTTCGAGAACTAAACATTTGTTTGCTGGAAGAAATGAAATTAATAGAACAAAATAAAATCTGTCTGAACAACGTAATACAAATAAGAGAAATTCCATCGGTTAAAAATTTTTAATAAAAAGCAAATTGGCATTGGGGCGCCAAATCTTTGCAAGTAGCGCCAAATTTGGCGTGTTTTCGATAACTCACTGTTCACATTTCGAAAGCTATTAAATTTGTCGAAGAGATTTAAATGGAATGTTAATGTTAAATTTTGATTAGAATATTATTTATGCAATATTTTGAAAGCACATAAAAATTAATAATTACCTGTATAAATTAAACATTACTAGTAACAAAAAATTAAATTCCTACAAAACAAAAAAACCAATGCAATTTCTTAAATGAAAAAGAAAATTTAACGTTTATTAAAAATACACTACTAAAATAGAAAAATCACGTTTATACAAATTTCTTTTACTTTTCCAAGGTCGGATAATTTATAATCCAATGAGTAATATACAAACTACAAAAATACAACAGTCTAAACAGGAAGTATTCGTTCCCACTCAACACCCGGTCGTCTGTTTTTAGCGGTGATATCTTTTACAAGTCGGCAATCATCCAGGACACAAAATGTGTAACGTTCGATGCTGTGCAAGGGCGATGATTCATCGATGATGCACCAAAGCTGAGTACTTGAATCCCAATAAATAGAAGGTGGCACATCGTAGAACCTCGTATCCTCGTGATTGTTTTCATACACGATGATCTTCCCATCTAGAACAACAGCCTTTGGCACAAAATATTGAAAAGGTAAATCAGGGAGTGATCGCCAAGTATCTTGAAGTGGGTCATACTCTTCAACGCATTTCAGGTACAAGTCGCCATTTTCTCCGCCAATCAGGTAAATGAGCCCACAGAAGGCCACAACAGTAAAACCCCGACGGAATATTTTTGGTGGGGATACAAGAGTCCAAATCTCAGACCCGGGATCGTATACTTGACTTACCATAGCAGGATTTTCATCGTACATAGACTGGCCAAAGAAGTAAATTTGATCGCGTAAGTTCACAGCCCCATGTATGATCATATCGTGCCTCGCTCTCATAGGTCGCCAAAGATTTGAATGTGGGTCGTAGTAGGTGATCAAGCTGGTTGTTTCATGAGTTTCGGTAAATCCTCCAACGGCATATATGTATCCTCCTAGCGAGACAACATGATAGTTGTATCGATTCCCAAATGTAGAACTCATAGGTATCCATGTTTCTTCGATGACATCAAAAGCAAGTATTACATTATCCCAGGTATTGAATAAATACATATACTGTCCTATTCTGATGATAATGTCAATAAAATATTGTATTTCGCCAATCCGTCGCCAAAAATCCAGCTCATTATCAAAGGTTAAATATAGTTCACTGCCGTATTTTGTAGGAGATATAAAATGTCGAGCTACAAAATACATATATTTTGGCAATCGTGGAGCTTTATAACATGGTGGAAACTGGTTGTTTTTTTCAATGAGGTTGGCATGCCTTAATAGAACTGTACAGTTTGTAAAGAAATAATTGAATTGCTTACTTAACTTCAAGTCTTCGCAGAAAGGATTTGAACTTACTATTGGATGACAAATAATTTGTTTCGCCAACTCTTCATCGATTTCTTCTTCGAGTCGAATACAAGCTATAAGTTCGGGAACGTAACGCAGTCTTATGGAAGTTTTTGCTTTAATCCATTTTATAATGACTTCCCATACCATTTTTTCCGAGCTGACGTTCAAGCTATCGCTGTTTAGGAGATCTTTTAAAGTTTCAAAGGGAAAATCGCCAATGCTTTCTGCAGAGGTCGTCATTATGTCTTGGAAATGCACAAGTACAAACCTACAGCAATCATTTAGAATAGCAAGCCTCTCAATCTGCAATGCAATGATTAAAGAGGATATGCAGTTTTTAGTTGTCATGTTTTGGATCGCGAAGGACCTACACTTTTTCATCAAATCATCTAACAACAAGTAATCGGAAGCCACCATCATATCCCACACATTTTTTTCATTCAAATAAGCAACCCCCATATAAATGTACAAGAGAATGTTTTCTAATGTCTTGCTGTCAATACTTGGAATGAATGTTTCTTGACTCACATCAAAAGAAAATAAAGCACGAAAATATTCACTACGCTGTGATAGAACTACTCTATGGATTTTAAAAACCGTTCCGTCTTCAGTTCTTAGACAACCGTCGGAAAACTTTTCATGACCTTGCCATAACCCACTTTTAAAAATGTCTTGAAAAGTATTTTTACTTATAGAACCCATTTAATAATAATAATAATAAAAAGAAGCTTTAGATGCAAATGCGTTCAAGGTAAAAATGAGGTAACTAAAAATATTGCAAATAATTGTTTATGGCAAATAGACAAATAATAGTTGCTCGATCTCAATAATGTGTTTTAGCGAAAGAACCGAAAACTCTTACTGTATTGTTTAAAATTGTATTGTTGTGAATGAACGTTATTTATAACAATATTCTTTTTGTTAGATGCAATTTTTAGAACGATTATTGCGCACAAAGACATTTTAAGATACCTGATATCTTGAATAATTTGAAGAAAATTTTTACTTTGGGAGAATGTTTCCCATAAAAAGCTAATGTAAATCTTTATAATATGGTCTTGTCAAGCAAATATCTAGATATTTATTTACTTTGAAAATAAATATAACGATAATAAAATATAACACATAGAACAATATACTTTACACTTGCTGTAAGCGAATTATTATAAGAGCATTGGAATTATTTTTTAATTATTTTCAATAAATAAAATTTTAGTATAAAATATTATTGAAATAATGTAAAAATAATTGTGTGTATATTTAAAATTATTTTTATTGAAGTTTTACTCCGGAAGTTCTAAAATATATATAATCGTTGAAATAAAAGTAAACTTTAAGAATTTTTAGGCTGGTTTGACTCAATGCAATTTTGTGCCAGTCAACATGTAACGGGTCTATTCGCGAGCCTCCTACTAATCCTCTTCCGGAAAATCTATTTCTTTAAATATCGTTCTATTGAAAACTTTCTCCCCAAGAAGATACCGTTTATGTAAATAAAGGCTTATATTTAAGCATTAACTTTAAGGTTTGAGAGAGGGAGCTTAGATGATAGAAGTTAGTGATTAACGTAAAGTAGTAGAAAGCTAGTCGAACGTACTCGTTAAATAATTACTTAATGTATAAGATGGATAATTGACGATTTAGTTAATGAGATAGATTTGAATTAGAATAATATCGACTAGAAGTCGAATAGCTCTGAATTGAATTAAGATGATTTAGAAAGTATATTACCAAGATGTTCCAAAAGTGATTCAAATCATAATTAAATATCTCATCTACCTCGCTTTTGCTCCAACACTCAATTATAGGTGCATTTCCTAGCCTGGGTTGTTGAGGCTTGTTAGAGGATTACTAAATTATATTTGTTTTGATTATGGTTGATCTTCATTCTAACTCCCGAAAACTGATGGATGTGAAAGGAAATCAATCACAAACTTGTTTCTTGGCATCAGATCTCTAATGTGAAGAGAAGAGAAAATCCTGGTGAAATCCTAGCTGGGCACACTGCTGTTTTTGGCGCCATTTTTTTTGCCAAATGGTGCCAAAAACCCGTGTTTCAAAAAATGCATGGACGAAAACGAAAATCGGGGGAGGATGTTGGTACCAAAATTTTTGTCGCCAAGCAGTGTGCCCAGCTAGGATCCAACTAAAATCCTTTCACACGCGGACACAAAGTTGACTAAAAAGTGTATGCAGTAGTGGGGGAAAAAAGCCGGAATCGATATAGTGATTGAGTTCGAAAAAGCAATAAAAAGCTTTTTCCATTTTCAATGCACAAGTATCCACTCCTTCTGTTACAGGTGGTACAAGTTGATTCTTATAATAAGGCCCATCAGTGGCGCTCACAGGAATTTTCAGGGGGGAATCATCATTCTCTTATGCTCCAATACGCAGCCAAACATATTCTTCTAATTTTGTCGTTTTTCGGGAGGAAAAGCAATAAAAAATTAATTATTGAATGAATAATTAGCATTAATTAATAAAATGAATTATTTTAATAACAAATATTTAATTCATTTCTGCGTATTATATACATAGGATTATAATTAGAGATTGCAATATGGGACCAAAAGTTCTATACCGGTAGCAGAAATTTTAGAAAAAGTGAGAAAACACAGGTGTTTGTTTTATTTGCCAGTTTTATTAGAGAGTGTAAATATCACAAAAAATAATTTGTAACTTATAAAAAGTAAAGGAACGTCTTATTTATTAGAATTAAAAAAAGGTGTAAATATCACTGTTCAGTCTGTGGTACTATTACAAATTTTTGAAATGTGATCTTAAAATACATAATGCATCAATTGTACAGTAGGATATGCAAATACATTGTGAATAACAAACTCACCAATTTAAAAAACATCGAAATATTACGCACTTTCTTCACAACTACAACCTTGTTTTCACAGATACGAATATCAGACTGCGAATCCTTCGCATGTGCAGTATCGCTCTGAGCTGTAATACGATGGTTTTGGACCGCCTCCTTTGATTCACGTATTTTATCCTCTTGATTGTACTATACAACTTTATATTCACAGGCTAATTAATTTCGCCTGTTAGGGAGACATAAAAATAAAAACGCATACAATTTTGATAGGTTGGTGATCCCTGAACATACAGTGGAGACAGTTCAAAAAAGTTCTAGTAAGTACCAAAAAAAGGGTATTTCAAATTGTGAATACCCGTATTACAAAATTGTACAAATGGCTTAAGGTATCCGACTACGTTCGGTACCGTGATTTTGCAAAAGCGTATAAATGGATAATATTTATGATATTTAGTGTCACTTGGATTAGAAAATTTATATAAAATTGTTTTAAGAATAGTATTACAATAAAAAATTATTTAAGTATAATATTTTGACAAAAAATGAACATAGAATGACCCCTTTTCAAAATAGTTTCCTTTTGTGAAAAATGCTTCTATTATAATAATATTTTGCCTGTATATAGCTCAGGCCTCTGTACAGAGGCACAACTACGATTTTTGAAAAATTCACATTATTTTCAGAGTTACAACCAATTGAAATAATTATCGGCGTTTTTTTCTTAAAATTTCTCCCCTCTGTTGTAAAGCATGGATAAACCCACTTCTAAGTTATATATTTCAAAAATTCTAGCTGAGCCTCTGCACAGAGGTCTGAGCTATATACAGGCAAAATATTATTATAATAGAAGCATTTTTCACAAAAGGAGAACATTTTGAAAAAAGTTTATTCTAAGTTAATTTTTTGCTGAAATATTGTATTTAAATAAATTTTTTTGTCAAAATATCCTTAAAACAATTTTATACATGTGTTCTAATCTAAGTGACACTAAATATCATGAAAATTATCCATTTAAGCGGTATTCAGTATCCCAGTATTGTAATTAATCCCTGATGATCATCAATCGAAAGAAAAAATCAAGTACTATGGAGGAGGGGGTCTGGACCCGGGATCCGTCACCACTGTATGTGCCATTGAAGCCCTTATGTATAATATTTCGTGAAATATGATGAATCAATGAACAAAAATTGATAATATAAATAATTTTTACGAAACCATATTCCCTCTCTGTCTCTCTCAAAAACCGTATAAATTTAAGATGATTTATTTTAACAAATTTTTATTATTTTCAAAGCTTTATATCAGAGGTCCTCAAATTTTTTTGTCTCATAGACCCTTTGAAAAGTTTTTCGGTTTGGGGTAGACCCTTGTTTACCTAATATTGAATTTTTGCAAATTTATCAACTTAAATATCTTTTTGACAGCTGGTACTACTACTTACTTTATCAGAATTAAATCTCTAACTGTAGTAAAGTATTAGTCCGATCAATTCCTATTGTAATATGATATATTTTTTCAATGTAACAATATGAGTTCATTACACTCTGTCGTATTACCATAGTCAAAGCATCTCAAACCTAGTTTCAAAATCTGTGAATAAAGAGGATTTAAATGTTAACGTAGATTAAAACGCCCTGCCAGATTGTCTGTGAGAATTGAGAAAATTCGCGACCTCCAATATTATACTTCTTTAGCTTAATTATGGAAAGAAACGCTGAAAGGGCTCTTGTTTTAATAGAATTTAGGTGGTCACTTTGTAACAGCAAATTAACCTTATATTTAGCAAATAAATGTGTTGAATAAGAAAAATCTGGTTTCCACTTGTTAAATTTTCTTTTTAAATTAAATTCACGACCTTGTTTAATGAGAGTCACTATCCCATATAGGCCCTCATTTACTTCTCATGGACCCCCAAATTACTTTTTCGCTGACGTGGACCCTTGCGGGTCGTTACAGACCCCTGAGGGTCGATATATACCACTTTAAGAAACACTGCATGATAATTCTCTACAATAAACATTCTCCCAATGAATCTTCAACGAATTAAATCAACTCACCGACCACAAAAGCACACAATACTCCAGATTTAATCTATTGGGCTCTTCCTCCGCAACCTCTCTTCGTATTTACGGACTAAAGTACCCTGAGACAGTTCAAGTCTCACACTCATCTATGTCAACTATTTAACACCTCTTTAAGTATTCCTTAAAAAAGGTCTTAAAGAAGGAAATCATTTCGAAAGAAGCTCTTGGCAAAGCTCTTTCATCTTTTATTTTATCGCATTGCCAAATCGGAGTAGAGTTAGTTCTATTTGATTTTTGGTTGTCTTTCGCAAGTATTGAAGAATAGGAAAAGAAATTTAAACAACAAGAAATATACAGTCACAGCTCCATTCATCTCCTTAGAGTAAGACAGTTATATATATCTATATTGGTTTTTCTTTTAATTTCTTAAATATATAATAATTTTTAACACGTTTTCTCATTAACTTCACCTGTATGTAACGGAATCTTTGAACTCAATTTTTACCCACTTTTAAAGGTCAGATTAATTCGAAATTTTGCGCACTTGTCAAGGACTGATGACAGTACAATAATTTAATAATTTTGTTCCATTGTCCTGATCAGGATCATCACGATTAACGATTTGCCATTTCCAGATTTGGCGACTAAAAGATTTTAGTTACAACTGTAAAATGAAAACGCTCATGGTTAATACAAATAGAACAACAAGGGAAATAAAGATCAATTCATCAATGAATAAATGATAGTTTAAAAAACTAAAAAAGCATGCCTTTTATTGTAGATCGAACTTAAGGAATGAAAAATAAATTGTAGTTTAAAAAAGTAACTAAAAAACACGTTTTTACAGTTTTAGTCGGAACTAAAAAGTAAAAAATGGTTCTTAATCTAAGAATAAAATTATTAACAAGAAAATTAATGTTATTGTGGTAAAAGCGTGGAATGTTCGATATCAATTGTTATAATTTCTTACTAGTTCTGTTCCGAAACGCAGAGTTTGCGTAAAAGTGTAGTACAAATTACCGCACACTTCAAAACACAATGACATTAATTGTTTCGTTAATCATTTTATTCTTATATTAAGAATTATTTTTTTACTTTTTAGTTCGATTCACTATAAAAGCGTGTTTTTTAGTTTTTTTAATCTACAATTTATTTTAGTACTATCGTTGTCTTATAAAAATTTATACTGACTTGCCAAAGAACCATATCTCTATCATCTGACTCTTCCCTATCATGAAAACTAATCAACTAATGAAATGATTATAATGAGTTTAATAATAGAAAAGAACATGAGTCACACACACATTATATTTATACGTTTATAACATAAGATAGATTGTACTTTCAAGAACAATTTCTAAGGCAGAAAAAAGAGGTCTTAAACACCAGATTATAATTAATTTAACGAAAAGTTTTTAAACAACAAAAATATTTTAAATTTATGCTTTAAATGACTAAGAAAAATTCATTTTTAATTAAATCTCTGAGACAGTGAATAATTAGGCTGTGTTCTTTTTATGAAGCAACCTCGAAATATTGATTTAAAACTGGTGATGCAATGATTAAAGGACTTTCTGAGCGTATTTATAATAAAAAAGACTATCTCTTCGCCCCTTTCCAATTTCCATATGAATGCAACACCAAAATCAGATATTTAACATCTAGTTTCAGATGAATGGATATTCAGTTTATCAACATCTATTTATTTTGTGAGTTTCTTAGATTTGTTTGACCTTTTCACAAAGAAGAATCTGTTTAACACCCATGTTATAATCATAAAAGTGTGATGATGTTTATTAGAAAAGTTTTTCCAACTAATTATAAGATAATGTCAAGCAGGTTAATTAACTGTAAGTTGTTCTGGAGTTTGTTTTTTAAGTGTTTACTTTTCACTTTAAATGTCTAGGATATACATTTTTTTTTCACCTTCATTATAAAAGAATTTCAGCAGCCCACACAGAAATCGTGATGGAAACGATTTTTAAGTGGAATAAAAAAAGTTCGCTTAAGGCTGTTCCAACAAACTAACTTTCTGAGTAAACGCCCTTGTAAAGGCATTTATTGAGATGGTAATGACAAAATAAATTTTAGTTCTTTTCAGGAAAAACAGATGCGCTGGTACTTAGCAGTTATTTCCGGTCACAATATCTTGGTGATTTTGTCTGGCACTTACACCTTCTGATCTATTTCCATCCACGTCTGCAAAGATATGGAGTGTAAAATTTCTCCGTAGGTACCACCTCCTGGTCACACTCACAAATATAATGCGCAATGAATCTTGAAAAAACATCTAGCGATTTGACTTAAAAGTTCGTGTGTTTATATTTAAAAAGAGATTATCTCAAAAACACTGGCATAGCTACCCCTAAGGGGGCCCTGTATCAAAATTCCTTGGAGACACTTTTCTGGGGCCCCTAACATTTTACGGATTTTTCTTTTGACATTTTGGGGTCCCTGTTCATTGATACAGCTGATATGGCGATAGCTATGCCCCTGCTCAAAAGTTAAAAATTAAGACAGAAAAGAAAAAAATGTGCAAAAAGTGTCAATGAAAATCATTTAACTAAATGACACAAAATTCAAATGAACGAATACATAACAATACGATAAAACATTCCTTTGCCAAAAATTAGATTCACAATTCAGTTACATTTGAAGAACTCCAGCACTTCACTACACTTCCTCCCCTTTCTTGACGGGGTTTTACGGAAAGCTCAGTAGCTCAGGGAAATAACTTAAGGGTCATTGACGAAGTTTAGTGGGGTGAGAAGGAAGATCATAAAAAGGTACATTGCACCCTTATCTGTGAACAGTATTCTTCAATCCCACATTGGGGCACGGGGGAAAAGTAAAAAAAACAAAATTAAATTAAAAGCGTTAAATAAAATGAGTGGGTGTTTATTCGTGGGCTGATTAAAATATTAGTTGTTGCGTCCATGAAATTAGATCATTATTAATATGGAAAATAATAGAAGTGATAAGATTATTCTATTAATATCTCAAATGATACGCTTATGTTATAAAAGTATTTTGGAGACTAACTGTGCTGTATTGAAGTTTCAACATACGATTTCAAAACAAATGATTGCATGAGAGAAAAACGTAATTTTTTATTCTATTTCACGAAAAGGGCAAATAGATTTAAACTGATTGATTGATTTATTGATCGTTTACTGACGTCGCATTTGAAGTTATACGAGGGCTAACGGTTATAACTACTGAAGGAGCAGATATGTTGCTAATCATTTGTGCAGAATGGTAACAATACAATTGGCTCAATTCATGTGACATCATAGTCACATGATAAGGATAACCACGAGTTTATAGCCAATCAGTTCAAAAACTCATGTGACATCATAGCCACACGATAAAAGCAATTATGTGTTTCCAGCTAATCAGTTCATGCGCTTCGTTGTTGCTAACTTTTGATCTTTTAAGAAACTTTCTCTTAAAAAGTACAAATTTGCCAACAACAATAACGCACAAAGGTAGACAAAATAAGGAAAAGGTGCATAAAATAGGATTTTTTTGTTAAATTTTAAAATCTTTCGAAGAATTTTTTTTCCATTACATTTGGGAACGTAATTACCCGATTATGAACTTTTAAATGTTATCTAAATTTTACAAATTTACAAATACAGCAATAAGTACAATTAGTTTGATGTCTGGTTTGTGAATTCAACGGAGAACACGTGACCGCCTTTATCATGGGATAGTCATGAATTGAGCCATTAGTTTAAAATACAAATGCAACATAAATTAAAAATATAATTTGAGTATATAGTTAGGTGAAATTGAAATTTATTTTACTCGTTCAAAATCAAAATTATGCGTTAATTTGGATATGGATGAGTATTAAGTGCCAGACGATTATTCCGTGAATCAGTTGAAAAGAAAAAATAGTTCACCACATCTGAACTATTTTTGAAGCCTGGGGTAGCCAAGTTATCACGTTCACCAACTCATGGCTGGTATTTCTTCTATTCGGTCGTAGATTCGAGTCCTGATGTCACTGAAGATCATCCATGTAGAGAAGCTGATACAGGTTAAGTTTGTTGAGGCTTGAAGTTCACATACTGGCGTAGTGTAAAAGTCTGGAAGGTAAGGTGCCAATTTAAGCGTGATCTTCATTACCTGAGCACGGTTCAAAATTACTGGGTTCATCGCAAATAGCCCCTCGTGTTGCTTCGAAGTGTGAGACGATAATAAACAATAAATAAATGACAATCAGCAACAGTGTCGGTTTAAGCTCCTTTCGGGCCCTGGGCGCAGAAGATCTGCGGGCTCCCTTAGCATTGACAACTCGAAATTTGTGACGAATCTGTACGGCACTTTATCACTAATACTCTTGGGCGTCTTTGGGGATTGTAAATTCGCGTATATTTCCAACCAGCTCTAAAAGGAGAAAACGGGATATGCAAATGAATCAAAGTATTTAAGGAGAGTGTTGTAAGTTAGCAGGTAGAAGGCTATTGAGCCAAGACATACACTGACGGAGTTCTGAGAAGATTCAAGTTCATTGTGTGATTACTTTTTGGCTGATTATCGGGCAGCGATCTACATTCGGAAAATTTGAGCCGACTGGAAAGGAGTGAAGTAGTAAAAGTCCGGTGATATTTAAACTTCAATTATCGCATAATAAGAGTAAATATATAATAGAGTTAGTGGAAAGTTAATGATTGCTAGTAATTCAAATTGCTTATATCTCTCGGTCCTCTTATTCCATTCGATATTGAGTTTAATAGTCGATTAGTATCATATTTCGTGATTTAATTTAATAGTAAAATTCAATCCCATTGACGTAGACATATTGATTAAATTTTCGTATTTAGAAGGTTGATAATAGATTCAAGTGAATAAATATAATTTGTTATTGTAAAAATGTCGTCTGGTAATTCTTTGCCTCAATTCAATCTTCGTGTCCAAGGTGGAACCCAGGGGGTCCTACAAGTTTATACCAGAAAATCTGGTTAAGTCCAGCTTTATTGGCCCTTCTGGGTCACTTCGGGCCCCATGGACACCCGCCTCAAGCGCTCAGTGGATGAACCGGCACCAGTAGCGCACACAGGAATTTTCAAGGGGGGGGGGTCCGAGGTCGAAAGTTCACCATTCTTGTATCATGCTGATATTGATTTTGTCGATTTTCAGGAACAAAACACAGTAAAAAACTAATTATTGAATAAATAATTAGCATTAATTAATAAAATGATTCATTAATAACAAATATTTAATTAAATTTTTCGTACTATATACTTAGAATTATAAACAATCGGAAAAAAGATCGAGGGCTTTGGGGGTCCGGACCCCCAGGACTCTCCCCTTGTGTGCGCCATTCACCGGCACTGATGAGTAACGTACACAAGGATAGAGTTTGGTAGTTCAAACCCTTCCATTCTCATGGACTAACAGAATTATAATTTTGAGCACAGAAAAATTACGTTGCATCTCTTTCATGTACTTTTCCGTTTAATATGACCTTCCGCCACTTATAAAAGAAGTCTATACATGCCCTTTATCTCTGCACGGAGCTTTCAAAAAATTATTTTCCTCGTTAGGTACCTTGTTCATTAAACAACATGATTATAGGCAAAGATGCATCATAAAGAATTGCAAATCTTGGTGAAAAAACACGAAGAATGAGTATTGTTATCAAAAATAAGGAATATTTCATGCATTTTAAAATGTTCTTATTGTATTCATTATTCGTAATGAAACTTTTCTTATACAATTTATCTCAGGCGCGCCGAGTTCTATCTCTCTCTCTATATATATACATTCAGTGGCGCACACAAGGGGGGTCCGGAACCTCCCCCCCCAAAGCCCTTGATTTTTCCCGATTGATTATAGTTCTAAGCCTATGATACGCAAACTTTAATTAAGTATTTGCTATTAATGATTAATTTTATTAATTAAAGCTAATTATTTATTCAATAATTAATTTTTTACTATGTTTTGTTCCTGAATATCGACAAAATCAAAAAGAGCATGATACAAGAATGGTGAACTTTCAACCCCGGACCCCCCTTGAAAATTCCTGTGTGCGCTACTGTATTCATTTTATTTTACCAAATGAATCTGAATCCGGTTTTGACACACCAGTTCGAGATCTCGCATCCATCTTAACTTCCATCTCCGCACACACTACTGGGGCAATTTGCAACTTTCCCCCAAGACTTCCTTCCGATGTTATCTTTAAGACAAGGGGCTCGGAACGACAAAGAACACGAGAATTTATCGGGGGGAGGTAAGGGGTGACAGCTCAAGTGGGTGGTGTCAGAAGGCGGCGGGAAATGTCAGTTACGAGCTTAGAGCTTACGAGAGAATGGTGGAAGCTTCTACTTTGTTTCACGAGGGACCCAGCTGCTGGAGGGAAGAGTGTCAATTAATTCAATTTCTAAACAAAGAATGTAAATCGTGACAAAGTATCTTGAAGGCCCTTCACGGATTGTGAACAAAAGCTTTGATTCACAGAAAAGCCTGTTATTTAAGTCCTGCCCAGGCTGGTATCAAGTTTTGTGGCTACTTCCTGCAGCTGTTGTAAGACTAGAGGTTTTTCGGTTTTACTTAAAATCAATAATTTGTACAGATGCAGCAACTTTTTTGATATAACATTCATGTTAACAACAAAGATTATTTACTTTATTGGTTTCTGAAGATCTATTCATAGCAGCGCAATTCTGGTAAAGAATAATAAAGATAATTTTTACAGGAAAAAATGTTATCGTGCCTTCCAGGGATTGCAATACCGGGATACCGAATACCGGTATTTTGGGCCATTTGTGTATTTTTGTAATACCGATATTCACAAGTTTAAATACCGGTTTTTCGGTATTTACCAGAAATTTTTAAATTTTCTCCACTATATGTTCAGGGATCGTCAACCTATCAAAATAGTATACGTTTTTGTTTTTATGTCTCCCTAACGGGTGAAATTAATTAGACTGTGGATGTAAAGCTGCATCGTACAATCAAGAGGAGTAATAAAATATTTGAAAAATCCAAGGAGCAGACCTAATAAAACCATTTCTAGATTTATGACCACCATAAAATGTGCTAAAAGAGAGAATAATTGGAAATGCTCAGAAATACTTTAAAAACTCGGTTAGTATTTCTAGAAATATTAACCCCAAAATGGTCCCATGCAATTTAGGAGAAAATGTTACACTTACAAATCTACTCCTCAAAATAAAAGATGTAGCGGGTTATCTCATAAGGTTCCCTCTTAAATTATTTTGGGATAATATTCTTTAAAAGTTTTACTTTGAGTTTAACTGTCACCTCTCCTCATAGATGAAAGCGGATCAAACAGATTGGTTCTAAAATATAAAAGACAATGAGAGAAATGAGTATGGGAATAAATAGTTAGCTTAGTTTCGTAAATTATAGTGAAGAAGTTAGAGATTAACTTCCGGCTCGAAAATTAGATTAATAAACTAGTCAATAATTATTTGCTTAAGTCCCTGCGCTTACTTGCTTGAGAGTGAATTCTAGGTGCCATCCTCGTCATTTGACTGAGGTTCAAAATCACTAGATCAGTTGCCAATAGCCCTAGAACAGCTTCAAAGTGCGAAGTTAAAAAATAAAAAATCCAATCATTGGGTCACATCACTAACAAAAATCACATTAGGTTATTTTTTCTGAATTATTAATGTTTGGCTGCATCTAACATGACCAAACCTCCCACTTTTAGGTAGACTGTCCCGTTGTCCCCCCAACATAGCTGAAACGTAGCTTTTTCGGAAAGTAAGTCTGATTCACCTTAAATCTGTCGATGCTCACAGTCTTTCCGTTGGCTTGATGTGGTAGCTTGGAGAGGGGGTGTCAGCTCAGGTATCGTCCTCATCAGTAGCGCACACAGGAATTTTTCAAGGGGGTCCGGGGTCGAAAGTTCACCATTTTTGTATCATGCTCCTTTTGATTTTGTCGATTTTCGGCAACAAAAAAGTAAAAAACTAATTATTGAATAAATAATTACCATTAGCATAATTAATAAAATTAATCATTAATAACAAATACTTAATTAAATTTTACGTACTATATACTTAGAATTATAATCAATCGGAAAAAAAATCAAGGGCTTTGAGGGGGGGGGTCCGGACCGCCCCCTGTATGCGCCACTGGTCCTCATCACTTGACCGAAATTCAAAATTACAATAGCCCTTCATGTTGCTTTATAATGTGACTTCAATTTCACTAATAAATCATTATAAATTTGGTTTCGAAATCAGAAATGTTCTAAAATATTAATGCTAAATCAGTGGCGCACCCAAGGGGGGTCTCCGACACTTATTTTTTTTTGCTTGATTGAATATAATTTTGTGTACATCATGCGTAAAATTTAATTAAGTAATTGTTTATAATAAGGCCCAGGGGTCGAGTGGTAGCGTATGGTGCTTCGAATCCTCAGGTCCAGGTTCTACTCCCGGGCCGGGCAAAGTCGACTCAGCTTTTCATTTCTTCTGCAGTGGATCGATAAATGAGTACTAAGTTTGCTCGGAGACTTAAACACTGGGGCACTCACTTAAGACTAACCACCTGATCGGGATATCTGCTCATGTGCACCTTAGCGCCCAATGGTCATGTTTTCCGGGATGGGCCCTGGCCCTCATGGGCTGTTGAGTCACTGTGAGTTTGAGTTGAATTATTAATAGTAATTAACTTTTTTATTAATGCTAATTAATGATTCAATAATTTATTTTTTACTGTTTTATTGTTCACGAAAATCGACAAAACTAAAAGAATATGTTTGGCGGAGTATTGGGTTATGATACAAGAATAGGGACTTTCGACCCTAGACCCTCCTCCCCCTTTGAGAAGTTCCTGTTTATGCCACTGTGCTAAATAATTACCTATGTTTTACAAATATGGCTGGAATAGGAAAATTCTTAGGTGTTTAATACACTTTATCGAATTTTGAAGATTTTCGAGTCCAGCTGTATTCACTGAAGACATTCGAACACAATTCACATAACCTGTAACAATTTTTCCTTCTTGTTTATTTGAGAAATGGTTGGACAAGAAAACATTAGAGACAACCCTCTATACAAGTCTTGTATCTGAGAAGATCTTCTTGGAGCCTGCTTAATTAAAAGAAACCGCAACAGAAATAACTAGAGTGAAAGCAGGGGTCCTTGCAAAGTTTCTTCCAAAGAGTTGCAAGTGGAAACCACACACATTTTTAAGTGTCCCTGTCTCCCACCAAGAGATTTCCGGTGGGCACGGCAACATCTGGCCGACATTTCCCCCCAAACGGAAGGATCAAGGGATGACAACGGAAGTATCAGGGGTCGGGCGAGGGCTATCTATGAATGCCAATCCTGTGTCAACCGCATTTTTCTGCTCCAAGTAGATTTCGATCCACAAAGTAAGGACTTGTGTTCTTTTTAAGGTTCTTCCTGGAGACTAGTAAAGAGCAAACATTTTTAAGTGGGACCAAAAAAAAAAAAAACCTGAAAAGTTTTTGCTGGGAAAATATAACTTATTTTAAAAATGCAATACACATTTAAAATAGCATAATATGAAAATTATTTGATAATAGTGCAGGGAATAAAGCTATAATTCTCTGTGTATCGTATTTCTCTTTCGATTTTTTAAAACTTAAATGAAAGTAAAGGGGTAAGATTTTAATAGTTTAGAGAGGAATTTTATTTTTTTCCACATGAAAAAGATTTTCAACTTTTAAAAGGGTTTTTTTTCTGATAATGTTATGTGGAAATATTTTTTGATTTATTTATGAAAAGCAATTTATTTAGTTTATCCCTTACCATAAAATCCGTCGATAACACGCACTTATACTTTCAAGCTACATTTTTTTAGTTTTTAGGTATATTCGCCGTTCAAGCACACTCCTTTTTTACGAAGAAACCTGAAACGTATGTGTCCAATGCTCTTACGGTTTGAAGTTACTTATTTGAGGTATTATTCAAGCTTAAGAAAAAAATAGTATGCTTTTAGAACAACAACTGCTCAAGTTCATTAGGTATATCATCTCTTTTAAATAAAAAAAAGAAAAGTGAAAAGAAAAAAATTAGTATTTCAAATCTCTATATATATATATACACTCTGTCGCAAAAAAATATATGCACCCAGAAGAAATTGAGCTACATTCACGAAATTTGGTATGCATGTAGTGTATATGAAAATAAACAAATGATTAAAAATTCAGAACAAAATATCATTTTATTAAGCGGTTACAGCTTGCAAAAGGTTAAAAATCAGTAAGTAGTAAAGCCACCTCTGGCAGCTATACAAGCCAAAATTCGGCGTGGCATCGATTCAATTAGATCACTTATGACCCCCTGTGGAAGATCCTGCCATAGTCTTTGAATCTGCGCAGTTAATTCTCCTGTATCTCGGGACGGCTGCGGTTGCCTTCCCAGCGCGTCCAGACATGCTCTATTGGCGAAAGATCTGGTGACCTGGCAGGCCATGGTAGGACGTCATATCCTTGAAGACATTGTTGGGAGAGTCGCGCAGTATGTGGACGAGCATTATCCTTTTGATAAATGACACCTGGGCGACTTGATAGCATGGGTAGCACAATCTGCGTTAAAATATCGTCCACGTATCTGCGAGCTGTCAAAGTGCCTTGAAGGACCACTAAAGATGATCGTGTGTCCCAAGAAATTGCTCCCCACACTGTCACACCTTGTGAAATTGCTGTATGCCGCTCGACAATAAATGCCGGATCGGACCGCTGGCCGGTGCGCCTCCAGACACGTGTGCGGTGGTCATCATCACTGAGACTGAATCGGGATTCATCACTGAAGATGACACGTCTCCAGTCTGTCACACTCCAAGTTGCCCGAGGTCGGCAAAAATCCAGTCGACACTGCCTATGATGTGGGGTCAGTGGTAAGCGTCTTAGCGGACGTCGGCTCCTCAAGCCAACTTCGGTCAGTCGTCTCCTTATGGTTTCTCTTGATGGCACTGGATGTCTGGAAGGAGGTAAGTGGCGTTGAATCGATGCTAGCGACGTTGTTGGTGCCGAAGTGGCCACTCTTCTGATTGCACGATCCTCGCGATCATTTGTGTTCCTGGGACGTCCTGACCCTCCGCGACGGTACACTCTACCTTCTGTGATCCACTGTTGCCAACACCGATCAACTACCATATCGCTCCGACCGAGGTGGCGGCCGATACGTCTATTCGACCAACCTGCTTCTCTGAGGCCTATTATACGGCCCCTATCAAAGTCCGTCAGCTGCTCGTACTGCCGCCGGTTACGTCTTAGAGGCATCCTAAGTCTCAATATCGTCTATCAAAGTCATCAGATTCGTTTGGATAGCCGTACGGCGCTCGTACTCATGCTTTTAAACTCTCCCAGTTGCGCAACTAATATGCGCATAGCACACTTAGCCTTGTCTCATTGGCTTCGAAATTTTAATCATTTGCATATCTCTTACCAGACTACATTCTTGCCGAGTTTCGTGATTGTAGCTTGATTTCTTCTGGGTGCATATATTTTTTTGCGACAGAGTGTATATATGTGTGTGTGTGTGGATCTAATGGTTCACATACAAAAACATGCCTTCTAAATTTCATATTAGTATGTCTAATCGATCCTGTATGTGTGAGATCTCTCTCTCTCTCTCTCTCTATATATATATATATATGTAATGATAAAATTTAGCAGTGCATAATTTGTCGTGGCGAGTGGTAGATTTAAACAATGGCGAACCAAAGGTAGGGCGTGGTTGGTGATGTGATTTTCTGTGTTACGTGGAGCGTGGTCGAGTACGGTATTATCGAAGAGGCACTCATGTAAATCGTTATTCCTTTTTATTCACATCCGGAAACACATAAACATCCAGTAGGGACGGCATTACACATAACAAAAAGCAAACATAATGGCACAGACAAAGACAAACATAGAACGCGTTGCAGCCAGCTGATTACATGATGAAGGCATGTAGACAAAAGAGAGCGATTACGCAAGACTTTTGCTTTTATACCAGCAGTGAGAGCACGTGAGGATTACGTAATAGTAGTTTTGATTGGATATAATGGGCGGGATAGGGATTTCGGACTAGCCGATTACAACTAAGATTACAATGTTAATTTTAAACCAAAGAGTTAAAGTCGTTTGTCTTACTCCGGCCTCAAAATATTCTGACATCTTAAAATGTGAGAATATGGCTTGTGTGTCAATGGATATATATCGAGTATACTCGTCATAAGTAAAAAGTAATGACCATATTGGCTATTTAAATTGTAATCTTTGAATTTAAAGAATTGAGAAAACAAATTAAACAATTAATTGAGAAAACAAAGATTACAATTTAAATAGCCAATGGTCACTACTTTTTAATTATGACGTGTATACTCGTCAATACACAAAATTCTGCAACCTCTCCATGACGAGTATACTTGTTGCCACTCCTAATAAATTCAACATTTCCTGTTTTGTATTATTTAATATTTGTTTCGCGTTTGTTTATTCTTTTTTAATCTGGCAGCAGAATTTTAGTTAAGTATTGTAACGTCGTGTATAGCTAGCATAAAAAAAAATGTTACTGCCTGATATAAAATAAAAGCATTGTTTATTTGCTAAACAATTTGTTAATGAAGCAAAAGAATTCAGTTCATATGCCAAGCCGGTGCAGTCAGTCTATATTCTATTTTTCAACGTCATCGGCATTCATCGTCTTTCCACTCCAATCTCGGACTAAGCCCTTTTCTCCTCTTCCCGTCCGTTCCAACCAGGGCAGGGCTTTTCCCTTTTCTCCATCCAAGCCCGGCTCCTCTCTCTCTCCCGACTCTTTTTCTTCTCTTTTTCCGTCTCCTCTCTTTTCTCCGGTCGCTTGACATCATTGAGCACTGGAACGCGAAGCGTTCCTCCGTCCCATACTTAACGTATTGGGCGCTTGATGTTGGTTGGCCTGCTTTTGAGATCGTGTTTCCTTATTGGTGTTCTTTTCTCCTGAAAAAGAACCATTTTAAACACCAGGGGTGTGTTCACAACACGCCCCTCGTCCCTTCTTATTGGCAGGTCACAAAAGTCTCTTGGCCTCCTTAGTCTCCTCCCTCTGTTCTCTAAGCTCTTCTGGTCTCTTCTCTGCTAAAAAAAGACCCTTTTAAACACCAGGGGTGGGTCCACAACATGCCCCTCGTCACTTATCATTGGCAGGCCACAAAATTCTGCCCACGACCTCATTAGAGTGCTATTCGTACAGAACTCACAATCACACTCTCTGCCCCGTCTGGAATGCACTGGCGCCAGATTTCTCGTTCAACATCTGGACATTTTGTTCATCGTACTGTCTTTGTTCCTTAGAGCCATTCTCTAATCATCTGCCTAGGCGACAGATATATATAGGCTTCGTTAGATATATATAGGCTTCTCCGTTAGATATATATAGGCTTCGTCTATTATCAATGGGTGCAGGAACTCCTATGTTCATTATGACTTTCAGTCAGAGTGTCGTCACGGATCCGAGGACAAACAATAAACAATGACCCTTAGCCACGTGCACTGGTCATTTTACAGCTGGTGGATCTTAAAAATTCAGGGACAATCGATGGGTGTGAGTTCACAACAATCGAAGATCGTCGTACTTGTCCCTTAACAGCTAGTGAAACCATAACTGAATACTACTCTATGTTTACGGATTGCTTCATTAATTCATAAGTACAAATAGCCTCATTTTATCGTGTGTGTTGAAGAAAAATAAAAGGTATTGAAATCGAAAAAACTAAAGTTTCTCGAGTCCCAACAATACTCGTCAATCACAGTTAAATTGAACGCACAAATACATGACTGTAGAACAGTAGCGCACACAGGAATTTTTCAAGGGGGAATCCGGTGTCGAAAGTTCACCATTCTTGTATCATGCTCCTTTTGATTTTGTCGATTTTCGGGAACATAACACAGTAAAAAACTAATTATTGAATAAATAATTAGCATTAATTAACAAAATTAATCATTAATAACAAATACTGAATTAAATTTTACGTACTAAATACTTAGAATTTTGATCAATCGGAAAAAAATCAAGGGCTTTGGGGGGTCCGGACTCCCAGGACCCCCTCCCTTGTGTGCGCCACTGCTGTAGGATGATAAAAGTTATATTTCAACAAACGGGAATTCTTTATTTTCATCCTTAAAAATTAGGCAGGGGGAGGGGATCTGTAAAGGGGGCGCAGATGGGGGAAAATACTCCATTTTAATAGAGCCTGGCCTCCTGCTGTTATCGCTTTCTCAATAGACTAAACCGAAACTAAGTCGTTTTGAAAGACCCCGCTGTGATTGCGTCCATTAGATTCTACAGTATTTTATGCATCATGGCAGTTGATGGATTGTCTGTAGATTAAAAAAAGAAATGGGAGGGCAGGGTGACTTTTCTGGGAAACGCTGCCTCGAGTTGACATTAATGCCACCTATCTGTCAATTTAGTTTATCCTCCAAATGACGTGAGAGGATTTTAAATTTAACAGATCGTATTTTTCAGAAAAGAATGAGGCAAATAAAAAGGCGATATATTGTGGATGTCTAGATTGCTATACATTATAAATGCTCTTCCTCGTTATTTGTCTTATAGTACACATATGTTGGGATTAAGATGATAAATTTTATTTTTTGCCTCGAACATTACGTATGGGGGCATGTTTATTTTGTTGAAGATAGGTTCACTAAGTACTGGTTTTGCTGAAATCGAGAGGAAGGGTCAGGGACAAGATTTCTTGCGGCCTTGGGCCCCTATGCAAAAGCAGACCCTAGACCCCTATGCAAAAGTATGCCCTGAGCCCCTACACTATGATCCATGAAAGTAGGCAGTACATGTAGCATATATAGTCAAATACTCCCACAAACATTAACTCGAAACAAATAAATGTATGACTTACAATCGCACAAACCGACTGCTGCCTTTTGACTGAATGAGTAATGATCAGTGGCGCACACAAGGAAAATTGGTCAACGGGTCCAGCTCCCCCCTCCCCTGGCCTTGATTTTTTTTCGATTGCTTCTAATCCTATGTATATAGTACATAAAATTTAATTAAGTATTTGTTATTGCCAATTTATTTTATTAATTAAAGCTAGTTATTTATTCAATAATTTACTTTTTACTGTTTTGTTCCCAAAATCGACAAAATCAAAAGAACATGTTTGACGGCGTGTTGAGGTATGATACGAGAATAGTGGACTTTCGATCCTGGATCCCCCATCCTGTTGAAAAAATTTCATGTTTGCCACTGGTAATGATGGTGTATGGTGGCTTACATATGGACGATGGTCATCACATGTAACTAGTTGACATATGTTCCGAATTTCCCCGTTTTCTGGAGAATACAACCGGAAATAACATTTCACCGTTGAAATTATTCGAATCATGATCTTATTAAGACTGAGTCGAGAACGAGACAAAGCCCCCGTTGTAGTTGGCCCACGCCTTAAAACGTCCCTGGGAAAGGTGTTATAGGGGCGTTATAGATAAATATATTCCTATTTTTGAACTATAAGACCTACAGAATTGGTAGGCACATTTCTGTTGTTGATTAGAATTCTTCAGGGAACAAGTTCTTACAGGGGAGCACGGGAGGGTAAAAGATAAGACATATTTCTATCGCAGAAATTCAAGTTTTGTACTTTTTAACTCCAACTGCCACCAACGTATATATCCGTCCCATTCAACCGATGTTTTGAGTGCCCGGACGTATATATACGTACAGTTTAAAGTCCAAAATTATCTATTTTAAATAAACTCAAAATATTGACAGGGACACGACGAAAGATTTATGGGGGACTGATTACATTCGAAACCGTAATTTTGAAAAAACGTATAAATGAATACCGCAAAATCCGATACATAACGCGCACTTTGAACGCAAAAAATAAGATCGAGATTTACGGGTGCGTGTTATACGCCGGGTATAAAAATGAGAGCTTTAAGAATAAAGCAATGATGAGCACAGAAAAAAAAATTAGACGTTTACATATACCAAAATACTGTTTATTTGAAGGAAATGGCATTCCTTGTGAACAGGAAGAGTTGTAGTTCTATACCAAGAAATAACTGTTTTTAATCTAAAGCTTGGAAGAAAAAAGTACTTCGAATAAATGACTTCAAAACATAAAAGCATTCTGCGCGTACATTGCAGGTTTCTTCGTAGGAAAGGGAGAAATGCGCTTTATATGGTGAATATATATATAAATTAAAAATTGCAGTTTTTGAAAGTATAGGTGCACGTTATACGCCGGATTTTATGGTAATTTTTTTCATATATTGTATCAGTTGAATTAGAAAGTACATTTAAAATTATCTTTAGAATACAACTACAAAAACAATTATTTAAATAAATTTTTTTGGCAAAGAAAAAAAAATGAAGGATGAATGACATGTTTTGAGAACATTCATCTTTTATGAAAAAATAATTTTTTTCTCTTTCGAAATCTAACCAATTAGTCGATCGGTTAGATTTACGTCGATCTAGAATCACGTACTATGCTAAAGGTGGGAAACCTTTTTTTCCATCAGAGGCCGCATGTAAATTAAGCAGTAATAAAGGAGGCCACATAGGTTGATGCACTTATAAATGTAACTTTTATAAGATGATTATATTTTTTGAATAGATTTAACTCTTTTTTTGCATTATACAGAAATATTATTTCAAAAATTAAATCCTTATTTGTTTATTATTTGACATAAAAAGCTGAAAAATAAAAGATTTTAGTATTCATATAAGAGTAAAACTTGTTAAATTTCAGATGACAAAAATAAAGAGGGAAAAAGAAACAAATTTTACGCTAACTCAAAGAAAACACTGCAAACCTTGCGCAACTCTTTTAAGAGGAACCGAATTAAGTATATTAAAAAAAATGTAGCATAAATATAAACATCAAAAACCAAAAATAGTCTTAAAACAACAACCAACATTTTAAAACCAATGATTTCATATCTCTCACCACAACTCTTCTCTCTTTTCCTCTTTTCTACGACTATAATTCTTTTAAAAAATTTAGTAGAGCTTCTTTTAAAAGAGCAAAAGTAAATACGAATAATTTATGTTAAATATTTTAGCCAACAAAATCCAGAAATCTGTCAAATTTTTTCTATTTTTTTTTTAAGAAAGACTGGAGGGCATTGACTTAGAATTTTTTCAATACACATCAGAAAATCTTAAAATATAATCTTAAAAAAATGGTTCATGTTGTATATATATAATTAATATTTATACATATATAACTAAAAATTTTCTTCATGTTATACATATTTTGTAACATCTTCAGGTTTTTAATGCGTTACAAACTATGTCTTCTTTTGCATGAAAATCTTAGAACCACAATAAAATTAACAGTAAAATTTGTTATCTTTAAATTATTTTTTAAAAAAATGAACTCAAATCCCCCGATTTGGCTTTTGCATGCTATTCATCTGAATCACAAACTCGTGACCGGCATTTTTTTTTTCCAAATGGAGCTGCGGCTTGGTATTTTACCATTGAAAACCTTCCTCGGGAGCTGATGTCTCTTCTTAGTGCGGCACCATATAAGTGGATACAAATGCAATGTAATTTTGATAGCAAGTTTTCCAGAGGGGAGGATGGGAAATCGTACTAGGAGTTTTAAATTTTGCCAAGAGCAAACAAACCAAATAGACACTCTAGGGATCTTTAACATGCAATATAACCATACGACAGACATGGACGCTGTCGAATTTCTGCATCCTGAAAATACCCCGACTGACCCAGCCCAAGGCTGTGGTCAAACCCGCAAACTTTGGCGTACAAGGCCAACGCGAAACCCAGTACGTCTCCCAGCCGGCAGTGTTGAGTCGTGGGTTCGAGTCGTGATGCCACTGAAAATGCACTATGTAGAGGTGCTTATAACGTTTAATATGTCGTCTGTCATAGTCTTCATATTTATGTGTGAAAGTTAGGAAATTAGTATATCAGCTCAGTTACCCTCGTTTTTGACAATGGTACCAAATTACAAGGTTTGTCACCAACAGGCAATTGTTTTGCTTTAGAGTACCACTTTTACAACTTCCCCACCACGCAAACGTAAGAACTCTGAGCTGTCCACGAGCTCCTGACAAGGATCACTTGGCAAAAGCGACTGCCTTACCAGTATTAAAACCACATCAACGAACAAATGAGTCGGAATACTGTATGCATAATAAATATTCTGGATGTTTATATTAACTTATGTTCACTCTGTTCAACTTCTTGCAATTTATAAAATATCACTTGGAAGCCATTTTTCCATTCCTACTATTAGTTCGCACTCTCCCTATATATATATATATATATATATATATATATATATATATATATATATATATATATATATATATATATATATATATATATTGTTCAAATTTTCAACCGTTAATAAAATACTTTTTATTCTCCACTCAAGTTCAAGTGAGTGAATATTAAAGTCGCACTGTTTAGCTACACGAGGGCTTTTTTGGCGACGGACCACGTAATTTTGAACCATGTTCAAGTGACTTGGACGACACCTGAGCTGGCACCCCCTTTCTTAACTACCACACCACACCATCGGGAGGACGTTTCAGCTCTCGACAGATTTAACGTGCATCGCTGCCCTACACGGCGGGTCTTTAGTGGTACTGGGATCGAACTCATGACATGCCTGCCATGGTTGGATACCTTAACCACTGGGCTACCGCAGCCCCCAATTGAAACTGGGACACGCCCATTAGAATGGCGAAACATGTAAACAAAGTACTTCGTTTTTGCTTAAAAGTTGAAAGTCTGATATTAACCAAAACATGTATCTTTTATTGTAAATTGAGCTTTTTTTTTTTTTTTTATTTCCAAGCCGATTAGAAACCTCACTGAATATATAAAAATCAATTTATCTCAAAACGTAAATTTTGATGTTTGAAATACCTGTTCTGAGAAACTGCTGTTCACAGTTATGTAACTTTTTTATGATATATTTATAATGATGGCTAATATATACTGAAATGAAATTTTTGTAAAAAACTCTCAAAAATTTATTTTTTACAATTTTTTTTTTATGTGAAAAATGGGTAAAATTTTGCAAAGTTTGATAAATTATTTCATAAATTATTAAAAGATTCAAAATTAGCTAAAAGCTTATTTTAGTATAATGAGAAATGTGTACTGTAATTGTATGAAAAATTTCAAGCATGTACATGTAACAGATTTTGAGAAAAGGTACATTGAAAGCAGCTAATTGAACATTGTCGGTATATATATATAGAGAGAGAGAGGTTTCCAACTCCCCTTAAGAGACATCGAAAAAAAAGCTACTTATTGGAAATTTTCAGATCATAACTTTTATTTTTAAAAAAAACAAAAAACAGCAATATGTATACCTAGAATATTTTACAAAATCATTTCTAATGTAAATCTCAAATGGGATCTTTCACAACTAAGTCCGAATTTGTCCATTTCTTCGAAACAGAGATCATATCAGAAAATCGTTAAGAAATTACTACTATTAGCGATAATATGCCTATAGACCACCCACCAAGAGAACAAATACTATTTCAAAAATCTATTCCGCCATACCAGATGCAATCGGAGAAAAATCGCTGGTTTTATTGCATTTAAGGGGTGTACTTAGCGGGTAATAGTGAGTTCGATGTTTTGCTAATGCCCCAGACTTAAAGATCACATTTTCTTATTCTTACAAAAGGTTGCAAGAATTTTTGATGTATACAAATCTTACTCGTCTTGAGGAAATCTGATAACAATACAGACTATCAATTTGTGGCTATAAATCCGACGCAATGGAATTCCTTTATCTGAATTGCCTCGGGATTTTCATCCACACTAAAGAATTTTTTGGAAATGGGATACTCAAAAGTATATATATATATATATATATATATAGTGCATCAATACATTCTTAAGGATTTTATATAGCAATTAAGGTGGTTCTAAATTCATTCTCGGTTGTGAGAATGTCTCAGAATGGTGTAAGATTTTTGATTATTTGATTGGCTTGCAAATCTCTTGAATTATTTGAATGCTATAAAGTTTAAAGTAGTTCAATTATACGAGCAGTTGCCCGGATGTCGAGACTCGTTTCGATTAGAAAATATAGACTGGAATTCTAAGAATTTCTTATTATATCTGTATATAAAATTTAGTTGACATATTCCTTTCACGGAGTAGATTCCCTAAAAAAAATTGATGCCTATGAGATGTTGCGAAGAGTTAAAGGGCGTTATAGATAAATATTACCGTTTTTGAATAATCAGACCTTGAAATTTTGTAACTAGAATTCCTTATGAATGAGTTTTGCGGAAATCGACCCAGCGAAGAAGGGGTAAGGGGTAGTTATAGACAAAAATTCCAGATTATTAAGCACTAGTGAAATCTGGAACGTGTTTATTTGAGTTGAGATCCACTAGGGGGGATCTACTTTGGGGGATGTGGTTACGGAAGCGTATAAGATAGTTCTACTTCATTTTTAGAAATTTAGGTCCAGTCCCTTTTAAATCAAGTAGTGGCTGAGTCAATCTGAGTCTTTTTAACGAACATCTTATCGCCTGAATGAACGATCTCTTACGAACGTTGCATTCAGAAGCCACACGAAAACTATTGGAACGACAACTGAGCTAGCACCAGAACACACCAGGGACATGCTAGCCTATTAGTTATGGGCACAAACTCGTGGTTGGTGTGTCATTAGTTCGAGCCTTAGTGTCACTAAGACCTGCCATGCCGAAGGGCTAATGCACGTCAAATCTCTGGGAGCTTTAAGTCCTCAAGTTCGTGTGGTGTGAAAATAAGGAGAGAACTCACACACACAGGTAAGGTGTCATCCTCACTTTTCAGTTGAGCATAGTTCAAAGTTACGAAATCCGTCATCAATAACCCTCGTATTGCTTTATAGAGTGACATTAAGGTATCCGACTACGTTCGGAACCATGATTTTAAAAGAGCACATAAATGGATAATTTTCATGATATTTAGTGTCACTCAGATTAGAATACATGCATAAAATTGTTTTAAGGACATTTTGACAAAAAAAAATTTATTTAAATACAATATTTTGGCAAAAAATTTACTTAGAATAATCTCTTTTCCAAATGTTCTCCTTTTGTGATAAATGCTTCTATTATAATAATATTTTGCCTGTATATAGCTCAGACTTCTCTACAGAAGCTCAACTAGAATTTTTGAAATACATAACTTAGAAGTGGGTTTAATCCTATTTTACGACAACAGAGGGGAGCAATTTTAAGAAAAAAATTGATAATTATTTCAATTGGTGGTAACTCTGAAAATAATGTGAACTTTTCAAAAATTCTAGTTGAGCCTATGTAGAGAGGTCTGAGCTATATACAGGCAAAATATTATTATAATAGAAGCATTTTTCACAAAAGGAGAATATTTTGAAATTGGGTCATTCTATGTTCATTTTTTGTCAAAATATTGTACTTAAATAATTTTTTTATTGTAATACTATTCTTAAAACCATTTTCTATACATTTTCTAATCTAAGTGACACTAAATATCATAAATATTATCTATTTATACGCTTTTGCAAAATCACGGTTCCGAACGTAGTCGGATACCTTAATACTCATTCCACATCTCGCCAACGCGAGGAGCCTCGACGTGCAACAGCCTCTTACATGGAAGGGGGTTCAGTTGCACTAGGACTCGCCCTAGATGCGGTCATTGCAATGTTCTTTTAGGATATCGGTGTTTTAATAAAAATATCCGAATCATGATTTAAAAAAACATTCCATTATTATTTATATAGAAGAGGATTTTTCTATCATTAATATTCCACTTAATTGATACATAGATTGTTTTGATATCTCCAGGAATTTTTCTAATAATTTTAGAAAATACATATTTTTAAATGCTAAAGAGCGAGTAAGGTGTTTTAGAAAATTATTATGAATAAATATATACAGAGTAACACCTCGCTTAACGCTGTTTCGTTTAGCGCTCTTTTATTTGGATTCCCCGAAATAGCAGGCAGCGTTAGGCTTCCCGATATCCGAAGCAGTTCATCTCTGTTTCTTCTTTCCGGCGGTATTACACGAGAGTATTTGTATCGTTTCAAACATTTGTTGACGTTATTGTAAGTATAAATTAATATAATATAACGATTGCTATAGTGACAAATGTTATGATTTTTATTTTTTACCATGGGTGATAATAAAAAATTACGAAAATAAAGCATAAAAAAAAGCATTTCACTAGAAACTTAATGCAAGTGATTAGAAGATTAGATACTGGTGAACGTCAATCTCAAATTGGTGCTGCATTGAATTTGGCAACTTCAACAATAAGGATCATTCTTAAGAATAAAGTAAAAATACTATCGCATAATACTGCAACTACGACACGCTCTGCAACTAGAATTACCCGTTCTAGAAATAATACAATAGAAGAAAAGGAAAAACGACTTTCTATATGGATTGACGACGAAATTGTACGCAAAATGCCATTAAGCCAATCTACCTTCTAGATAAAATGGCAGAAAATTGGAAATACAGAAGAGAGACTGAATGATCTGAAATGTAAACATACTGACTTAGAATTTTATTTATTTTTATATGCATATTCGTTTATTATGTTTCTATATTTGTAAGAAATAAATCTGTTTTATTGTTATAAAAACATAATTAATAAATTTAATGGTAAAATACCTGACCAATTTTCTACCCATCTTCCGCTAACCCCATTATTTACATCAATAATCCGCAACACCCGGCTCGTGGATGAAATGGTGCCGGGCCGCCTAAAGAACATTAAACTATTGCCCTTTTATTTAAATTGGTGCATTTCTCTCGTATTTGCGCAACTTTCCACGGAAATCACTTCATATTCCACGTTACAACACTTTTATTCATTTTTGGGGTGTAACTATATTTTATTCTGAAGGCATATTTGAATGTAACTAAATTAAAATTGTTAAATCAAAATAATCTAAAATATAAACAATCAACGTGTCCCACCCTCAGCGGGCCGTGGTAAAATTATCAAGCGTTGACCGGTCCGCAGCGATAAAAAGGTTGCGGAGCACTGATTTACATGATGAGATAACCTCGTTTAACGCTGTTACATATTACGCTCTACTTTGATGGAACGTATACCACTGTACAATGCATTCTACAAGCTTATTAAAATAATTCTTAATCATTCAAAAATTATATTTGAAGACTTTTTAAATAACATGTATGTGTTCTATCCTACTGTTATGTGATTCAATGTAAAATCTTAACCAATTATGTACCTAATTATCAGTAACCAAATGATATAAGAATTTATTTTACTGTTTATTATTTAAAAAATAAGAAAAGAAAAAGAAATGTTTGTATTATTCTATGCAACAAGAGTCCACGTTTTCCAAATTCCCGGGTCCAACATCTGTCAAATTAGTTCTCACCCTTTGAATGCCTCGAAAAGTATCGCAAGACCGAAAGTGAATTCTTGAGCGATAAAGGAAGTGCTTCTCAACAGTAGCCAGTCCATTTGCGAGAGGTCGGGAGATAAAAAGAGTGATATGGGTGCCCCCTATTTAGAACAGAATGCTACTGGAATGTTGCAACAAGTGTAATGGGCCCCATTTTATAGTCACGCTGATAGAGAGCGGTGATAATTTACAGTTTCTTCCCACACATATTTCCAAGTTATTGTAAGGGGAAAAGGGTACGAATAATTTGTCGGTCCATCTGAAGGGCCGCATGGACAGGAAGACAGGCAGGCACGAATCAGAAGGCCCGGTTATCTTAGAAAACCCTTCGAAGAATTTAAAATGGAACAAATAATCATCAGTTTTTAATTTTTTTTTGTCAATTTTCAATTGTTCATGTATTTTGTCAATGCAATTAGCAAGGGCTACCTCCGTATTGATGATGCGGGGCCTCCAAGCTACAGGGCCCTAAAAACGCGTAAGCGAAAAACCATAGAATGTTATGGGGCCCAAAAAGAAAGCCCCCAAGGAATTTTGATACAGGGCCCACTGAGGACTATCTACGCCATCGGCAGTCAGTATAACAGATACACAGTTGGATTCGTTTCCTTCAACGCTTTCACGGCCTCATTTTCCACAGATATTTTGGGTCTTCCACGTGATTCATGTTGTAGGAAAAAATTACCAGACCGAAATTTTTCAAATCAATGTTGTACTTTTCGATCTTTAACAATATTCTCCCTAAATATCTGGTTTATATTGCTTGCAGCTTTTGTAGCACTTTCACCAAAACTATACTCCTATAAAAAAAATTACACATTAGTTGAGTGAGTTACGTTAAAGTTGCTCTATAAAGCAATTGGTGATGTACCTTGGAATCTGGAAACTCGGTCAAGTGACTAAAGGCCTTATCACACGTATACGAATTCGGAGCAATTTTTTTTCCTTGAAAGCAACCATTCTGAGCAATTTCTACCTAGTTGCCATAGCAACGGCTCCGAACTTTTTCCCTGTGAGCTGAAAGAATTGCTCGGAATAAAAATTGCTTGAAATTCCAGCGAATGGGGTTCCTTAAGTCCCTACGTCATAAACAAGATGGCGGTAAAGGAGGCAGCTTGGGTTTCGTCAAATGCAGCAGAAATGGCGTATGATCTTTTAAACAGAATAGCGATCCATTTCTGTTCACGACCGCCAACAAAAGCGTGAGTGGGAGAATAAAAGAAATAATATTGGATGTTCGTTTTCCGAACCGGAAAAATTTTGAGTAATTTTTCAATGTGAAGATAGGGTGTGGCCGACGTCGGAGCGTATCGTTTTGTTTACGGCAGCCCTTCTACCTCACAGCTTCTTGAAAAATTCCCTAAAAGGGTTGTTCCAAATATATATAGGCCTTAAGACTACACCTGAGTTGCACCCCTTCCCCTTCAAATTACCACGCCAATGGGAAGACTTTGAACTCTATGGTGTTAACGTGTATGAGTCCCCTTTACTCAGTGGAACTTCAGTGGTACCCAGACTCTAATCCGCGACACTTCGACCATGAGCCCGTTGGTGTGGTGTGGTAGTTAGGAGAGGGGGTGCCAGCTCAGGTGTCGTCCACGTCACTTGACCATGGTTCAAAATTACGTGGTCCGTCGCCAAAAGCCCTCGTGCAGCTGAACAGTGCGACGTTAATCTTCACTCACTCGACCATGAATTTGTAACCATAACCACCAGGCTACCGTGGTCACACGAATGTCGGTTGAATTCCTATCCTCACGAAGTACAAAACGAATAACAAAATGGAACACTTGAGAACAGGGCCACTTTTCTGCTTAAGCACATGCTTAGGGTGGAAAAGACTTAGGGTGCAAAAAGGTTAGGGGGAAAAAAGTGAAAAAATTAAAATTACAGCGAACGTACCACGCACACCGCCTAGTTAGTCACGAAAGAAGCATTTCTGCTCTTAAGATGTAAAAACGAAAATGTGATCTACTATGGAAAAAGAAAAGCTTATCAGCTTAATTATGCACTCAATGTAATTTTACAATGAAAGTTTATTACAATAATGTCATTAACGATTTTGCAGTGAACAAAGCTCGAAAAAAAACCCTTTATTCTACAAGTACAATGACAGTGACTCAACAAAGAATAAGAATGCCTAAAAGCAAAATACAGTAAAGCGATGAAAAAAAGATGATAATGAACAAGCTGAAAACTGCTCATATAATAATGTGTACTCTATACCAGTGCTCCGCAACCTTTTTATTGCCGCGGACCGGTCAACGTTTGCTAATTTTACCCCAGCCCGCTGAGGGGGAGGATGTTGATTGTTTATATTTTAGACTGTTTTGATTTAATAATTTTAATTTAATTATATTTAATCATAACTTCTGAATAAAATATAGCTACACTAAAAAATGAATATAAAGTGATTTAACAAGGAATATTAAGTGATTTTCATAAAAAAATAGCCCAACCTAAGAAAAATATACCACAGTAAATGAAAGAGAAATAATTTAATGTTTCTTGTGCGGACCGGGGGTTGCGGAACACTGCTCTATACTGTAATTGTAAGCGATTTCATTAATTTACAAAGAGTGGGTGGGAGGTACGTGGTGCCGTAAAGTAAAAAAAAGATCAAAAGTGGCTAAACCATGACACTATTCTTTCCTTACGGCTGCCAGTTGTCACTTCAGGACACAGCGGGTCCGTAGGTGGTGCATAATGAAAATAATCCCCAAATAGCAAAAACAAAAAAAGGGAAAAGAGTAAGAGTGTATTCTGAAAATCCCTCCAAAGCCAAAGTCCCTATAAAGAACTGAAGGAGGGGGTTGTGCTCTGGAAACAGTGTGTGGGGGGTTACAATTTGAAGTGCCTAGGGTGCCGGAGAGGTTAAAAACGTCCCTGCGTGAGAAAATCTTTGTTTAAAAGTGATTCCTACAGTGGATAGTGCGACTTAAACGAGGTTATGGCAGAAACAAAAGCATAACGAAAACAGGGAGACAAACGTTTGCATGTGGAGGAAATCAGACATTTCATATGTATCTACTTATAAATGCAATCGATTCACCACCTAGCTATAAACAAAAAATTGTATGCCCTTAAACGTGAGTGACTTTTTATCCGAAACGTGATTGGTCACATCAGACGGGAACGCCGACATTGAAAGAAGTTCACCAGTCTAGTAGAACTATCGGAACGTGTTTATCTTTCAGTGAATAATGGTGGCATTGAACAAAAGTAATGATTCACATCAAAGCATAATTGATTGCTGATTGGAAACGATGACGTCCTACGTCGGCGATCGGATTAACATTTAAGGTAACAGTCGTGGAAAAATTCACAAGACGTTATCAATTATTTTTACCAATATGAGATGCTCTTGATAGATTTTGTTAAATTTTTTTAGTTAAACGTATTTAAATATAGAGCGGAATCACAAAAGAAAAGAAAATTTTAATCTTTATGTTGAGAATAAAATATTTGTGAACATTAAAAATTATTTTAACTCGTATTTTTAAAAATAGCATTACGAAAAATCGAGACTAAAGCATACTAAAATCTACCTTATAAAATATTACGATGACTGTGACTACGTTCGGAACCGTGATTTTGAAAAAGCATATATAAACGAATTTTATATATATACAGTCGGACCTCTGTATAACGAAGTAGCTAAATCCCGAAAAAAAGTTCGTTATATGGAAAACTAGTTTTTTTATAGAGGTTATCTCTTTCAATTTTCTTTATAAACCGCGTAAAAAAAAAAAAATTTAATTCAAAAATACTATATAATAAAAAAAAACTATTATTCATACTTTTTTGTAAACTAATATATATTTATTTTTTATATTTTACCCATCAAAAAGAGAAAAAGAAAAAAAAAAAAACTACAAGGAAAGTTTCTTGACGCCTTTATCCACTTCCTGAAGGGTAAATTTTTTTTGATGCTTGAGCTCTTACGTTTTGACATGTACGAGCTACTAGAAATGAAATTACCACTACGTCTGATCAACACTACAAATGAATGGAGACTAGTTCGAAGACAATTGGACACGAGATGACTTTACTAAGGGTGAAAGAGGATATCGAAAATGTTTCCACTGAACTGGACAGCGGGGGTTAAAGGTTACACTTCTTGGTTGAAACGACAGAATTCTATTGTTCTCGGCGAGTTAGGCACCTAATAAAACTAGTTCGAGATTTATGACAACCATAAAATGTGCTAAAAGGCAAAACAACTTGAAATATCCAAAAATACTTCAAAAATAGGGAGGAAAAAATTGATTCACAAGAGAAAAAAGTTCGTTTTATAGAAAATGCACTTCGCTATATTGAAAACTTCGCAATATAGATGCTCGTAATATGGAGGCTCGACTGCACTTAGTGTCACTAGAATTAAAACATACTTGTAACTGTTTTAAAAATATTAATGCAAGAAAAAATTATTTAAATGCAATTTTTTGGCAAAAAGGGATGAAGGAAAGACTTATAATTCAAATATTCTACTTTTATGAGAGATGTTTCTATATTAATAATAATATTATGCTTATATACATAGCTGAAACTTTCCTATAGAACCCAGTGGCGCACACAAGGGGGAGGGGTCCTGGGAGTCCGGACCCCCCCCCAAAGCCCTTGATATTTTTTCCGATTGATTATTATTCTAAGTATACTGTACGTAAAATTTAATTAAGTATTTGTTAATGATTAATTTCATTAATATTTAATGCTAATTATTTATTCAATAATTAGTTTTTTAATTTGTTTTCTTCCCGAAAATCGACAAAATCAAAAGCAGCATGATACAAGAATGGTGAACTTTCGACCCCACCCCCTCCCCCCACCTGAAAAATTCCTGTGTGCGCTACTGATAGAATCCAAACACAACGATTTTTGAAGTATATAATTTATAAATAGATTTATATATTCCTATATATTTTAATACATCTGAGTAGAGAAATTTTAACAAAAAAACACCCGTTATTATTTCGGTTGTTCATAATTCTGGAAATACTGCGAATTTTTAAAAAAAAATCTTAGTTCACCCCCGTTATAGAAGCTCTAGCTATATATACAGGCAAATTATTATTATAGAAGCATTTTTCATAAAAGGATAACGTTTTGAAAATGTGTCATTCTTTCTTTAGTTCTTTTTTTTTTTTGCCAAATTTTTTTATTTAAATTGCTTTTTCTTGTCATAATATTTTTAAAACAGTTTTACATGTACATTCAAAAGTCTCAAAAGTGACACTGAACATCAAAAGAATTATTTTATGCACTTTATATCAAAATCACTGTTTCGTACATAGTCAGTCATCTTAAATATATGATATCTGAAATTTCAAAACAATTGTTTTGTTGGAATTATCGCATACCTCGTAAAATTTTGTAACCTTCTTAATAATTTTTTTGTTTGTTTATACATTTGGGGCAGTGGTGCACACAAGGGGAGAGGGTCCCGCTTTCCAGACCCCCCTCCATAGTCCTTGATTTATTTTTTCGATTGATTATAATCCTATATATATATATGCATATAGTACGTAAAATTTAACTATTTGTTATTAGTAATTAATTTTATCAAGTAATGACAATTATTTTTTCCATAATTATGTTTTTACTGTTCTTTTGTTCCATAAAATCAACAAAATCAAAAAATATGTTGGGGGGAGGCTTTTTGGAGCATGATACGAGAATGGTGAACTTTCAACCCTGCCCCCCTCCTTAAAAAATTCCTGTGTGCGCCGCTGATTCAGGTTATCATTTGCCTTCCATTAATATTTCTTTTTTTTTAATATATTTTTTAAAAAGGCGGTGTTTTTAACAAGTTAATGAAATAAAATCGTAAAAAAAACAGAAAAAATCTAATAACATATATTCATTATTTTGTCGTCTCTGTTGTGAAATAGGTTTTAATAGCTGGACATACGTAATAATAATTATTATTTAAATTAATTACATTGAGATGATAATAATGTATGTATTACATTATTCATAACTTAAATCTTATTTTAATTAATTATAATGTGTTGAATGCCAAACAAATAACATGATTAATATGAAAAGAAAATTCGTTATAATTATGATAAATTCTCGGTTATATTGATATCAACAGTTGTTTATGAAAATTAGTCAGATGTTTTAAATATGAGAATTAATAACGTATTATTTAGCCACACTGACTATTATTCAATCTTTAAAAAATAGTTAATCGGTTTTTGAATAATTGAATTTGGACTGGGCATTATTTGGTTGTTCATTGAGAGTACAACCAGTTCGGGCATAACTTTCTAATCAATAAAGAAAGAAGTAACATCTAAGATAAAAAAAAATGTTTGTTTCTGCCTTATGTGAAAAAAAAATTTCACCCTTTTTTTCAATTTATATTTTCCAATTCCTACAATTAACTCACACTCTATATATTTATTTATTTATTTTGGTGGAATTTTCAATCGTTGATAAAATATATTTTAAAGCGCTCAATAGAGCTGAAATTTAATATACATGATTATTTTGGATGGCAATACAATAACTTAATTATAATTAATAAAAATTAATTGATTAAAACTAATTATTTAAAGAATTGCAAATATAGTGACCCTTTAAGAAATTCCCTGATTAATAAAAATTAATTACCACTTAATGTTGTGATTCTGTCCTATATATATACATATTTATATTAATTGGAACTATTTAATAAAAAGTAGCTAAAATATAAAATTTTTCTTTGTTGATCCAAGTAGGAATTGACTTAAAAATTTTTTTTATATATTACACTTCTTTTTTACGTAAAACCTACTGCATAATTCCTTCTCGTACTCATAACCGTAATTCCTATTTTATCATTTTACACTTTATGATGAAAAAAATTTTGCAGTTAGGGAGCTAACTTCAATTTTAAGGTCGCGCAGATCAATGTTTCTTAACGTCGCACTCTGTGAACCAAAACAAGGCATACTGGCGATGAACCTCGTAACTTTGAATTATGGACGGGACGAGGATGACACCTGATGTAGCGCCCACTTTTCGAATTCCACGTCAACAGGACAGATTTAACGTGTATCAGCCCCTCTACAGGGCAGATCTTCAGGGCACTAGAGCTTTAACGTATGACATACCGGCCACCAATACGTGGCCATGACCACGAGTCTGCGGCCACATTTTCAGATAGCAGCAAAACAGAACTTGATGTGTTATAACCGCTCATTTTTGTAGCTTCATTTAAGAAGATTTTATACTTTTAAAACAATTCTACTTTACTCAACGAGCCCATGATTCATTCTTGAGTAAGTTTGTGCAAATAGCATAAGAACTGAAGAGAACTGCAGCTTTATTGTGTTGTCTTCACATGCATTCTAGAAGGAAACAGAAAAAAAAAAAAAAAGCTTGAGAAGTGAGATTTATATATGCCTCAGTAAGAGATATAATTGTGGTGATCTTATATCAGCTACCACAGATTCAATTTGGGTTATAAAGAATCTGGATTTAAGATCAATTTGCTAATTCAAGAACTACGTAAGTACCAATTCTTACATTTCCTTCCGATTTCTGTTGAACTGACGGAACTAGTTTGATAGCACGGGGCTCGCGCCAAGTTGTTTATGTTCACCAAGATGGACGATAACATTACAATATGGTTACCTTGGTATTTTTGTAGTTTTTAGAATATTAAAAGTTTCCAGTACAAGATATTCATTATTAATATTAATATATATTATGTAATTATTTTATTAATAATATAATATAAAAATACAATTATTATATATGGAATAATCATATAATATTCGTTATTAATAATAATTGTTTTCTTATTATATTTATTTACAAATATTATTACATATGTTATTTATTTATAATTATTACATTACATGAGTATTCTTATGAATAATTTTTTTTATTTTTATAATTACTATTAAATTATATTATATTATTATATATGATAATTATTATTAAATCACACTGTATGAATATTTTGTATAATTACTAATAAATTATAAGATTATTATTATGTACTACATAATATTATTAGAACATTAACTTTTTATTATTGTATATTGTTATTCATTATTTATTGAGTGATCTTGGTTATTCTCAATCTTCTGAAATATATTTCAATGTATTTCAAAACAATTTTTAAAATGATCTTCCTGACGATTTGATACCGCTAGGCCGCCATCTTGGATTCCATTTCAGCGACGGCAGGCGCTGCTTGGCGTCATGCCCCGTGATATCAAACTAGCACCGAACTGATTATTTTCTAATTACTCACGTTGAGACTTACTTTGGTGCTAGTTTGATATCGTGGGGCTAAGGCCGCAATAGCCAAATGATTATGGCCATGGACTCGTGGCCCGCGAGTAGCGCGGATTCGAATTCCGATACCACTGAAGACCCACCATGTACAGAGGCTGATGCACGTTGTTTTTGCTTAAAGTATTCATGTTGGCATCCTATGGAAAGTAGGAAAGAGGGGAGGGGTGCTGACTCAAGTGTCACCCTCGTTACGAGGTGCATCATCAATAACCCGCATGTATCTTTAAGAACACTCACTGTAACATTAAATAGGTATTTCACATTACATATTTAAAGAAAATAAATTATAGTTTAAAAAAACTGAAAAACACCCTTTTATAGCTAATCGAACTAAGTTGTAACTTAATCTTTTAGTCGCCAAATCTGGAAATGCGATTTAAAATTAGTCCACAGATGCGGGATGGTATCTGGAAATGGGATATCGTTAATCCTGATGATCTTGATCGAGATAATGGAATAAAATTATGAAATTATTGTATTGCCATCGGCCCTTGACAAGTGTGCAAAATTTCGAATTAATCTGACCTTATAAAGTAGGCAAAAATAGAGTTCAAAGATTCCGTTACATACAAGTGAAGGGTATTAAAAAACTGCGAGTCTATTTTGCATTTTTAAAGTTTAAAAACGCTGTTTAAGAAAAAGAAGTGTCTATGCGAAAACTGATAATTTTTTTTGTCTGAAAATTGGAATATTTTTCTTTCATAGAAACATATTTCCAGTTTTTTCCCTTGATCTTTTTCCTCGATATTATATAAAGATAAAGGTTAAATTCGAATCTCGAGTTGTCAACATTTTCTGTCTCCAAAAATCTCCTTTAAGGTATCCGACTACGTTGAAAACGTCATTTTCGGTCAAAAATCACATTTTCTTTTTATTTGATATTTTTAAAATTCAAACAATTATCTTTCTAAATCTGCCTTTGTTTTGTCTGTGCGATAATTAGAAAAAAAGTTACAGGTGTTTAAAATATTATTACAGCGGTGAAATTGAAACCGGAAGAGGTGAAATCGAAACCGGAAGTTGACTGCTTCACATGCTTTTTACCCATAATTTTTGCAATTTCAACCCATTATAATTTTAAAAACAATTTCTGGCATTTTTTAAACTATTTTATTGATAGGCAACAATTTCAATCTTTTAATTGGACTTTTGCGATTGGCAACATCTGTTTCTTCTGACCTCATATGTTTTTGTTTTGATTTGAATCTTTCGAATGTTGCTCGCAAATTTCTTCAAAAACCTGATTTTTTTTTGCTTTAATTGCACAATTTTTAATTGTTAATTGTTTCTGAACATTCTGCTTTTGATATTATCAAAATTGAATCAAATTAACCTCTTGAAAACGCAACTATGCTGGTGAGACATTTACAAAAACAGTGGAAGTGTTGACTTGTAATGTTCTTGACTTGAAGTGCTCAAATTTGTGATGAACGAAAACTGGGATAAGTAAAGGTATTTTTACAGAACAAAGAATGTTTTAGTGGAACATTAAGAGGTAATAGAATATTTTATTTAAATTGGGAAGTGTGTTTTCAAGTTTGTGTTTCTCCAATTGTTTTGAGAACAATCTGTACCTGCATGAAGATTACATGTTTGGACTGACTTCTAATGTGACTTGAAAAATGCTCCGATTAAAGTTTTATCGTCCTTTTTTCAGCTACTGAAAAGCTAAAAAAGCAAAGTGTTATTAATTTGCAACCTATTTTTAGAAGGTGAGTGATTGAAAGATGATATTTACCTGTGAAAAAGCTATGTGCTAAGCTGAACTGGCCTTGTATGACAAAAGGAGCATTTAGACATTGTGAAAGAAAGTCTTGTCTGTGCTGCTACACCAACAGCTAAAGATGCCATGAACGACACTGCTTTTTAAGCGAAAAGCATTATAAAATGTTTCAAAATGTCAGTTGAAGAATGTGGAATATCCGTTGACGGCAGACACATGGACATTCATCGCTAAATGTGGTTTCTATAGAAACTTTATACATTGACACTGGGAAATTCTAGATTTAGAAATGTTATCAAAGTTTTTTAGAATTCTATAAGTCCAGTCATACATGCGTGTTCCTGCAATCATCTGGGATTTACTTCAAACATAGTGCGTACAAAATCTTTGTATGTTTTTGCACTACGAAATCTTAAAAATATGTATTTCTTTTGTGATGGTGATTCCAAGGCTACCTTTCTGTTAAAGATGTGTATGGTGTCAACAATGTCATCATATGAGTGCATAAGATACTTCTAAGAAAGATTGAGTAGTCGGAAAAGAAAATTTTTAAAAAAGGCGAGAAAAACCTCGGTGAGAAGGAAAAACTTATCAATGTTATGTTTAATAAAATTCTACACTGTTTTAGCACTAACACCAATCACGCCAAAGCTATGCTAAGTGCTACAATAGCAGTATTTTTTCAATGTTGCTCCAACAGGGAGAAACCCATATATGGGCCGTGCCCGATTTGAGCTGAGAACTGGTGTGACTATCAACGAGGAAACGACACCAGAAAACAATAAACAGAAAAAATTGTATGTATTTCTGTGAAACTTTAAAATATTGTTAAACTTGTGTACACAAAGCAGAGTGATAAGCAGTTATTATAAAATTGCCTCCACGGTAAGACACAAATAAAAATGTATCATTTAACGCCTGTTTGTGGCAAATCATTTTGAAAGAAACTTTTATCGAGCTAAAACCATTTTCTTTGGGTACCCATATATTACCGTCATTATTTTTAAAAAGCTTTCATTGATGTGTTAGGTATTTTGAAAGCATTTGGCATAAATGCAGGGAATTATATACTGCGTAATGAGAGATTTGTTGACATCTTTCGAGTCGGTGACTCGAAACAACATTTTTTGCCTTTTATAAAATCAACCAGAAAAAAAAAGGAGGCCCAAAGAAAGGAAAAAATTTAACAAATTTCCAAAGAGTGGGAGTGTTACTTATAAATCAGGAGAGTTTTAGTAATATACTTGTCATATTTTGTTTTGAAATTGATTTTATAAAGTTTAAATGCATTTTCTCAAAACCATTTTTTTTGTAAATTTCATGATATTTCAAACATGATATCTAAAAAACTATTAGAGATACTTGTATGAAATTTTACACAAATGTTATTATTGGTATTATCTAGAGAATGACTTACAAGCTAAGAAATTGAACAATTTTTACTTATTTTATAGTTGTATTTCTTTCTGAAAGTTACGATAATTTGATTGAATTTCCTAGTTCGCAAGCTCGACTGGCCATAACTTTTGATTCAAAAGAAGTAATTTAACACTTGTAGGTCATTCTCTAGAAATGTGTTTTAAAAATGTATTGCAGCAATATTTTATGGAAAATATAAAATATTTTAAAAATAGAGTGTTTGAAAAATTCCAAAATTTGATTAAAATTTCTTTAAAAATTTTAATTTTTGCAAATTTTTATGTACATATATTATTTCTAACTGTACTTTTTATTATTGTGTATAAAAGTGAAACTGATAATGTAAAAATATTAGGGATTTTTTGAAAACTTAAAAAAAAAGTCTCCGAACGTAGTCGGATACCTTAAACATCATAAATCGAACTCAACTAAATAAAGAAAAGAATTAAGAACTTGTTTACAAAATTACTTGTAATCCCCTTTATCTGTAAAGGGAATCTCGGAAAAGCATCCCCAATAACCCAAAACGTGACGGGCCATCCTTCCAGGCCTGATGTTCGTTGTCAACAGCTTGTTCCACTCCCTCCCGGCTTCCGAAACACAGCTAGGTTCGGCCACATCTTGAACCCATTTAGACAAGTGCTTGCTATTTTAGTTCGGAAGGTGTGGAAACAATTTGAAGAAGGGATCTTCCGTTTCAACCTCAGAATACGCGTTCACCCTTGCTGGTGGGTTAATGACCAGTTATTCCAGTTCCCTATCTCGAAACGCTAGGGATTTTGCCGTTTTCATACTAACATCGATGAAGTATATTTTGGCTTTTAATAACATGTTATATTTTAATTCAAGCATTGCAAACTAGTACGTAAAACCAAGGTTATCCTAGATCTTAAAGAAAAGAATATTTATTATTTACCGAACTCAATCCCCCAAGTATCTTAATATTGTTAAACACTTTTACCATTCCCAAAACAGAGGGAGACATGTGACCAATACAGTTTAGTTTCCATGAAGACTGTCATATAGCAGGGCCGGCTCTAGGAGGAGTTTTCCCGCCCCGGAAGAAAATGGAAAATGCCGGCCCTCCCTCCAAAGCAAAAAATTATAACTAAAAAAGATAAATTGTTCACAAAGATACAAACCTATAAAACTTGAGTAATTCTTGCGAAAAAAAAAGGTAACAAAGCTATATTATATATAATATTATTATGTTGCCTTATATATATTACTTGAAGTCAAACACAAAATAATTCGAAATAAGTTATTCGTTATTAATTCAAACGAGTAAAATGTAAGGGAAGAAATCAGCCATTTCTGCAGGCCAATTTATTCTAAAAAGAGTAATGATAGTGGGGATCAGTAGCACATACAGGAATTTTTCAAGGGGGTCCGGCGTAAGCTCACTATTCTTGTATCATGCTTCTTTTGATTTTGTCGATTTTCGGGAACAAAACACGGTAAAAAAACTAATGATTGAATACATAATTAGTATTAATTAATAAAATTAATCATTAATAACAAAAACTTAATTAAATTTTTCGTACTATATACTTAAAATTGTAATCAATCGGGAAAAAATCAAGGGCTTTGGGGTGGAGGTCCGGATCCCCAGGACCCCCCCTTGTGTGCGCCGCTGGTGGGATCACAAATGTTTATTTTACTTTATAGTAACCACACTCAAGATTAAAATAAAACATCTCCTGTGACTCTTATCTACAAAAAATTGTCATTGCCCGTCCCCCTTTGGATAGTTGACACCGGACGTTGGATGGGTGAAAGGAATGTCCGTAGTGACTTCACTCTGGAATGGGGAGAAAGTTATTAGTGAAAGATGTGCAAACTTATCATATTTCACTTTTGAACAAATAATCCTTCGTCAAATTCTTAAGTTTCAACATAAATAAACACTGACAGTATCAAACAGAGTATAAATTAAGGAAATAAGACACAGTAAATGAAATTCCAAATTTTTTTTTCACATCCAATAGTATTTCAGAATATATATAAAAATTTTTTTTTCAAATTCATTCCAAATGCCGCCTCAGGCAGGGGTCCGGTTTGTCCGGCCCTAGAGCCACCCCTGCATATAGGAGGATACCGACAAGGTCAGTGGTAACCAATACAGTTCTCCCAGAAAGATTTTGTAATCTTGAGGTGAATCTGCACCCCACGCGAACGCTCCTAGTTAAAACATCTTATACGCAGTCTGTTAGAATAACGATGGAAAGCGTCGTATTTTGGACAAAGAATTGTGCGCCATAGGTTGCAATTATACTAGGCAATTAACTAGCGACTGGAAGGATGACAGAAGACTGGCGTCTTTTCTCAGAGGAGGAAACAGCTTTTGAATCCTTGCTAATCATGAATGCACATTCAGTCTTTTAGTTGCAATACAAATATAAAGGACAGAGATAAACAAAATCTATTATCTTTCATTGGAATATCTCCTGACAAACTTCCAGCTAAGGGCCAGTCTTCTTGTAGCTAGCTTTTAAGTTCGACATTTATTTACGGTCAATCAATCAACGGACCAAGGGATGTTGACCTTTACAAGCAACTAACATTGTGTAAAGATTTTTCCCACTCTCACGATCTTTCTGACAGGCTACTTTTTTAGATTCCTTTCCAAGTTTATACCACTCCTTGCTTTCTCATCATTTTGAGTAAAATTACACCTGCTTTTAAAGGTTTTAAATCGTGGGAACAGATGTGGAGTTCATGAAAAAATCTTAAAATCGGTGACAAACGATTTTATTTACGTAAATCGGTTAATAAGTCTATTGTTAACATTTTACGATTTTGTGCTTACACATGTTGAGGCTCCTGTAGTTTAGGGACCCCGTATCATTGTTATATGGATATCAGATATTTCGGTAGATACGTTCCTGGCTTTTAGATATTTTGTAATGTTAAGGGAAGATTAGGATTTGATGTATAACTGTTATTAATTAAATTCATAAATTTATTTCCTTATGCGTTTTTTTTCTAGATCATTTTATAGTTTTTGTAAGTTAGTTTTCAAATTTTTATCTTCTTATTTTTGCATTATATATAGTTTATGTTTAATGTAACTTCGTAGGTTATTGTTATTAAGGTATAGTAAAAGTTAAAGTTGCTAAAAATTAACTGTAAAGCTGTTTCCAAAAGCTAGAAATGTATTAAAATGCAATAAAAAATAACATTTGATAGAAAATTGCAAATGTGTTTACGTACGATTGCATTATTTCCGGATTAAAACGAAAGAAAAAGACTCTACAATTAAGGCATTTATTAACCAATGTTTTTTATTTATGCAAAATTCTTAAAATTAACCGTTTTTCCTCTAGAACTCTCACGTCACGCGAGAGCTGTGGATTTTATCTGCGACTTGTGCTTTTGCATTTAAAAACTGAGTTGCTATGGTCGTGATGCAGTTTTTCTACTGAATAATAATTTAAAATTATTAATTATTACAGCTCTACACTATTTAACAACTATTGATTCTCATCAACGCTTCAAAATATTCACTTAATAATTCTGGAATTATCAAAGCGCTCGAATCAAGTCGAAAATAAATTAGAGTTAACTCTGATGTTATAACGATTTTAAAGTATACTTTTCAAAGTTTTTTTTAATGAAAAACTACAAAATTCCGAACTAAAAATACTTTATCTTTCATAAAAAAATAAATGACGCAAGAAAACAAACGGTGACTTGACAAACATAATTTTTTTTTCCTCTTGGAAATCAGAATAAGAATTTATCTCCAAGTTAAGAGGAGATTGCGAGGTGTATGGATTGTTATCAAAATCTAGACGCTTCATAACGACAAACTAACTTCAGTTGTGGCTTTAAGGCGATTATTTTTATTGGAGGATTGGGGATTTTATTGGAGGATTAGGGATAAGTCTATAATATAGGAATCATGCTGTGAAAACGCGCTGTGGATTACAGCTCAATTAATTGCTTTACCTGGATCCTGTTTAGAAGTAATCGATCAGGATTAGATCGAGAATGAGATTGGATTACTTTTCCTTTTGTAAAATGTATCTTATGAGTCGGTTTGTGACGGGCTCACGCGTCTTTTCATTAACATGTCCTTTGGGTTCTTTGGAGCCAGAATTAATGGCAAATCTTTTCCAACCAAATCCAAGATGTGAAGCGTGCAAGAAAGATTAAAATTAGAAAGCTTTTAAATATCAGAAGTTAGAGTAAGCGAAGTGGCAATTTGAGGGATGTGAAGATAATCCGTGGTTCTAGCGCGAAGAGGTTTTGAAATACCTTAAGTGAGAGCATACAGAAATTATACGTGATAGAGAGCCCTTAAGTGAAGGCGCATACCATTGCACTCGAGTAAATAGGCAACTTCATCTAGGATTATTGTGATCGCTACTTCAGACTACATTAAAGGTAGGAGTGACTATTTAATATTCGGATCTGTGATAGTCTAGGAATAGAGCTTAGGCGAGTTAGTTAGTATTGATAGTGGTTCGGGTTACTTTAGTTCGGTATTATATATATTGTGTGTTTAGCCACCATAAATTCTCTCGCATATATTTTTATCTAATTTGTTAAACGTTTAAGTTAAAGATCTTAATAAAGTCATAGAGTAATATCATGTCTGTTTCTAGTTCTCCCTTTATTCCTACACCTCTAGCTCACGCTGATAATCAAGGAGATGTTCACCCGAGGCGGGCGACTTCACAAGTTGAAGAGAGTATACTTATGTAATTGTCACGTGACAAGCTATCTGTCTTTTTTACATTTGCGATATAAATATACTCGCCGCTACATACCCGCTTCATTGGGTATTTTATGACACTGGGTATCCGGAACCCCCCAAAGATCTGGATTTTTTTCCGATTGATTATACGTATATAGTACGTAAAAGACCCAGTGGCCGAGTGATAGCGTATCGCGCTTCCACACCACAGGTCCAGGGTTCTACCCTCGGGCTGGGCAAGGTCGACTCAGTCTTTCATCCCTTCAGTGGGTCGATAAATGAGTACTAAGCTTTCTTGGGGACTAATCACTGGGGGTTTCTCTTCAGACTGACCACTTGATCAGGACATCTGCTCATGCACCTCAGTGCCCATGGTCATGTATACGGAGATGGGCACAGTAGGTCTTGGTCTACATCGGCTGTTGCGTCACTAATTTCAGCTCAGTTCAGCATGACTACGTAATATACTGTGTTTTTCGGTTACTGATATCATTCTCTTAGCACAAAGCTTTCAATTGTGCTGAAAAGAATTATTATCATCCTTGTTTTTCGATTCAAAAATTGACAGGTCTTGAATTTCTAAATTTTAAGCAAAATTATCTTTTATGCCCCCGTAACCCACATTTTTAGCGGATCTCTACTCAACACAAGAAACATGATTGCCCAAATTTCAAGTCGGTAGCGTTAATAGTACAAAGACGGGAATTTTTTTTTTCTGTAACCCTCTGAATTCCATTGGGAGTCGATTTCCGAAAGCAAATTTGTACTCGACAAAAGAAACATACTTATAAATTTCAAATCCATTGAGGTCCAATAGTTCAAAAACGGAAACTTTTTTTCATCTATTCGTCTCCGTAACTAACAAAATTCTTTTAACAATATTTATTATTGAGGCTATATAATTCATTTTAATTTTATATAATAAAGGCCTCATTCTATTGTACTATAATTTTGTCATAATTTTATTCAAAATAATTACCACAAAAACTTTTCTTGGAGAAAAAAAGAACAAAAAGATACTATAAAATTAATTTTGAGAAACATGTTGAAATGATTGTATATCGAAAAAAAAAAGGAAGAAAATTTAAATGCATATCTATAAATATTAAGCTTGCAGAATTCAAAAAGTATTAAAATAATTTTCCGCCCAAACAATTGAAATCTATTTCTTTGGTTGAAAACTGTCTGAAACAGAAGAAAAAAGTGTATGCAAATATCTTGTTTCTTCTTCGTAAACCTATTGTATTTTATTTACAATCGCGCTACAACATAATATAATGACTGCTTTTTCTTGGTGTAATCTGTGGCTATTGTGATCGAAAATTTGAATTTTATAAAAGAAAATAATTCCGAATCGTGACTATATTCTATTTATGCGCCCTTTATTTCGGTGCTAATTCAAAGGAAAACTACCGCATTAGCTTCAATAAAAAATAACTGTAAATTTCCAAAAAAAAAAAAAATTAAAATAAGAATTACACTTTTTACTTCGTTACAGTCTTATTTCTATGGTCTTTAAGTAGATTTCGAGTACGGTTATAGTTACATTCAACCAGATACTTCTCAGGTTTATACCGAACTTGTAAAAAAATTCAATGAATTTCTAAAAAATATACTTTAGAATCTTAGGAAATACCCTCTGTTTGGTGGTTTTAACATACACAATTTCTCATTATAAAACAAATATTTTTAGTAGACCAACCCGATGAAAGATTATAACGATTTTCCACATATTTATACACACCACATATTAATTAATTTAAATTAATTGACTGAATCTAATTATTTGAAGAATTATAAATACAGTCCCGTTAGCTTCATTTTTAGTAACTTGGGTCAAAATTTTGAAAGATTTCTTTTTTTTTTTTCACCTTTTAAAGCATTCAGTTGAACTGAAATTTTACATACACGATTGTTTTGGATGAAAATACGATACTTGAATGATAATCAATCAAAACTAATTACCACTTAATACTGTGATTCTGAGATTGTATATACATATTTATATTAGTTGTTATCAGTGGCGCACACAGAAATTTTTCAAGGGGGTCCGGGGTCAAAAGCTCACCATTCTTGTATCATGCTCTTTTTGATTTTGTCGATTTTCGGGAACAAAACACAGTCAAAAACTAATTATTGAAAAAATAATTAGCATTAATTAATAAAATTAATCATTAATAGCAAGTAATTAATTAAATTTTACGTACTATATACTTCGAATTATAACCAATCGGAAAAAAAATCAAGGGCTTTGGGGGGGTCCGGACCCCAGGACCGCCCCCCCATTGTGTGCGCCACTGGTTGTAATTATTTGATAAAAAGTAACTAAAATAAATTTTTTTCTTTGTTTGACCAAGTAGGAATTGTAACGTTTGAAAGAATAACGGTAGCGTATTCTTGGTTAATTTAAATATGGAATTTATTTACGTCACAACTATTGAATATTATTTACTAAATGATACATTAAAGTTATTAAACTTAATTATAGATTGTTAGAGTCCAATATTTTGTGAGAGGAGGATTCGTTGGCCACCGCTCCCGTGTAAGTTCAAAGCATCTCTCCTCTCTCATCTTCCGGTCGACGGTGTTCGATTCCTCGGGGATCGAAAAGGAGTTGCGCTGCAGCTGCTGCAAGATGCACGTGTGGGTGTCGGGTCCACCAAAGATTTCGACCGCTGCTGGGAGTGGCTACGTTACAGAACCGATTAAAAAATTATTTTTTACATTACCTGTTATCTACGTTTCAATGTATATAACAGATTTTGATTGTTTGTTTTTATCCATACAAAATATTAATCTTTAGATAATTCTCAACGTTAAACCGTTTTAATGTAATCTACGTTAAGAGAAAAATATCACTCATCTAGAACAGGGGTGACCAACCTGCGGCCCGCGAGATTCCTTACAACTTTACCAAATGCGACTATTTTGTATAATATTTTTTGTTCAAAGATTTTATTTATTTATTTTTGTAAAAAATAAATCCCATAACTGTTTTTATTTTACCACGATGCTTCTGTTACTGCGAATCTTTTTTTTTTTTCTAAATTGAAATTTATCTAACATAAATCTTGCTCAAACTTAACTCACGAAAATCTGCAACATCAATTGCGATATGCAAATACACATGCATTGAGATCTTTTAGCAAAAACTAAGTGAAAGAGTTGGGAAACAGATATCTCACTAATTAAATAAATGAAAGATTATTTGATCATTGCATTATTATTATTATACTATCTATGTTTGTGTATGCATGAAAAACAATGAAAACAATAATGATATATCAGCCTGTTTTAAATTTTCACTCCAACAAATGTTTGTAATGGATCCAAATTTAATATAAAGATATATATTTTTATATGCGACCCGCAGGATTGTAAAGTTCTTCCGAAGTGGCCCGCGAGGTCATTTGGGTTGGCCATCCCTGATCTAGAATAATATACCATGCTGAAAAAACGTACAGATTTTCTACGTTCGTTTTTTTTAAAATTAGTAATGCTTCAACATTAACATACGAGTAAATATACTGTTATCTTCTTAAAACATTAGCCAAGAAAAATTCACCAAAAAAAAATATATTAATATTTATTAACACGCATGTCCCGAAATTTAAATTACTGCAAAAACTTGAAATCCAGTCTGTAAAAATCAACCTAGATTTCGAGTCATCCGAACATAAATCAAAAAGTCGTTATTTTTTAACACACGCAAATATAACGGCGGATAAAAAAATACAATGAATATATATAGAAATACAAACGTTTCCAGTACGAGACAAAAGAATGACAAGTGAAACTAATGGATGCCACTCCTCCCTTTTCCTTGGGTTTAAACCCCACCCCTATAAACAATCAGTTAAATTGAAAACCTAAGTTTGGGTGGAGGACGAGACAGACCAGAACACAAAGTTCCGTCTAAGATAACAGTTGTGGAGCAGCACATCAGGCAGTGATGGATTCGAAGAACTGTTCGGAAGATTTATATGTCGACGCTAACATTTTTACAGATAATAATAGTCAAAATAGACACGATTTCTTTTTTAATAGGATGAACTTGAGGATGAATCAATTCTACATCAAATATGTTCTAAAACAGTACTTTTTTATTGAAATCCTAACAAAAACAAGTAATAAAAAAAATTAAGTCAATTCCTACTTAGGTCAACAAAGAAAAATTTTATTTTAGTTACTTTTTATCAAATAATGACAATTAATGTGTATACATACGACAGAATCATAATATTAAGTGGCAATTAATTTTTATTGATTATCATAAAAGTATCGTATTGTCATCCAAAACAATCGTGTGAATAAAACTTCAGTTCAACTTAATTAACTTAATTTTTAATTGTTTTAATTTTCATTTTAGAATCAAAGAGTATATTTAAGTACTGTGATTAATAGAACTATTTGTTCATTGCTATTACGATTCACTTACAAAAATAGATTTTTATTCTTAAGATCACTGCAATATTCCTAATGATAATTTATACTATTTACTTAATTCTGTAAAAATTTGTCCTTTTTCTACATTTTATGTTTAACTCTAGTGTAAGATTTTCTTGCCCTCTAGGCCTATTTTTAAAAAAATATGTTTCATTTTCATGCTTCAACTAGGATTAGAATTCATTTCGCATTCATTTTAGTAGAAAGAGGTGGCGCAGGGGAGGGGTGAAACCCCACTTAGATCGAAGCTAGGATCTTGACTTTTACTGCCTATTGATGGGGCGCAAACAAACAGAGGAAACGTCCCTCCTTTCCTTTTTAGGGTTGTGTATGTCCGACTGAAGGCGAAAAAAGCCGAATAAGCGTTACATTCCCGAGCGTGACGTCCAGTCAAATTCACTTTCTAGCAAAACACGCCAATAGAAGTTATTACTTCAAAAATCCATTGCTAGAAATTTTACATTTTCTATTCAACAGGTAAAAATATTATTAGGGAATTATTACGCGCCAGTTGATTGGAAATTTTAAGATACTGACTGATAGATGTTTAAAATCAGTACTCAATCAGTAAAATCAATACTCTTTTTGATTCCTGACTCGATAGAGTTCTTTTTTCTACTTTATGCATAGAAGAAAATACTGTGTAATTTTCATCCTGCTATATAAGTTCACAGTTCCTGCTTTCACAGTTTCCAAACAATGTAAAGCATCAGAAAATGTAACAGCTCTGATAGGAATTTCGTTATCAATTTCTGTATCTGAGTCGCTATTCATTGGCTCCAACAAATCAATATCCTGAACTTCAATTGCACAGTTAGTCAATCATCAAATGTAACATACTCGTTAAAATATTCTCCCGTGTTGTAGAGTGGGATGAGTTCACAGAAAAGAATTTCCTGCCTTATTAAAAACTCACACGATAGGTTGCACTCATGATTCACCAACACCTGTTAAGTCTAATAACGCTCTGCACTCTTGTCCGTCGAAATTGGTTCCTTACAAGAACAATCTTTCTTCTTGTGACATCATCGATTGTTGTGAATCCCCATCTTTCGATTCACGATAAGTTTTATAGTTTCACCAGCTGTTAAGTGACAAGTACGACGTCTTCAATTGTTGTGAACTCACACCCATCGATTGTCCTTGAATTTTTAAGATCCACCAGCTGTAAAATGACCAGTGCACGTGGCCAGGGGGCCATTGTTTACTGTCTGAACTCGGGGAGTGACGACAGCCAGACGGGTCGCCATAATGGTAAAGGAGAGTCGGAGCCCCATTGACAATAGGCGAAGCCTGTTTTAAAAGAATCATGTCGTCTTTTCTGGTGTTGAGAGAAGGGGATACTAGAAACAGGTGGCGTGATGGACAAGTGTGTCCAGATGTTGGACAAGGAATTATGGTGCCTTGGGACAGACGGCTCGGGTGTGTTTTGGTGTGTTATGCGCAAATAGGACGAGGGAGGCCGAGAAAGACTTTTGTGACCTGCCAATAAGACGGGACGAGGGGTGTGTTGTGAACACACCCCTGGTGTTTAAAAGGGTTCTTTTTCAGGAGACGGAAAAAACAGAGACGAGAGACAGAGGAGCCCGGCCTTGGATGGAGAAAAGGGAAAAGCCCTGCCCTGGATAGAAAATCATGAGAGGAGAGCCCTGGTTGGAACGGACGGGAAGAGAGCGCTAAAAAAAGGGCTTAGTCCGAGATTGGAGTGGAAAGACGATGAACACCGGTGGCGTTGAGAATAGAATATAGACTGACTGCACCGGCTTGGCATATGAACTGTATTCTATTGCTTCATTAACAAATTGTTTAGCAAATAAGCAATGCTTTTATTTGTATATTAGGCTGTAACAATTTATTGATGGTTAGCTCTACACGACGTTACATTCTGTTCCGGGCAAAAAAGAATGTCATTTGGGGGAAAAAAAGGCCAATTTTTTCTAACACAAACTAAAAAAAAAAAAAAAAAAATTCAGCGGTAGAACTAATTTGTTAATTCGGTGTTTATTATTCGTTAAATAGGGGCTTATGCTTTCATTATAATCGGGAAAAGTGAAAAATTCGTTCAATCGGGGTCCGTATATATATATACTGTATGTATGAATTGACCTAAAATCCTGTACTAAATCCGCATGTGCTCCAGCTCATTAAAAATCCATTACTCACAAGGGAACTTGAATTTTTTTTACAGAATGTACAGCATTCCTCTTTTTTTTTTTTTTTTTTTTCAATAAATAAAAGAGAAATCCACGCGAGGTTATTTACATAACTAGTCTTAATGACTGGTTCTTCCGTTTCTTCCCCTTTCTCTGTAGGCGAAAGGATATTGGTGGCATTTTCTAAAATTTTTTCTAATTTAAAAGATGACACTGTGTGTTAGAATGTTTAAAATCGATATTCAACAACGCCTTGATGACAACATTTTGATATTTTTAGGAATTATTTCAACTTTGTGTAGAATAAGTTAACAAGGAACACACAAATAAGCAAGTTTTTCATTGCGTTGGATAAAAAAAAATTATGAGGGTTTATTTCTTTATATTCAGTTTCTAAAGCGTATTTATATATTTTTACTTCCTTCCTCAATGGCATGACAGCCCTGGGTGGGGCCTTGGCCTTCCCAAGAATTCCATTCCAGGTTGTTCTGTTCTTGGCCTGACTTTTCCAGTTTCGGACATTAATAGTTTTTGGATCTTTTTCTAGGTAATTGATCTACCTGAGTCTTGATCTTCCTCTTTTTCGACTCCTACGGTCAGCCAGAAAGATTTTTTTTTTTATTCGATTGTAATATATATAAATATATATATACTACTTTAAAAAAATTACGGAAATTGTTTTTGAATTATTAGTATAAGATTCAACGAAAATTAATTTTTTGGAAATCTCTGAAGTATTTCATACAGTACAGTCCCGCTAATCCGAACACGGCTAATCCGAACATCCGGTTAATCCGAACGGCTCCGCGGAAAAATTTTATAATTTTAAGGACGAAAATCGGTGAATATTTCAATATAAAACAGTGTAAATCTTAATTCAAAACAGTTCTTTATTTAATATGCACGCACTGTACATCAAGTTATGGTACAAGATTTTCTCCAATCACAAATTGTAGCTTTGCCAACATTAAACTCTGTAGCCAATTTTGTCACACCTTCACCTTTATCTAAACGCTTTAGAACCTCTAGTTTGTCTTTAAGAGTAAGTGTTGAGTATTTACGCTTACTCGCCATAACAATCTGTTTACGTACACTGTATCACAGATAAATGTCCAAAACACACAACAAACTGTTTTCACTGTAGAATATCACACTGTAACACTGTTATTAACACAGAGACAAAAGCGGACGAGTATAGAACAAGCACGGAACGACTGACGGCCAACAGTACGGGCACACGTAGTCACACTGACACACTAAGTTAGGAGTGGTGGAGGGAGGACACACGCGTCGAGGAGTGGGAGTACAGTCCACGCGGCAAAAAAGCGGGTGCGTACGCTCACATTACGACAAAATACATAGACACAATAGACCCGTACTCCCGGTTTAAATAGTGATTTCGCTGTTACTCCGGCTAATCCGAACAATCACGTAATCCGAACAGGGGTCGGTCCGATATTGTTCGGATTATCGGGACTGTACTGTATTTTAATTATATTTGCAAAAAATGTTTTAAAATAAAAAAACAAATGAATAACTGTTATATTTATAGATAAAGATTTAAGCTAAAATTAAATTTTCAGCTTTAAACTATGTTACTATATAGCTATTATTTCAATAATTGATGCATAGAGTGTTGATGAAAGTTTTGCATTACATGTTCTGTTCTTTACATTGGCTAATTGAGTTTAAGTTCCACGTGTCCAGAGAGTCATGGTTTTTGTCGGCTCTGTGGCTTAGAGGTAGAGTGGCCGCTTCGTAAATCTAAGGTTTCGGGTTCGATCCCGACTGTGGGGCTGCGGTAGCCCAGTGGTCAAGGTATCAGATCATGGCAGGCAGGTCATGAGTTCGAGCCCAGTACCACTAAAGAGCCGCCGTGTAGGGCAGCGATGCATGCTAAATCTGTCCAGAGCTGAAACGTCCTCCCGTTTGTGTGGTGTGGTAGTTAGGAGAGGGGGTGCCAGCTCAGGTGTCGTCCACGTCACTTGACCATGGTTCAAAATTACGTTGTCCGTCGCCAAAAGCCCTCGTGTAGCTGAACAGTGCGACGTTAATATTTAATCAATCAATCAATCAATCGATTGATCCCAGCTGGAATCGATAGGATTCCTGGACGTGAAACTCGTAGGCACGCATGTCATATAGTTATGTGGTATGTTAAAGTTCCCTTGAGTATCTGGCTGTGGTACTCTGGGTAAAATTAAATCTCGGCGATATTTAGCATCCGACGAGAGTTTGAATTTATTCAATTCAAACGTCGTAATTTCGTTGCGGGAGCCGCCACTGGATGGTGTCACCAATGAATTGACCCCCACTCTTGGCCGTGTCTGCAAATGGTTCAGCTATAAAAATTCAGCCCATTTGAAAGAAATCCTGGTTCCGCTGAAGACCCTCCGTGTAGAGAGAGTCGCTGCATACTAAATCTCTCGAGGCTCAATGTCCTCCCGTTGATGTGGTAGTTAGGAGAGGGGGGAGCTTAAGTGACGTCTTCATCACTTGACCGAGGTTCGAAATTATGACGCCAGTCGCCAATAGCTCTCGTGTCGCTTAAAAGAGCGACGTTTATATAGCTAATTCTAACTCTTTCTTCTTCAATGGCTCGACAGCCCTGGCCTTCTCCAGGCATCTCTCCTTTTGGCGATTGTTTTCCAGTTTTTGACCTTTAAAGTATTTAATCTTTTTTGACACAATCCATTTTAGCGGGGTCTGCCCCGAGATCTATTTCCCATGGGCTTTGACAGAATTTTAACTCTGAGATTTTATTGAATTCTAAGTATTTAAAATATTCTTATTTATTACTATTTATTTAAAAAAATAATTCTTAGAATTGACAATTTTTTTTTAAATTTTTAATAAACACATTAAATATTATTATTTTTTTAATTTTTAAATCAGCAAAAAATTGTTTAAAGTATCTTTTTTCTTCCTAATTTTTTATCCCAATTAAATAAAATAATTTTTTTTTACCCGGCAGTATACTCTACAAGAGCAGTGATCCGCAACCCCCAGTCCGCGGAACGGTACTGGTCCGCGGACCAAATTGTGTCAGTCCGCACGAGGAAAATTAAATTATTTTCATTTTATATACTGTGGTGTATTTCTCTAGGTTTTTATGGTAATCATTTTATACACCATGTTAAATAACATAATATTAGTTTCTTGGTGTAACTGTATTTTATTCTGAAGGCTCAATTAATAGAAACTAAAATTATTAAATAAAAGCAATCTAAAATATAAATAATCAACGTTCCCTCCTTCAGTGGGCAGCAGTAAAATTATCAAACGTTGACCGGTCCGCGGCGATAGAACGTTTGAGGAGCTCTGTACTAGAGTACTCTTGGCAGTTGGGCCATTTTTTTTTCAAACCAGGAATAAGCTAGTATATGAATAATGCATTACTTATACAATTAAATATATTAGAAATGCAAGCACCTACATTTGGCTCTTCACATGAAGTGAGATCGAAACAACAAATAAATTAAAAAGATGTTATTTTCTTAGTAACGTACTGAGTTTCCCATGCTTTTCCGTGATCCTCTGCGAAAAGTACACAACTTTTTTCTAATAATAATTTTTCGCAGGATTTTTTTTAAAGTTCTTACGATACAAAGCTGCTCAATGAAAAGGGAGAAATCCTAACTTATACAGTCGGACTTTTATATAACGAAGTCGCAAAATCCCGGGAAAAGGTTCGTTATATGGAAAATTCGTTCATCTTTTAATATACTTTATAAACCATATAAAACAAATTTTAAATTCATAAACACTATTTATTGAAAGAAATTTTTTCACATCTTTTTTAAATTAATATATGTTTATTTTATATATCTTACCCATCAAAAAAGAAAGAAAAAAACTGCAAGAAAAACATGAAAAAAGAATGTCGAAGAATTCGCTGTATTTTCAATATTAAAAAATTAATTTTATACTAAAATTAATTAATTTTAAGGGCATTTTATAATTTAAAGCATACAAATATTATTAAGCATACATTATTTTATATTTAGAACACGGGCAACTCCATTGAGGGTGAAAGAAGATATCGAAGATTTTTCTAGTAATCTGGGCAATGGGGATATTAAGGGTTGCATTTCTTGGATGAAAAGTCCAGAATTCTACTGCTCTCCGTGAGTTAGGATCTAACAAAACCAGTTCAAAATTTATGACCGCCATAAAATGTGTTAAAGAGTGATAAACTTGAAATTTTTCAAAAATATTTTTAAAAAAGGGAGAGCAAAAATTGAATCACAAAAGAAAAAGTTCGTTATATAGGAAATGCACTTCGCTACAGAGAGGTTATTTTACGAAGAAAATCGTAAAGTATTCAAGGTTCCAGGAAAAAGTTCGCTATATAGAAAAATTCGCAATTTTGAGGTTCGTTATATAGATGTTCGACAGTATTTACTTAGATAACACGTAATAAAAAATAAAATTAAAAATAATAAAAAAACTTCCAAAGCCAAGAGCGTCAACTTGGTGTTTTCCCGTCCGTTCGAATAGCGGTCAAGATCACTAACCAGAAGCATGAAAAAAAGGGGGCAAATAATCAAGCTGCTTGACCTTAACAGATGAACCGAATAATTTATGCTTTAAGGTTCCCAGAATGAGGTCGCCCACTCATAGGCGCCTTTTATGGGTACAGCCTCTCTATAATAGTTTGAATTCATTTGATTTTAACTCTAGAATTATACGACACTGCAATTTCATAATCAAAAAATGAATCATGAGTTTATAATTTGCTCGTATTAAAAGATAAAGGATATTATTTTTTCGTATTCTGAATGAACAACAACATACTATATCCTATAATCCATTCAGGGGACTATACGTTACACACTAGAGTAGGTAGAAAAAAAAATTCAGAATTTCAAAAATTACCTTTTCGTTGAAGATGTTCTTCGGTACATACGAGTAGATGAAATGGAAAATAAAATAGAAAATCAAGTACTGGCATAAGGGGAATGAAGTTTAGGTGTACTTGAAAATTTTTTTTACACTTTTATTAGCTTAACCTGTATGTAACGGAATTTTTGAACTCAATTTTTACCCACATTAAAAGGTCAGATTAATTCGAAAGTGGGCACTCTTGTCAAGGACCGATGGCAATACAATAATTTTGTTCCATTGTCTTGATCCGGATCATCGGGATTAACAAATTCCTATTTCCAGATTAAGCGACTAGTTTCAGGATTGGCGACTGAAAGATTAAGTTACAATCCCAAAGCGAAAACGGTCATGGTTAATACAAACAAAAAAGATAAATTCATCAAGGGATAAAAGATAATTTTAAAAACCTAAAATCACGCTTTTATTGTAGATAGAACTAAAAAATGAAAAATATATATAAAGTATAGAGTTTTTTTTAAAAAAACTGTAAAGCATGCTTTTTTAGTTTTAATCGAACTAAAAATTAAAGAATAATTCTTAATATAAGAATAAAATGATTAACAAGAAAATAAATGTCATTTTGGTAAAAGCATGGGGTGCTCGATATCAATTGTTATACTTTCTTACTAGTCCTATTCCGAAACGCAGAGTTAGTGTAAAAATGTAGTACAAAGAGCCCCACGCTTTTACCACAATGACATTAATTTTCTCGCTAATCATTTTATTCTTATATTAAGAATTATTTCTTTACCTTTTAGTTCGATAAACAATTTAGTTTTCTTAAAATATAATTTATTTATGTTAAAATTTAAAGTAATTTTTGTAAAAGAAAAACGGGTATTTTAGTATTTTCTAACATGTATTAGATGAGAGGACTCATACTAAATAGTTACAAGAAAAACATGAAATGCACATAATAGCTTTAGAATTAAATTTTTAAAAAAACCTACTGTCGAGAAATGACAGAATACGATAAAGCGGAAGACGGAAAAAATGCTTAGATCGGAAAGCTGTTGTATTATATGAAATGGTAATGTCACAATTAGGGATTACAATATCGGACCAAAAGTTCAACACCGGTACTCGGTATTTCTTAGATCTTGATACCGGTTCTAATACCGGTAGGGAAAATTTTAGGAAAAGAAGGAAAACACAGGTGCTTATTTGTTTTATTAGAGTGTAAGTATCACACGAAATTAATTTGTAACTTATAAATAAGTACAGTATACAAGGGATCACTAAAAAAGTAAAGGAACATCTTATTTATTTCAATCACAGAAAGGTGTAAATATCACTATTCAGTCTAAAGTACTATTACAAATTTTCGAAATGTGAGCTGCATCAATTATACTCTCCTTAACTCTCTCTCTCTGGAACGTAATTTTGTGTAAAAATTAACTGCTGTGGAAAACGCTCTTTCGGCATCTAAGCTAGTTGGTGGTACTCTTAGCAATAAGATACACTTTTTACAAGTATTTACCTTTAAATACCCCATCTTGAAATAAATCGATTTGTCGTCGGATGGTTTTGGATATAGCTGATTTTTTTCTGTATAGTATTTTGGTTGGTTGAAATTTTTTAGTTATCGCTAATTCTAATTTTTGTTCAAGAGACAAAACCTTTTCACTATCTGCATCAGTGTCATCATCATCTTCGATAACTGTACCAAATTTTTCTGAATGTGGATAAGGTTTGTGGGTTATAAATATTTTTAGAAAATTTACAACAAACGTGATCAAATTTGAATTGGTTAGTCTCTTCTTCTTTTTCAATTTCATTTTTAAAATCATGATGATATGTAAATACAAGCATGATATGCAAATACAATGTGAATAACAAACTCATGAATTAAAAAAAATATCGAAATATTACGCCCTTTCTTCGCAACTGCAACCCTGTTTTCACAAATACGAATCATACGAGTGTGCAGTATCACACTGGGCAGTTATAGAATAGTTTGTTCCTTGGATGATTCATATATTTTATCACTTCTCTTGATTGTACGATGCAATTTTATGTTTACAGTCTAAAATTAATTTTGCACGTTAGGGAGACGTAATAACAAAAACGTATTCTATTTTGCTGTATTGGCGATCCCTGAACATATAGTATATAGAGACATATTCAAGCTTGTGAATACCGGTATTACAAAACTATACAATTGGCTCAAAATACCGGTATTCGGTATCCCAGTATTGCAATCCATAGTTGCAATGTACACAGTGCATTATTCACTATTCACACACACACACAGTACTTCACTTATCAATAATCATAGTTTTAGGTCGTTTATATTGAAGAAAAATAACTTTATCTTAAGTCTAAATCAGGGGTTGGCTAACAATAGTATATAAATGAGAGTTCTGCATAATGGTGGAGATAACAGGGATTAGAGGGTGGACGCGGTAGATATGGGGGTGGAGGATGGTGGTATTTGAAAAAAGATATTATTTGCATATAATTTCGTTTTAATTTAGGATTGAGCTTTACATAATATCTAGATATTTCAGCATAAATGATTTGATCAGGTTTATTTACATTAATATAAAATTTACGTGACTTTTCTAAATTATATAATTTTATATTAAAAGAAACTTCATAAAGAACGAGATTCCTTTTTTTGTATACACATTTATAATTTTCATTTAAATTTTTTATTGTGAGTCGTGGAACCCTAGGATTCCGTGAATACATTTTGCTGCATAATATACTGGTAAACGCTGTACCCCTCCCCCCTCTCTCCTTCCAAGAACATACCGAATATATATAGATTATAATTTTAAATAATGAGAAAATTTATTATTAGTTTAATTATTTATTTACTTTTATTTTTACGAAAATTAATTTTCAATCTTTGGGGAAAAGCCATTTAATTCAACCCCTTTCATCCAAATTAAAGATAATAATTGATTAAACGTTTTAAAAATCGTCCTCAAATTATTATGATTGTCATTCTGAATTTCTTTTTGTTTATTTTTTCAAAATGGAAAATAAAGCTAGATTTTTTTTTCAGAGTATTTATCCCAAACAAAAATAATTTTATCTTGTGATGATGTGTTTTATTTTTTTCTGTGTAGCAAAAAAAAAAAAAAAACGTGTAATGTTACTCTTGCACATTTGTTATGTTGCACATTTTAATGTAATCATACATTTTTTTTCAATTTAATCCACACAAATTACCCAATCTTGCAATGTCATTGAGTTACTTGGCACTGAATATGCAAATTGCTTTGAAATGCGGAAATAATTCTTTATTTATGTTGAGCATTTATTTTTTTTTTTATGAAAAAAAAAATTCATCACTTCGATTTTATTTTATAACCAGTTTTTTCATTTCCATAATTCTAAAAAAAAACTCACACGACATTTTTTTTTCCTTCAAATTAAAATAATATTTAATAGGAATTACAATAATAGGATTTCACAAATAATAATAAGTCATTTAGTAAATCGTTTGTATGCAAATACAAATTATAATAATATTTTTGATGGATTTTAATATCGATTTCATAATTCTTCTAATTTAAATAAATAATTCTTAAACTCTAAGCAACAGCGAGGTTTTTTGAAGCTGTTTCCATAAATAATGAAGAGATTTTAAACAATTAAGAAAAAAGGGAAAAAGAAAATATTTTTTAATAATTTTTGTTTTTATTTTTATTTGCAGCTTAAATATGATTATACGATTAAACAAGTTATTTTTATTATTTAAATGCAAAGACATTTTTTTCGGAATATTTGGAACGATATAAAAATGTACATTAATTCTATTCCTTTGTGGTAAATTTTCTAAGATATTGATTACTCGAATAAGCAAAACGATTGGGAACGACAGATGTACAAAATATTGAAAATCGCAATTTTAAACTATTCCATATTTTGCTTCATTATTGTTCTTCCCAGAGATGCCAAAAGCTGAATTTTGTATATTAAAAAAAAAAGAACAAATTAAAATTGATCCTTTGATAAATAAATGTTAAATAAAATATATAATTTTGTTCCTTAATTTTTATTATTTATTTTCCTGCTAAACTGTCATAAAAATCGATCATGGCAACAACTCTTTTTCCTTCTTTTTTTTAAAAAAAGTTTTTGCAATTAATATGATTGCAAAGAAAAGTGTAGAATGATTTAAAAAAGTAACTTCGCACGAAAAAATTTGCAAAAATGTAATTTGTACAGTTTACTCTCAAAATATTTCAGCCATTATTAAAAATAATTTTAGAATATCTCTTTTTTTTAAAAAAAAAAAAGTTTTCCTGATCATTACCTCCATTATTGATGAACAATCAATTAATAAAAAGACAACTCAGGATAAAATTAAAATGTTGCATTTCGATTCCAATTCGAAATGATTTATATTTCGCATCGATACAAAAAAATATCGCCTGCATTTATTTTATAAAAAAGTATTAATATCAAATTATATAGAGCACATGATTTAAAGCAGTGTTCCGCAACCCCCCTGTCCGCGGACCGGTACCGGTCCGTGGATCAAATGGTACCGGGACACACAAGAAACATTAAATTATTTACTGTAGTATATTTTTTTTGGATTTGAGCTACTTTTTATGAAAATAACTTTATATTCCTTGTTAAATCACTTTATATACATTTTTTGGTGTAGCTGTTTCATTCTAATATCACGATTAAATACAATTGAATTAAAATTGTTAAATTAAAACACTCTAAAATATAAGCAATCAACGTTTTTCACCTCAGCAGACCCCGGTAAAATTAACAAACGTTGACCAGTCCGCTACGAATAAAAAGGTTGCGGAACACTGATTTAAAGTATATTTTATTATTAAGACCCAAATAAGGCTTAAAAATAACTTAGGGAAGCTCTTAACAGAGAAATGAGTAGTGTAAAAAGAATGTGAATAAATTTTTACAGGAAACGAAGTTATTTCATCAAATAATAACGAATAAATTTATCGTAATTATTTTTAATTGCAACAAATCAATCATTTAAAACAAAAACTAATTAACTGATTGAAAGCGTATTGGTAATAAACATGTCTGATTTTATATCAGTTATTAATTTTTATGAATTCTCTAATTTTTTTTATTCATATCAATGAAAACATTCAAAATACCAGTCATACAATAATACTAAATGCTTATTGTTGTTTTACCCGTTTATTAATTCACAAACTGATTAAAATATTTCAGGGGACACAATTCGATTCAATTGACAAAAAAATAAACTAAAATTTTTTAGCTTCAATTATTTTTCATACCTTTTTTTAAAATATCACAAAATTTGAAAGCTCTAAGTTAAAAAATATAAAAAAAACATAGTTGCTATAAATTTTTTTTTATTCACATCCCAATTGTAAATTTAAAAAAAGTTTAAGCTGATTATCTCAGAAAGAAAAAATCTCTAGTATTTCTTCATTTCAATTGCTAAAACTTTTTTTTTCGTATTTGTGCCAAATCTAGATATATATTATAAATGCGAAAGTTTGTGAGGATGTTTGGGAGTCTTTCACGCAAAAACAACTGAATGGATTTTAATGAAACTTTACAGTAATATAGCTTATACATCAGAATAACACATAGGCTATAATTTATAGCATAGGCTATAATTTATAAAGATATTGTGAGAAGTTATCCAAAATATAACGATATTTGTCAAGTAAGAAAAAATTCTGCCACCTGCAAGCAATTCTGGCTTGCACTGCAACAAAGCCCACGTCAGCATGTATCTATCTTTTGTTTTTGTGAAAGAACTCTTTTTGTTTTAGCTACGCTAGGCGCTCGTTTCTAATTAATTCCTGTAAACAGCATAATCCCTAACTTTTTTTATTTCAGAATAAAACTAAGTTTTGAAGGGAGAGGTTGTTATAAATCTCTCTTTATTTGAATGTATTTTTAATGATTTTATTATGCACATTTGGTAGTAAGAAATTGATCTTTTTTCAAAATAAATACGCTTATTGCTTCTGGTACTTACAGTAGATAAACTTTGTCTTTCACACTAAATCATTTGGACATATTTCCATAGTTTGTTTGTGGTTAGTAGTTAATTATAACGCTATAATTTTAATTGAATAGGCGGATACTGCATTTTTAAGCATAAAAATAATTATAACTACTGTACTGTATTTTTTGGAGTGAGTGAATATTAACGTCGCACTGTTCAGCCACATGAGGGCTTTTGGAAATGGACCTCGTAATTTTGAACCATGGTCAAGTGACGTGGATGACACCTGAGCTGGCACCCCTTTCTCCTAACTACCACACCACACCACCTTAGAAGGAATATTCTACCAATACTTAGCAGGAATATCCTTTGAAATCCACTCTTCCAAGATATATGGCAGCACAGGTCTTATGATGAGTATTTTAGGGGGGAAGGCGAACAGTTTTGCAGCAGATATGCGTTTTCAGCGGATTGCAAAGATTATTATTTTTGTCCCGAAAAAATAGTTTATGTCAAAATTTAAGTGTCTTATGTTTTTGTATGTTAATGAAGACTTTAGAAAACGATTTGACTATTTATTTTAAGTGAACGGTGTATATAATTAATTTTACAATGGAATATCTTTAATTGATTTATTATCTCTAACGGATTGAATTTCCCAAAGTGGAGTATTTCGTTTATGTACATCCCTTAATTTTCAATGTAGTGATCAAAAAAAAATACTGCATGAAAAAAACTGCAGTAAATCATAATGAGGTGGATAAAGTATTAACGTGCATCGTGACCCTACACGGCGGGTCTTACAAAGCTCTAATAACACATTTGCCAATTTGACTATCGTTATAATTTCGCTGTTTTTCATTGAATCTCCATTATAGCCATTATAATTTAAGAAACGGCGTTGCTTGCGAATATTACAATTTTAACATAAAATAAGTACAACAGAAAGTAGTACTAATGTATTACACTTTTAGATATAAATTATTTACACTATTTTTTTTAAGTGTTCATTACGCAACACTTTTAACAATGTGTTACTTTTCCTGAGCAGAGATCAGCTTAGGGAAGTATTTTCAAAAATCGATCCTCAAGAGTGTTACGGAGAATTATAAATAAAAAAAAAAATCCTTTTTATCAGCTATTAGATCTACATACTTAAAATTTAATAACTGTGTTTTTTTCTTTATTTTTTTGTTTAGCTGAGATATGCAAAAAGCTTTCTTTGTTTAATTTGCAATTGACGTAAAATTAACTCATTAAAAACTTTATCCTTCAATCTGTGTTTAATTTTTCAGTTCACCCGTGCGAAGAACGGGTATACCAGCTAGTACTTTAATATTTTATTCTAATTATTGCCAGTGCCGACTTAAGCTTATTTCGGGTCCTGGACACAGAAGATCTACGAGTCCCCTTCGCGTGGATCGAAATTTATTACCAGAAAACCTCGTTAAGTCCAGCTTATCAGGGCCCTTTCACGTCCTTCCAGGCCCCGGGCCACCCTATGGATAAGCCGGCACTGACTATTGCTATAAATACATGTAACAAAAGTTGGTATGCATTTTAGAAACAGAGCTATACTTATTTTTTTTAAAATAGTTTAATTTAGAATTTATGCAATTTTCAATTAGCATTTATAAAAAAAAAAGTATCTTCCGGGTATTAATCATGTTATAACAAAACCCTTACCAACTTTCGTTATACGTAATTCGGCATACTCGTAAATCGAATTTCATGTGTATGTTATAGCATTTATTGTAGAGAGAAGAGTAGCATTTTAAAATCACTTCATGAATTTTTAAATTTTTCTTCAAAAAATTAAAAGGAAACCTTGTGTGATATTTAGAGCACACAAACTGTTTAACTTAATACATATCCATAGAGGGCAGCTAAAAAATTTGTGAAAACCATTAAATCATATTTTTTTAAAAAAAATCATACCATGCCCCTTTAATAAAATATCAACACACACAGTGTTATGCACATAGTAAGCAAAATTTCATAAATCATATTGAATAAGATCTAAAAATGACTTACCAGCTGCTTCTTCTGTCTTTGAAAAGAGCCACAGAAAAGCCAAACATGGATCCAGGTGTACCCCTATGAACAACAGCACTTTTTGTATCAATATTGAAACCTCCCACTAAGCCGCTAACCATCAAAAGACATCCCAAAACGGTACACAGCGTAACAGTTACCGTCCTTGTATATCCTCTACTGCCTTCCATATTCGAAAATAAATACTTCTCCGCAGAAAAACCACGATTCACTTTTTCCAAAACAGTCGCACAATATGAGAGTTGTCTTTTCCACCTACTTTGGGAATTTGTTTACAGGGCACGAAACATCATTTTTGACGTTTGAGTCGATGGACCACAAAGCACTCGCTGTTTCCGAAATTCGTTAAAATTTTTGCAGATGAATCTTCGACATGGCTCTTTGATGCATGTTTTTCGAAGGATTTGGGCTCTCACGAACACACAGAAGACGAAAAGAAAAATATTTCAAACCAGCTCTGGTGGTAGAAAGGGAATTTGGTTGGAGAAAAAGAACTTTGAAAAGATCTTGGTACTTTATTTCAATTCCGAGTAAAGAAAAATTATCAGATTCAATTTGATCCGAGTTGATGATTTTTAGAAAAACACTACCGTAGAATTTTACAGTTCGAATGGAATTTGAAGAACACAAATTTGAAGACTTAATTAATTACTTAATCTAATTTCACATCGCTTCTTTGTCACACCAGAATTCAATAGTCTTTCATTATCGTCTGCTTTATTCGAACTACTAGCAATAAAGAATATAATAATAATAATGTTCTTTTTCTTGTCACATTAATATTCTAAAAAAATATTGTTCTTCAAAAATTGTTTTCTTCAGCGATCACTTGTCAGTCATTCTCTTTTCCCCAAACAACAACATTGACCCACGTGGGAAACGAATTAATTACTCCAGAACACAAAAATAATGATTCCAAACTCACGTGCAAAACGATGTTGGCGGGAAAACAAAAACAGTGCGGAAGAAGAACAAGCGTTCGAATTTCACACAGCTGAGAATAAATATACACATAAATAAAACGAAAAACAATCTATCTTTGAAAAAGTGGAGCAAAGTCGAGGGTTTCCCACTTCGTAGGGATGCGAGCGAGCGAGTGAAGAACAGTTGCGGGACGCACGAACTCTCGCTCCCAAATAAAGATAAGCGTGTCATGTTCTTACTTTGGGAGGGTGCCAGTGGTGGTGACGTTCCGTCTGTCCCTCCCCCCCCTCGGTGAAGTTCGTTTTCTTTTTCCGGACATGAGAGGGGGAAGATGTTGTTCTTCGGACATTTGTCCAGTGCAAAAGGAAATGGAGAGGGTCTAAAGAAAATACTTTACTCCTTCCCCATGGCGGTGTTTAAAAAGGGGTATCGGCTTAATTGTTTTTGCAGGTGTTGATATTCGGTTGGAATTGGTTTTAAATCGGATACGATTGAGTTGTTTTGGAATAAGTTGTTCTGGATTTCTCAATACAATAATTTTCGATCTGTAATATTCATGTCTTTTTATTCGAAAAGTAAATTTTTTAAAAGAAGGCTTAATCAAATCCGACTGATACTTTATTTTACAATTAACTTTAGTTGCTTTTGCAGGCATCAAAACATTTCATTAAATTGAATATTTACGATAAATAAGATTAATTTTGCATAAATATTACATTTTTGAGGAATAAAAAAAAATTCTAATAAGATGACAACGATTGGCAGTTAATGAACGATGATTATTAAAAAAGAAAAAGGAAAAAAAAAATAAGGAAATCAAGTTTATTTTTTGACTGTCTCAATACACTCTTTTAACGTTAAAACTTCTTTTTCAGCACCAATAAAAAAACATTCTTCCATAAAAATATAAAAACCATGTGATTTAAATTATCTATTTATTATTCGAAATCAAAAATCATGTTTTTAGTCCCAAATGGTTTTGAAATTCGGAGATTTATTTGACGAAATTGAATTAACCAATAATTTTTTTACTATTTTTATTAGTTATTTATTAATCACGGAAACCTAAATAAACTACTTTTCCAAGATTATAATAATTCCTTTTTTTTTCTTTATCTGTAAAATTTTTCATACGTGAGCAAATAAATTTTTAAGAATCGTTATAATTTTCTACAACTCAGTTAAAAGCACAGAGGCGTAGTAAGAATTATTAATTAAAAGTTGGGGGCGTCACTAAATTAAATATTTCCCACATTTGTATCATTTTTAATATCGAAAATTAATATTAACCCTCCATCAGTAGCTCAAACAGGAATTTTTCAAGGGGGGGGGGAGTCCGGGGTCGAGAGTTCATTATTCTTGTATCATGCTCCTTTTGATTTTATCGATTTTCGGGAACAAAAATTAGTAAAAAACCAATTATTGTATAAATAATTAGCATTAATTAATAAAATTAATCATTAATAACAAATACTTAATTAAATTTTACGTACTATGTACTTAGAATTATAATCAATCGGAAAAAAATCGACGGCTTTGGGGGTCCGGACCCTCAGAACCCCCTTGTGTGCGCCACTGCCCTCGATCAATTATGGAGGAAGAAAAATGTTTAAAATATCCAAAAAAGGCTAGTACTCAAATAATTTCATGATTTTTTTAAGTTTAAAACAAAAATTTGCACAATTATGCTTACGAAAGTAGAATTGGTTAGATTTAAATTATTATGGATTAAAATTTTCATCATCACACATTCATTTCATTCCCCAAGTTATTTTTTATTTATTTATTCTTTGCTTGAATACGATATATTTTCCTTGTTTTTTTTGTTTCTGCTTATTTCGAAGTATAACAAATAATAATTCTTCCGTATTTGGTGTAATCTCACATATTTTGATAGTAAAAATTTCTCTTCTAAATTTTTAAATTTGTGACTGTCCTTTTATGCATAATTTTGCGTAATGCTTCCGTTGAAGTTAAGCGAAAATTGCTTTATCTTATCCTCAAATATTGATTCATATTTGACTTTGCTTACTTCCCTTTTTAATTTTAATCGTCATTCAACCACATCCTTTTTTTCCACATATCCGTAATAAAAAAATAAAAAAAAACCTTTTCATGCTCAATTTATCTGTGGATACTTTTAAAATGTAATTTCTTATATATATCTACTCAACTACACTATATAAATATGTTAACTGGAGTACCCTTTCTTCGCATGGATTAATTTTTTTAAAAATAAAAAATATATTATTCTTAATGTAATAGCTGAATTGTAAGAAGAGTAAAAAACACACACACACACACACAAAACAATGTATAGAAAAATGTAAAATATTTTTTTTAATGAGTGCATTTCTTATTTATCTATAACACCCCCTACGCCCTCCCAATATTCACTGGGAGTCTTTTGTTACTAATTTTGTGTCAAATAGTGTAAATAATTTGTATATGGATGCATAATGCCTTTATCTTACTCTATAAATAAGATTTAATTTACGTTAAAATTGTAGTAATCACAAGCAATGCTGTCCCTTACGTTGTAATGGTAATTCAATGGGAATTGCGAAATCTTGGCGATAGAGCCAAGTTGGCGTCGTTTATGGTGACCATTTTTTGGCGAGTTTTGCACCTTCTGGATACTTCTAGAAATTAGTAGAGAAACCCACTAATTTCAAGACCTATGACGCAAGCGAGTCTTTCTCGAAATATCCGCAAGGGATATAAATCGAGAGATGCTCGCTGAAAGTCAGTCAGTCGAGTTTTGACTAGCGATTAATTAGTATTGCTCTGATTGTTGAAGCGAATAGTGATTACTTCGGCTGTTGAAAGAGCGATTGCTTATGAATAATCTTTTATATACGTGTATTTTAGACACCGATTATTGTGTCTGGGTGCTGTTGAAGGTGTGAAGACCTTCTGGGATTTATTTTGTGAGTATTGCTGCTGAATTCCATACTTAAAGATTGGATTTTCTACAATAAATTCTCATCGCTCTTTATGAACTGTCCAGTTCTTTGCGACTGATCTGCATAAATTCCTCGGACTCTGGATCTATATAACATTTTCTCAAATCCCCTGTCGTGGCGGATCTCTACTCCATGAAAGAAACGTGCCTACAAAATTTCAAGTCTGTACGTCTAATAGTTCAAAAACGGAAAAATTTATCAATAACGCCCCTTTAAAAACTCGCAACGCCCCCTGGGTGGTACATTCAGGAAGTTCTACTTCAAATTCAGTTCGTTTATTCCAATCGTTGCGCCGGCACTCTGTCTTTCACCAGTATGCAAAGTTCATCTCCCTTGGTCCATTAGGCGCGACTGCCCCCGAAAATTCAACCGAGCGTCTTCGAAGAGCACAAAACTTAAGAGCGAAGTATTTCTGTAAATGGAAGGAGATCGAGTGTCCCCGTCAACTTCCGAGCCGATCGTTTAAACTCCCTGGACGAGTCACTTTCACGCCCCAATCACCTTTCATTGGCACGTGTAACAGATCTGCACCCGGCTCTCCCCACTGAAGTCCTATTACAGTAGTACTTGGAGACAATAGGCTGGCACTTCTGATCCCTTCTCCCAAGCAGCATCTTGTTTACCATCTGGAGGGCATAAATCGCCTTGTCACATTCACACTGAGGGTGTATCTTTGCCCCGACTGACCGACATTACTCTTCATTCAAGTTGTTTGCGGCCCAGATGTGCGAGGGGAACACAACATAATGGATGCTGATTCCTGAAACTTCTTTCCTGTATAACGTCGAGACTAAAGATGATCGTCTGCATTTCAGTGAAAGGAAAGGTGTGGTGACATAAAAGCTATTTTCCAAATCAGTTAACATATGTTATGCTCTAGGCATGAGGAAAGTATAGGCGGTCCTTTTGGGGGGATACAATATGTCCCATCTGGACAACTTGGTCCCCCGCACGTCAATCTTGACAAGTACTGTTGGGATAGTTCTGCTAATGAACAGATGTCTCACCACCAATTTACCACGATTGCCAACACTCACTTTCAAATATCACTAGATACATCTGCAAAAGTGATGGCTGGGTGGGGTAGTTGGTTAGGCACTGACCTTGACCCCTTACAGGTTTAACGTCGGCCCAAGTGAGTGTATTTTCATGATGCAAAAAATCGACAGCATATGCGGCATGTTAAATAACTTAGAGTGCTTGTATGACTTGGGTGCTCACGGCAAAATTAATTTCCTGGTACTTTTTTGCATCGTCAGAGCTCAGGTGTCTAGTGTAGTGTCGTGAGCCCTTAAAATTTACTTCATTATTTGCCAGCGAGAGGGCTCACACAGCCTTTTGCCAAAAGGCATTTTATTCTAAATTAATTAAACAACGCATCAAACTCAGTAATAAATTTTTGCTCTTCTCAGGCTTTCACTGGGGAAAAGTTCTAGTCCGTTACAGGTTCAAAGATCTTGAAATGATTGGCTCCCGCGGGCGGCTGTCCCCGCAAGCCCTTTCGCTTTTATGGTCCTAGATCTTTCGAATGGCTTCTTCGCAGACTCCGTCTCTCCGTCTTTAAGAGTTCATCGCCGTTTCTATCTTAAGGTGTGGCTGCCCCCACAAGCTCTATCGATTGTCTTCGAAGATGAGAAAAAAACTAACGTGGAAGGTAATGCGGAAGATTGAAGGTGATCGGGAAAAAGTCCTGTCAACTTGCTAACCGACCCTTTTAACATCCTAGGTGGGCTTCTTTCACACCCCCAATCATCTGATTGGCGAATGCAGTGGATCTGCACGTGGTCCCCTCTCTTTAGTCCCAACTCCATTGGTGCTTGGAGACAGTAGACTGGCACGTCTGAACCTAACCCCGTACCTAGTATACTATCTGAAGTGTCTATAAATTGCCCTGACACTTGAACACTGAGGACGGCCTCTAGTGTTTGACTTTATCCCAACAGGCCGATATTCTTTTTCATTTAAATATTTCATGGCCCACATGTGCGAGGGGGACCCAAAAATGGATTCTGTTCTCAGTAGCGATCTTTCTATAGATCGTGAAGCCTGACCAATATTTGAGGATCAGAGAGGGAAGTAGTACGCTTTCAGCACAGCCCCCTTTACAATCGGTGGAACTCCTGTTTGTCCCCAAGCACAAGCATGAGGGATGAATACATGGTCTCTTTTCGAAGATACAGAGCCCCATCTGGGCATTCCGGTCATCCTGTACGTCAAACTTGACCGGTATTGTTGGAAAGGGTTCTACTAATGAGCCAACGATACACTGGGAAGAAAATGGGCATCAAAATTACATTGTGGCAATTGGTATACATCAGTAAGGTGCTACACTAAAAAGTGATACCAGCTTCCGGAGTATATATTAGGTCTGCCATGGTGATTACCAATCCGTAACCCCATTTGAAAAGAAGACAAAAAAAAGTAGCTAAAAATTCCATAATTTCAGAAGAAATTTCACTAAAAGTTGTCGGTAAAGATTTAAAGAAAAGTATAATCCAAAAACATGATGCATTTAGCTACTCGTCATTATTGAAACTGAATCCTCATAAAAGTATAAATAATATCCCAATTTTTCTACGGACAATCAAAACTTTTTAACGGACTGTGTCAACCCCCCTGGGTTCCACCCTGGACTCTAAGATTAACTTGTGGCAAAGAATGCCCAGACGCCATTTGTATAATAAATTATATTTATTCACTTAGTTCAAATATCAACCTTCTAATTACAAATATTCAACTATATGTCTACGTCAAAGGGATTTACCTTTACTATTACATTAAATTACGAAATATGAAATTAATCAATTACTAAGCTCACACACACAATATCGAACGGGTTTACCGGAATAGGAGGTCCAAGAAATATACGCAACGAATTATTAACATTCATTAAAGTTAACTAAGTTTATTATCTATTAACGTTTATGGTCAGATAGACTAAGTTATAGAATATATCACCTGGCTGTAATGTAGTTCTCTCCAGATAGATTAATCTTTCTAAGGCTACTTCGCTGAATAATAACAGCAATACTCTAATCTCTTAATCGGCTTGAATCTTCCCAATCTCGTCACTACTGCTCCTGACTCAATCGCCTTCTTAAATCTAACTCACAACGCTCTCCTTAAATACCCTATCCGATTTGCATATCCCATTTTCTTCCTTTAGAGCTGATTGGAAATATACGCGAATTTACAATCCCCAAAGACGCCTAAAAGTATTAAAGGAAAAGTGCCGTAAAGATACGTCATAGGACCCCACCGATTGGGAACAGGTATACTGGAGTATTTTAAATAAATAATTAATCTGCAAAACATTTAACATTTTATCACTATAATCTTTGAGCGCTTTTTTAAATTTATTTTTATTTAATATCCTTATTTTGTTTTATATTTATTGAAACAACACTTTTTTATTTTATTACAATATATAATATAATTACAATTTTTGTTTTAGTATCTATTATTTTTTTATTGAATATTTGATGAAAAAAGAACCATTTTTAATGACTTTTAGGTAAAAAATAAACGTATTTTTGTTTTCTTTTACGAAACATGTGCTAAATAGACCGATATTTAACAATCGTAATTAATATAAGAGCCCCTTTCGTAGCAACATTTTTTAATCCTTAATTTAACCTTGAATATTTCCAGAATTTTTAGAAATAATTATATGAAATTTTGGGCGTAAATAACGTGAACTTATTTGTAAAAAAGAAATATTTACAAATATTGGCAGAGGAATTTATTTATAATATTCCTAATGATATGTTTAGTTAATTACGAATTAAAATTAAATATATTCTTTAAGTATACTGCAATAATTAAAAAAATTATTTATTTTATAGTTTTGATTATTTAATACTACTTCTAAGTATGGCTTTTTATAAGTAAAATTTGTATGGAGGCAGCAAAAAATATGAATACTTAAATACATTCTACCCTATTCATTAACAATTCTTAAATGTTTGTAAATAAATTCAAATGCACTGAATGAAACGATAAACTGAAATCTTGAATTATTTATAATTGAAGAAATTATTTAAATATTTTATTATTAAAGCAGCTGTCATTGATTTTTATTTTATTATAATACGTCTCGTAACGTTTTAAAATCTAGTTTATGTTAATTACATTAATTGAGCATACTTTCCTCGAATTTATCGCAAAAAGCCTTTTTTCAATCCTCATAATGTTGTCAATCATGATACCTTTCACAATGGATTATTATCAGCAAAATTGAATTATTTAAAGGAGAAATGGGTTAATATATGTATTGTAACGTAGGAACCCCAGGCTTACTCAAACTTATATGAAGCGAAATGGATCACGCAGCTTTTTAAAAATTACTTTTTATACAGTTTTCATCGTAAGTTAACACATATACAGTGGCGTAGTGTGGGTGTTCGCCACCTGGGGTCGACCGGAAATTTGTCGCCTCTCTATTTATAATTATTAGTCAAGAAAATTAATAAAAGTAAAAAAAAGCAGCTTTAAGTTTTTTTATTGATTAAAAATGCACTTTTCGTGGTTGTTTTTTTTACAGCAAAATCTTTTATACAATTGTCAATATCAATATGTATGTCAAGTTCAATTTCCAAAATACCTAAATTTGTTATTGAGCATAAACACCTTCGGCGTTGGTACCCGAAAATTTTAATTTCCGTTTAAATTTGTTAGCTTTAACCTGGACATAGTCGATCTAAGATAATTTTTGATTAATTTTAGCTTAGAGAAGCTTCTCTGGCAACTGGCATTATTGATGGCAGATGTTGAAAAAATTCTCAACATTATGACAATGTTTTGTGAGCCATTTTCAAGTTTGGACTCAATAATTGTTTTAATAAACCCAGAGAGCCGGACCTAATGAGTTCTTTTTGACAGCCTGGATCTGTTACAGCTACGAAAACTTGTAGACGTACGCGCTCAAGTTGGAATTCTTCTTTATTAATGTCTTGGGGAGCTTGATCTAAGTTAAGTTCGTCCATGCTCAATATTACTTCAGGCCTTAGGAAAGCATATTTTTGTTCAAGATTCTGCAAACTGTTGGAATATTTCTCGAATTTCAGCAGTTACTATGTCTACTAAAGATAACACAGTTCGCCTCAAGTCATCTTCGTACGATAACTGAACATCTTTACTTCCGTCGCCAAATATATGCTTCCTACTGATTCTTCTTGGAGGTTCAAAAGAAATTTCAAGCTCTTGATGATGGATATTTTGTCCCTTTATTTGCCAATAATTTTGAGAATCATTGATTTCACACAGTGCCGGTTGCTAGAAGCCTAAGTAACATAAAAACGAATGCGTTTGCATTGCGACTAATAAATTACCTGCATCTGTGCATGTATTAAAGCCTTCACTCGTTTCCGTTAGTTTTGTTGCGCGGGTGCGATTTGGAGTTTGGAATATTTTTTGAATTTAAATATCGCGGTGCTTGTCGCCGTCGTCCCTTTTCGTATGCCGCCCGGGGCCATGGCCCCCTCAGCACCCCTCACGCTACGCCACTGATTGGATATTTTCCATCAGTAGCACTTTCCATCGGATCCATAGACATCCAAGATCCGCCAGAATATTCGAGGAGAGTTCACTTTTTCTTTTCGTGCCGGCTGGGTGGCATGGTTGGTTTGTTGCTCGTCTTCGGCACCCAAGGTTGCGGTTTCGACCCCGGCCCAAGTCGGTGAATTTTCATGATGCAGTAAATCAACAGCGGCTATGTCGTATGATTATATGGCATGTAAAAAGTCCCTAAAGCGTCTGTTTGGCTTAGGTGCTCCTGGCAAAACCAAATCCTAGTGCAGATTGGCATCGCCAGAGTTCAAGCGCCTCCCTCTAGGGGGAAACTGGGCGTCAAAATCGCTTACGGTAATTGGTATCGCTTATATGGTGCCGCGCTGAAAAGTGATACCAGCTCTTAGGAAATGTACTAGGTCTGCAAAGGTTACATACAATACGTAGCCCCATTAGAAAAAAAAACCCCTTTCTATTCGTGCCTTTCTCGCAAGTCCCTTTCCAATCCGTCTTTTCAAACCCTCTAGGCGGCACTCTTTCATATCCCTTCAATTCCTGATTAGAAAAAACATGCACTTGCCCACGGCATCTTAAGACTTGATCCCAAAACCATTAGTCCTTTCGGGCAAAGTCCCGTCTGGTTCATGGCCGTCGTGTCACCACATGTCAAAAGTCATATGGATGGGTCGTAGATCGACATGTCACTCAGACGCATAGAATACAATTCCTGGCATTTCCTCCTTTCAATAGCGGACCATCCTTTCCACATATGTGTAGAAGAACCACGTGTTAAGAGGAGAAAAGAAGAGACCACTATTGAATGAAACAAAAGAGGAATAGTTAGACACAGCTGTGTCCATCTATCTCCCGCTGGGAAGGAAGATGCCATATTGTTCGCCTTTTCGCCTGGGGCACCGGGGAATAAAAGAGAGATAGGAGACAGATGGTTGAATAAGCAGCTACGCTGGAACACACTCATACAAAGTTTTAAATCTATAAAGTATTTCTATTACCTAAGTCGCACTAAAAAGTATGAAATAAAATACACAGTCGAACCTCTGTTTAACGAAGTCGCTAAATCCCGAAAAAAAGCTCGTTATATAGGGGTTCATCTTTCAATTTTCTTTATAAACCTCGTAAAATAGATTTTAAATTCATAAACACTGTATATTAAAAAAAGTAATTATTCACACCTTTTTGTAAATTAATATTTATATGTTATATATCTCACCTATATAAAAAACAAAACAAAAATAGCACGAAAAGTTTGACCCCTTTATCCACTTTCTAAAGAATTTAATTTTTTTCTTCGATGCTCAAACACTTAACGTTTTGACATTTTCGAGCAACAAAAAACGAAGTTCCCAGTACGACTGATGAATACTACAAATGAACGGAGACTAGTTCAAGGACGAAAGACTCTGCTGAGGGTGAAAGGGGATATCGAAGATATTTCCAGTGAACTGGACAATGGGGGTCAAAGGTTGCACTTCTTGGATGAAAAGCCCAGAATTCCATTGCTCTCTGCAAGTTAAGCCCCTATTAAAACCAGTTCAAGATTTATGACCCCTATACAATGTGCTGAAAGAGAATAACTCGATGTGTCCAGAAATATTTCAAAAATAGGGAGAAAAAAATCGAATCACAAGAGAAAAAGTTCGTTATATAGAAAATGAACTTCGCTATTGGGAGGTTATTGTACGAAGAAAATCGTAAAATGTTCTTAGTTCCAGGAAAAAGTTCGCTACACAGAATAATTCGCAATATAGATGTTCGTTATGTTAGGTTCGACTGTAATTTCTCATAACTTCTTGGCCACAACGTTCAAAAAATTATAGTTACTTTTAATATCTTTATTTATGTTAGTTTTGATGCAGCCAAATAAAACTTAAATTAAAATTTTGAGAGAAGAAGAGATAGATGATATAAATCTTTGTACGCGAATAGCTTTTATTACACCGCTATACTTATATATATATTCTTTATAACAACTTATATATATATTCTTTATAACTTATATTCTTTATAACTTTCTTATATATATACTTTTTCGTTCTCTGCTTGTTTGAAAATTCTGAAATTAAATAAATACAATACGTGTATTTTCATGATTATGTCAGTGATAGTCTACTGCGACCCACCAAGAGATCCGGACCACTCCGAAATCTAAGACAGCAATAAAGAAATTTCCAATTTTAAAACCTTTTATGAGCGTCGTGCCGTTGCATATGCGAAAATTTCCCATACAAATTTGAATGTTTTACGTATGCAATACTTAATTATGCAATTTTAAACAAACTTTTGCATGTACACGAAAAAAATAGAACCCACAGTAATAAATGCAGTCAAACCTCCATATAACGAACCCTTTATTTTGCGAATTTCTCTATTTTAAGAACTTTTTCCTGAAACCAACAACATTTTACTACTTTCTTCATAAAATAACCCCTTTTTCTCTAGTGATTCGATTTTTTTCACCCTATTTTTAAAATATTTCAAAACATTTTTCAAATTATTCTCTCTCAACACATTTTAAGGTGATCAATCGCCTTGAACTGGTTTTAGCTGTTGCCTCATTCACTTAAAAGACGCATGTGGTACTTAAAATTACTGGTTATAAAATAAAATTTAATTAAAATTACTTGTAGGCATGGAAAAAGTCGTTAAAAAATTCATTAATTTTAATATAAAATTATTTTTTTCGAAGTTGAAGATACAATAAATTTATGAACAATGGTTTTTTGTTTGTTTGTTTTGTTTTGCTGATTTTTTTATATGTAAAATATATAAAATGAATAATTATTAATTTTCAGAAAAAGTGTGAATACCGTATTTATTCGAATCTAAGCCACATCCCAAATTCTTCACCATTTTTTGTGAAAAATGAAAATTAATGTAAATTAGTATATCGGAGTATGCAGTTTTAAGAAATTGAACTAAATTTGAAACGAAAACTAACAAAAAGAGATTAATTAGTTCTTTTACTAGTATTATAAACTTTTAAACACATATATGAAGCTGAAATTTCTCTAATAGCCCCCTCCAATGGATTTTCTTTCCCTTCGATTCTAAGCCGCACCCGATTTTCAGTAGCATTAACTTTGGGGGGGAAAAAAGGGCTGGTTAGATTCGCGCAAATACGGTCATTACGTTTTTAAGTAATTTTTGCGTTTTTGTTTTTAAAATTTGTATTAAACGGTCTCTAATGTATTTTAAAAGACCAATCTCTATTTAACGTATTTTCCATATAACGAACTTCTTTTCAGGATACAGCGACTTCGCTAAATAGAGATCCGACTGTACATGGAAAATTTTAAAATAAAACCCATTTGATTTTTAATTCAAAAATTAGAAAAATATGAATTTTCAGTTTATTGAAAAAAAAACTTTTTTTAAAAAAGATTAACAAAAGAATTATGAGAAAAAAAATTAGCTGCTTTATACACACATTAAACTAGGTATTTTTTTTAAAAAAAATTGGAACATATATATATTTTTGGTTTTTGTTGTTTTTGATAATTAATTATATTAGTCTGCCCCAATCCTCCTCCCGAATTTTTAAAGAAGCTTGCACATCGCTGTCTTATGCTTTGAGATTAAAAATGAGCTCCTCTCGGAAAATTTATACATCTAATGCAAAAACATACATAAAATTTTTAAGTCTGTATTAATATTTATCTCTAAGTAGCAACATTAGAAAAATAATTAATTGATTCTGAGGACTGATTAAAAAATAATCGAAAATAAATCCCCTAACATGAAACTGCGTGAGGCTTTGAAAACAATTCCTCAGACATCAGCTGAAACTGAGAGAGAATTTTCTGCTGCAACGTTATTCATAATTGTAGAAAATGTCTCAACATGTAACCTTGCCTGAACACAAGAGGGAGCTGCTCTCCATCACGACGAAATCATTTTAATTTTTATAGCGAACACTCTTTTTTGTTTTTCCTTGTCCTAGCAACATGTAATTCGTATCGGGTCGATTAATCGGCCACATTATTGATTCATATTTATTAAATATTTTTAAACTTAACTGCGTAGTGATTCAATTAGCAGCAGTGTCCGTACTTTGAACCTTTAGATATAGTTAATTAGCTTGTTGCTAGGGTTTTTTTTCTTCAATAATAAAGCTAAGGACTGAGCTGAGCAATAAAAACATAGATTGCTTATGTACTTTCTCTAATCATTTTTTAATAAGGAATAATTAGCATATTATATATTTTTTGTATTTTTAGTTGAATGTATAAACGAGTATAAATTTTGGTGTATCATCGTATCCTTATTTTATATAATTATTATTGATACCAATTAAAAATAGCTTGTTTTTAAATTTTTAGAAGTTTGATGCATTTCTGTGAATTTCGGGAGCTACTATTACGTTTCCGGAGTTTCCCGGAAGTTTCCAGAAAGGAAAAAACTAGAAAATTCGAAACCTTAATGTCTCAATATATATATATATATATATATATATATATATATATATATATATATATATATATATATATATATATTTGTATTTTTATATATATATATATATATATATATATTTTCAAATGATGATGATAATTTTCCGAGCATTCTGTCTCAGCACAGTATCACTATCATTACTTATCCGTTCGCTAGAAACTATTTATCGAATTCTCCACCACCTCGTACATCCGTTTCGTTAGATAAACACGGATTATGTTCATTTCACGGTTTCCTCAAACCGTGGAAATGAAATCGTTTTTCTGTATCAAGGAATTCGTGAAAAAGGAAATGTCTGCTTCTGTGTTCTTAACTTATCTCGAACAGCCACCTCACTGCCCGTTAGAGTACTTAGTTTGTTTTTAGCAACCAAGATCTTATTTTAAGAACAGTCGGACCCCAATTTAAAGAATTCATTAGGACCGAATATTTTATTTGTTAATTCGGAGTTATTCGTTGCATCGGCGGGTCAAACAAAATACCAATTTTTGTGCACATTCCTTTTGGGAATTCCATAAGCAACCACATAAAAAATATCCTTAAAAAATTACACACTTTTCATTCAACAGCTTGTGAGGCACCAACCCTTTAATGCCCCATTTCTACATTATCTACGCGACCTGTATCTGTAGGAAAGAACGAAGAATCACACGCAAATCTCTCATCTTAATATTTGTTTATTAAGATCTTAACTTAAACACTATGTACAATAATAATAATCAAATTAAATAAATCTGGAGTGAGAAGACACAATTCGTATTACCAAATAATCGCGTATTTGACCACTCTCTCTAACTTTACAGATTACTTCTATTCTCATTAATACACACAGTTTCCTTATATTTTAATTTAAGACGCTTAACGCTATATCCTAGGTAACAGCTATTTTCTTGTTTCTAACTGACGTGGCTTTACTCCCTGTGGAATGGTATCTACCTTTAGCTTGAATACACAGGTACGGGTAGGTTAATTCTTGAACTTGGAATTTCTTCTAACTTTAACTTAATCGCTTCCAATCGTAAACATAGACCTCATATAGCAACTTCACATTGCCACCTCGAGAACGCTAAACTTCTACTATATATAACATTCCTAATTTGCATTATCACGTTCTTCTCCTCGAGTTAGTTGGAAAGAAGTGCCATTCTGGCCCCAAAGAACCCCAAGAGGACATTAATGGAAATCACGATGAAAGCCCGTCACAAACTAAATATGCTATTAGTGAATTATTACGCGCTAGTTACCGTAAAATCCGGCGTATAACGCGCACCTATACTTTCAAGCTGCATCTTTTAATTTTTAGGTATATTAGCCGTATTAACGTACACCCCTTCCCCCTTTTTTTACGAATAAACCTAAAATATACGTGCGCAATTCTCTTATGTTTTGGAGTCATTAATTCGAAGTATTATTCCAAGCTTTCGAAAAAAATAGCATACTTCTAGAATTACAACCCTTTAAATTCAAATGGAATGTCATATTTTTTAAATACAGTATTTTGATCTATGTAGAAGTCTACTTTTTTCCTATGCTCATCTCTTTTTTTATTATTATTTTTAAAGCTCTCATTTTCATACCCGGCGTATAATGCTCACCCGTAAATTTCGATCTTATTTTATGCGTTAAAAGTGTGCATTATACACCGGATTTTACGGTAATTAGAAATTTGAAAATATTGACTAATAGATGTTTGAAAACCTTTCCGATTCCTTAATAAAAAAAATTCTTTTTCGACTTTATGCTGAGAAGAAAATACCTTGTCATTATATCCAACTGCACGAGGTATGCTTTAAGTTTCCGAACAATATAAAACATTAGAAAATGTTGTGTATTTTCTGGACACATGGCTCTATCCCCGTCCTTCCGACTAACAAGTCCTCTTGGGAGATATTTGGTCCTTTAAAACTATTTTATTTGCAACGCACCCTCCGAAGAAGAGAACGTGATTATGCAAATTAGGTCTACTATATATAGCTTAAACCAGAGGTTCCCAAACTTTTTTGCCTCATAGACCCCTTGACAGGTTTTTCAGTTTGAGGTAGACCCCCTACTTAACTAATTTTAAATTTTTCCAAATTTATCAACTTAAATGTGTTTCGACAGTAGGTATATATAGCTATTTACTTTAAAAGATTAAAAATTTTAACTAGTGAAGTATAATGCGTAAAACATAAGAAAACACATGTTAATTAAATTAAAATTTAACTAATGCATAAAATAACTGTTACCTAAAATGACTGAGCATCAAACAAATGTTTTTAAAGGGAGAGATGAATCTGGGGATGCAATAACAAATTTTTAACATTCGGCATCAATTTTAGCCAGTTAGCCAGCCTTAAATATTTCCTCGGTTAATAGTGTTCAGTCTTTTCTTTTTTGTTTTGGAGATTGGCAAGAGTAATGATATTCCTTCTCAATCGGAAAAACCATTAAAAACTTTCTCAAGATACTCCATAATATGGAATAAATAGCAGGTATATCTCTTTAAAGCCAAAATTGTTGACATCGATTTCTAAACTTTACTTTAAGCTCTTCGTTAGTGCCTAATTCTTGTAATGACAATTTTTTTAAGAGACCATATGAATTCATTGCCTACTGTGGTATTACGATTGCCAAAACATTCTCAAACGTACTTTCAAAACCTAAAAAAAGGGGCATTTAAATGTTGGGGACGTCCAAAATTATACTCCTTTAGCTTAATTCTGGCACAAGAAAGGCTGAAATGTGGTCCTTGTTTTAATAAAATTTATGCTGTAGCCTTGTAACTGCAAATTAATCTCTTTAAATTTAGTAAATAAATCTGTTAAATAGGATAATCTGGGTTTCAACTTGATTAAATTTCATTTTAATATTAGTCACGATCTTGTTTAATGAGACCACTATCGAGTAGACCCCCATTTACACCTCATGGATCCTGTAACGGCGGGACACTTAGTGCACTAGGAGGCTTCATAGCACACGATAGACTAGAAAGAGGGCGCTGCTGTGAACTGTTTTGGTGCGGGAAGGAGAGAAGAAGGTGGTCTTGAGCGTAAAATGGAGGAAGCTGCCTGTAGTTCCCGATGTGATTTAAAATTGTTAATGAAATTGTAAATATAGTGAGGTGCTTTGAAGGAAATAATAAAAACGGTAAATCTCCGGTTAATTAGGGATGATTAATTCAACTACAAGACGATCTTACAACCCCTAAATTATTTTTTCGCTGACGTGGACCCCTTGTAGGTTGTCATAGACCCCTTGGGGGTCTATATAGACCACTTTGGGAATCACTGGTCTAAGCTTTCAAGCTAGAAAGAGAGAGAGAAAAAAGATAGAGAATAGGATTAATTGCTAGCGGATCAGTAATTAATCAAATTGATAGTGTCACGCAGATATTTGATAATTGTAATAATTAAAGTGACGATTGGTCATTAGAGATTAAATAGTTAGGAAGATTGTGTATTCGAACCTGAAATAAGTGTACTGGTATTTAAAGTCTTCTCATACTTCGTGTACCTAGTTATCTACGCATTGCTTCAATTGGGTGCATCTCTTAGTTTTGATTGGTTGAACTTGTGTTGTTGATTGTGTTACAAATAAATTGTGTAATTTTGAACAAGGCTAGTCTTCCTTTTCTTCCTACCACATATCTAGGCGTGGATCTGAGAACATTACAATGTAACAGTTTTGATAAGAGTTCCAATATCAATTTCTGCATTGGAATCACTATTCTATAGCTCCTTCAACTTCAGTTGCACAGATCGGCAGTCTGTCATCAAATGAATCCAAATCGTTAAAATCTTAAGATTGGGATGACATGAAAATTCCTATCCCCCCCTACACAAAACACGTGATACATGATACATTACACTCATGACTCTCGCCTTCACGTGTAAAATTTAATCTAATGGTCTTCACCAGTAGGCACGCAGGAATTTTTCGAGGGACGAAATAGGAAGTTCACCCCATTCTCGTATTATGCTTCAATACGCCACTTAACATATTCGTTTGATTTTGTTGATTTTCAGAAACAAAAAACGGTAAAAAATTAATTATTGAATAAATAATCAGCCTTTAATTAATAAAATTAAGTATTAATAAATACTTAAATAAATGTTACGTACTTTATACACAGAATTATAATCAACTGAAAAAAAATCAAGGACTTTGGGAGGGGGGGGTCCGAACTGGAGAACCCCCTTCCTTGTGTGCGCCACTGGGCTTTACCCTTTCGAGTCAAAATTTGCTGCATACAAGAGGAGTCTTTTCCTGTTCCGAATTAAAAAAATACGTCAGTTGAAAAAAAAAATTCCAATTTTTTTTTAAAAGAAACAAATAAAAAAAAATTTCAGCAGCTGAAATAATTCGTTAAATTGAGGTTCATTATTCGTCAAATAGGGTTTTTTTTTACTTTATTTTGATCAAGGAAAGAGAAAAATTCGTTAATTCGCGAAATTCTTAAAATAAGGGGTAGTTACGGTGTCCGATTGTACCAATAAATTGGTCAGCTGGTCACTTTTCAAATTTGTTATGCTATAACTGGCCGTCACCTATCCGCTTCCCTGGTTATTTCCTGGTGTTGTACGAGTATAATAGAGTAGTGTTCCGCAACCCCTGGTCAGCGGACCGGTCCGTGGAGCAAATACTACCGGTCCGCACAAGAAACATTAAATTATTTCTCTTTCATTTACTGTGGTATATTTTTCTTAGGGGTTAGGGCTATTTTTTATGAAAATCACTTAATATTCCTTGTTAAATCACTTTATATTCATTTTTTGGTGTAGCTATATTTTATTCAGAAGTCACGATTAAATACAATTAAATTAAAGTTATTAAATCAAAACAGTCTAAAATATAAACAATCAACATCCTCCCTCTCAGCGGGCCGGGGTAAAATTAGCAAACATTGACCGGTCCGCGGCGATAAAAAGGTTGCAGAGCACTGTAATAGAGCATAATGTATTTAAGTGAAGCCCAGTGGTTGAGTGGTTGGTGCATTGTGCTTCCATGTCACAGGTTCGAGGTTCAAACACCGGGCTAGGCAAGGTTAACTCAACCTTGCATCCCTTCTGGGAGTCGATAAACGAGCACCAAGCTTGCTCGGGAACTTATTGATTGATTGATTGATTGAATATTAACGTCGCACTGTTCAGCTACACGAGGGCTTTTGGCGACGGACGCTTGGGAACTTAACAGAGGGGGTTTTGCGTCAGACGGACCACCTGACTGGAACATCTGCTCATGTACCTCAGGGCCTAAGGTTGTGTATACTAAATTGGGCACAGTAGGCCTTGGCCCTCGTGGGCTGTCGCGCCACTGAGTTAAAGTATTTAAGTAATTTATATCTGACAATAGGGATTTTTTTAAAAAATTTATACGTCCTCGTAACCTTCGCAAGGCCCTTGTAAGTCGATTTTCGCAAAACCCACTCTTAGAGGATCTCTGCTCAACACATGCTTACGAAATTCCAAGCCTGTAAGAGTCTAACAGCTCCGGAGATCTCGTGATCAGTGAGTGAATAACTTTTCTTCCATATATCAATACATGGATCCATGTCTACTTTTATTACAAAAAGGAACTTAATTTTGAAACTATACCACATAAAGTATGATTTGAATTTTTAAAGAAACAAAAATGAAAAATTACTTTTGATTGTTTTATTTGAAGAAAATATTTTTAAAAATAAATTATAGTTTTAAAAAAACTAAAAAAAATATGCTTTTATGTTAAATCGAGCTAAAAAGTAAAAAAATCAATCTTAATGTAAGAATAAAATGATTAACGAGAAAATTAATGTTATTGTGGTAAAAGCGTGGGGTGCTCTATATCAATTGTTATAATTTCTTACTAGTTCTATTCGAAATGCGTGGCCGCGGTAGCCGAGTGGTATAGGCATCGGATCGTGGCTGGCTTTGTCACGAGTTCGAGCCCAGTACCACTAAAGACCCGCCGTGTAGGGCAGCGATGCACGCTAAATCTGTCGAGAGCTGAAACGTCCTCCCGTTGGTGTGGCGTGGTAGTTAGGAGAGGGGGGTGCCAGCTCAGGTGTCGTCCACGTCACTTGACCATGGTTCAAAATTACGTGGTCCGTCGCCAAAAGCCCTCGTGCAGCTGAACAGTGCGACGTTAATCTTCACTCACTCACTCACTCACTATTCCGAAATGCTGAGTTAGTGTAAAAATGTAGTACAAAGTGCCCCACACTTTTACCACAATAACATTATAATTTTCTCCTTAATCATTTTATTCTTATATTAAGAATTATTTTTTTACTTTTTAGTTCGATTTAACATAAAAGCATGTTTTTTTTAATTTTTTTAAACTATAATTTATTAGCTGGTATACCCGTTCTTCGCACAGGTGAACTGAAAAATTAAACAACACAGATTGAAGGATAAAGAAGTTTTTCACGAGTTAATTTTATGTGAATTGCAAATTAAACAAAAAAAAGATTTTCTATATCTCAGCTAAACAAAAAAAAAAAAAAAAAAAAAAAAGAAAAGAAAAGAATAAACACCTTTGTCAAATTTCAAGTATGTAGATCTAATAGCTGATAAAAAGGATTTCTTTTATTTATAACTCCCCGTAACACTCTTGAAGGTCGATTTTTGAAAATACCTCCCTAAGATGATCTCTGTTGCAAAAGTAACACATTGTTAAAAGTTTTGTGTAATGAACGCTTAAAATAGTGTAAATAATTTATATCTGAAAGTGTAATACATTAATATTGCTTTCTGTTGTATTTATTTTATGTTAAAATTGTAATATTCGCAAGCAACGCCGTTTCTTAAATTATGATGGCGATTCAATGAAAAACATAGCGAAATGTTTACGATAGAGTCAAGTTGGCAAATGTCTAGCTATTTTCATAGCTCAAGCTTTATTACAGCTTTGTAAGACCCGCCGTGTAGGGGTACGATGCACATTAATACTTTATCCACCGCATTGTGATTCACTACAGTTTTTTTTCATACAATATTTTTTTTGGATCACTACATTGAAAATTAAGGGATATATATACATAAACAAAATACTCCACTTTGAGAAATTTAATCCGTTAGAGCTAATAAATTAATTAAAGATATCCCACTGTAAAATTAATTATATACACCGTTCACTTAAAATAAATAGTCAAATCCTTTTCTAAGGTCTTCATTAACATACAAAAACATAAGACACTTAAATTTTGACATAAACTATTTTTTCGGAACAAAAATAATAATCTTTGCAATCCGCTGAAAACGCAATATCTGCTACAAAACTATTCGCCTTCCCCACTAAAATACTCATCATAGAACCCGTGCTGCCATATATCTTGGAAGAGTGGATTTCAAAAAATATTTCTGCTAAGTATTGGTAGAATATTCCTTCTCTAAGTTGGTGTGGTGTGGTAGTTAGGAGAAGGGGTGCCAGCTCAGGTGTCGTCCACGTCACTTGAGCATGGTTCAAAATTACGTGGTCCGTTGCCAAAAGCCCTCGTGTAGCTGAACAGTGCGACGTTAATATTCACTCACTCACTCCAAATAAGACAGTACAGTAATTATAATTATTTTTATACTTGAAAATGCAATATCTGCCTATTCAATTAAAATTATAACGTTATAAATAACTACTCACCACAAACAAATTTTGAAAATTTTTCCAAATAATGTAGTGTGAAAGAGAAAGTTTATTTACTTTTAAGTACCAGAACCGATAAAAGCATTTATTTTGAAAAAAGATCAATTTCTTTCTTCGAAATGTGCATAATGAAATCATAAAAAAAAAAAAAAAAAAACATTCAAATAAAGGGAGATTTATAACAACCTCTCCCTTCAAAACTTGGTTTTATTCTGAAATAAAAAAAAATTAGGAATTATGCTGATCACAGGAATTAATTAGAAGCGAGCGCCTTGCGTAGCCAAAACAAAAAGGATTTCTTCAGAAACAAAAGATAGATATATGCTGTCGTGAGCTTTTTTGCAGCGCACGCCAGAATTGCTTGCAGATGGCAGAATTTTTTCCCTACTTGACAAATATCGTAATATTTTGGACACTTCACACAATACCTTTATAAATTATAGCCTGTGTGTTATATATATTCTGATGTATAAGCTATATTACTGTAAAGTTTCATTAAAATCCATTCAGTTGTTTTTGCGTGAAAGACGGCCAAACATCCTCACAAACTTTCGCATTTATAATATATATTTAGATTTTTTATTTTTTTTTAGTTCCTTCTACAATAAAAGCATGCATTTTTAGTTTTTAAACTATCATTTATTCATTGATGAATTAATCTTAAATGCGTCATTTTTTAGAATCTGGAATACCCATTGGAATCCTATCAGTGCGTCGATACTGCCTGGTTTGCAAAATGTAGGATCAGCAAACTGAAGGAAACCTGGAAGAGAGAGAGAGAGAGAGTTAAGTTTGAAATATTTCATGGGAAAGAAGGTTTTTAAGCCAATGATATTTTTCACTAAAAAGAGCTCATCTCTCTGAAACTTCCACCAGTATTAGACACAAAAGCACAGTTTTTGAATTAAAGAGTTTGTAATAAATTATTTAATCCGGTGACCTCTGAATCAATTCTTAGCTGTTTTGGTAAAATAAAGCAATGAATGTTTCATTCCACAGATCCGACAAAAAAATTTAGAAAAAAATGACTTTATGACTGAGATTAACGATTAGAACAGTGCTTCTCAAATTTTCCATATTTTTGACCCAATTTTCAGTCATAATTTTCATCACGCTCTCATCATACAATAACAATGTATTGAATTTAATAATAATGTACTTCGAGACACTAAAGCTACAATACGACTCTTTAATATTATAAACTGCACATATTATCAATATATGTATTATATTTTGTATATGACAAGCCCATGGAAGTCAGTAGTAATTACTAAACTTGCTTTTAATTTAGTATTGATAAATCAATTATTAAATACCTTTGCCGCACTGATACATTTATAAGTATCTTATATCAGTGTGAATATGTATTTAATTTTTTATCATGTCAATGTATTTTGTTTTGCTTCCTCTTTTAGTAAATTAATAATATTTTAAATCTTTTTCTTTGGACTTTTCGATATGCTGGCACCCCCACGTAGGGTTATCATGCCTCCCCCCTCACACACACACACAAGGAGGGCACGCCCTATAGTTTGAGAAACGCTGGGTTAGAACATAAATTTTTTTCACATGCACGAGTCTTTTTTTTTTTCTTTCTATTTTCTGAAAAACTAGAAAAGTGTTTATATTATGGTAAGAAGATGCTGACGCAAACGTTTCCGCTTTTATAGAGTTGTAACTTAATCTTTTAGTCACCAAATCTGGAAATGGGATCTGGAATTAGTCGCTAAATCTGGAAATGGGTTCTGGAATTAGTCGCTAAATCTGGAAATGGGTTCTGGAATTAGTCGCTAAATCTGGAAATGGGATCTGGAATTAGTGGCCAAATCTTCAAATAGTATATGGAATTAGTCGCCAAATATTAAAATGGAAAATGGAATTAGAGCTCTAAATCTGGAAATCGTTATTCCTGATGATCCTGATCAGGACAATGGAACAAAATTATGAAATTATTGTATTGTCTTTGATCCCTGACAAGTGTGCGAAATGTCGAATTAATCTGACCTTTTAAAGCGGGTAAAAATAGATTGAAAAGATTTTGTTACATACAAGTGAAACTTATAAAAGCGTGTTAAAAATAACTTAGCTCCTTAACTGCTAAAACTGTTAAGAGTAAAAAAAATTTGCATAAAGCCATTAAATATGTTGTGGTTCAAAGTCGGAATGCTGGGGAGAGGGGTATAGTTCAGTTGGTGACTTCATTATAATATATATATGATAGGAATTTTTATATATTATTATTCTTTTATGTCTTTCTAAAACTCTGATATCAACGAAATAAAAAAAATGCTAATTGATATCTTAGATTTAACCTTACCAACATCACATTTTACTAAATCTAAATATTTACTCATGTTCGAATGACTACAATTTTGTAATATGAGTAAAACGTAATGAAATGTACAATAAAATTCAAATCATTTTTAAAGTTTAAATTTCGCTTGAGGACATACATATAAAATTTTTCCCCCTTTTATTTAAATTTATATTTACACCATTCTCTTTAAATTATTTTTTTTAATATTTTTATACTTAATCATTTTGGTTTATACTTTTCATAATATTCAGCCTAGCAAATTTTTAGTGATTGTAAAAGGTAATAATTACTATCCTCCCCCCAAGGAATAAAAAAATCATTTGATGGAAATTTATATATTTTTATCCTTTTTTTTTTTTTTTTTTTATTTTTTATTTTTACTTCTTAATAAACTAATATATTTAGATAAATTAATCATATTATATTTTAAAGCATTATTGTGTAACTTTTTGAGATTTGACAAAACAGCCGAAAGAAAAGTCTCTCTATATATACATGTAGAAGAAAAGCTATTCACTCATTCATTCAGTTACTTACACGTCACGAAATCTCTAGAGTTATTAGGGTACACAGTGGTTCAGATAAGGGGGGGATACCCCGGGTCCGCACCCCCTCATAGCCCTTGATTTATTTTTTCGATTGATTATAATCCCATGTATATAGTACATAAAATTTAATTATTTTTTATTATTAATTTTATTAAGTAATGCTAATTATTTATTCAATGATTAATTTTCTACTGTTTTTTGTATCTGCAAATCGACAAAATCAAAAGAATATGTTGGGTGGTGTAATGAAGCATGATACAAGAATGGTGGACTTTCGACCCTGGACCTCCCCTCACTCTTTAAAATTTACTGTGCGCGCCACTGGGTCCACAGCAATGCCGGTTTATCCATTGGGGGCTTGGGGTGAACGCCCAGGACCCCGGGGGCCCGGGTAGGCTGCACTTAAACCAGACTTTCTGGTTATAAATTTCGATCCACCAGTGCCAAAGAGCCTGTAGGTCTCTTGCACCTAGGGCACGAAATAAATTTAAATCGGGCCTGGTCTGCAGACTTGAAATTTGATAAACATGTTTTTTTTGTTCAGTAGTAGAGCTTCTTTAAGGAAGAGTTTTATAGAAATCAACTTCGAAGAGGGATTGCGAGGAGCATTTTAGTCAAAATTTCCCGTTTTCGAACTGTTACACCACAGACTTGAAAGTTGAGAAGTATTTTGCTGAGTAGAGACATTAGGAAGGTTCGGATATTGGGAGAATAAGATAACAATATTTCAGTTTTTAAAATTCATGTCATGTCCTTATTAAATCAAGAGGCAAGGGCTATAAGAATTTTTTTTAATACAACAGAAACAGTGGCGCACGCAAGGGGGGGTCCTGGGGGTCTGGATCCCCCATAGCCCTTGATATGTTTCCGATTATAATTCTACGTATATAGTACGTAAAATTTAATTAAGTTATTGTTATTAATGATTAACTTTATTAATTAATGCTAATTTCTTCAATAATTAGTTTTTTGCTGTGTTTTGTTCCCAAAAATTGACAAAATCAAAAGGAGCATGATACAAGAATGGTGAACTTTCAACCCCGGACCCCCCGAAAAATTCCTGTGTGCGCTACTGAACAGAAAGCTTAATACTAGAACTTAGACATCAATGACTTATAAAGACTACACAATTGTATCATCAAATAAATAAAAAGCGAAAGAGGCGGGTAATGGTTAATAGAATATATGAGGGAAAAAGAAGCTAGTGGTGGCTAGAAGTAAGTGGGGCTTTGAAAAATTTATCTATAGAAAAAAAGGAATAATGATCCTTTTAAAATAAGAAAAATACTTTGTGAACAACTGTTAAAATGTTATGTTGTTTAAAGCGTTTTTGAAATTATAACTAAAGGCCTCAAATAGTAACTTTATACCATGTTTACACCCGGTATTTCCCTATTATTGACACTTTTTTTTTCTATCCATTCTAATTTAGATCCTAGTCCTTAGGCAAAGACAGCTTTAGCATCATAGCAACAAAATGCGAACTCATAAATTTTCTTTTCTTGTTTAGTTTTTTTTCCCCTCTCAAAAAAGATATAAAGCTCTTTTAAAAATTTCAGCTCATGGCTCTTACTTTCTTACAAATCTCATTGTTAGCCTGATTTGTTTTGTTGATAGTAGTTTCGTCTTCAAAAAGTCAACAATGGTGTGAAGTTTTCAAATACTTGGCGCATTCTTTGGAGCGTTGGCTGCAGAAGCCATCCATCGTGCAAACGTTGACGAGCTGTTCTCGAAATTCCTCTGTCCTAATGATCACTTGCGACTTTAAAAGTCACATGAAGTGGATTGTTTCACATGTTCTCCCTGCTCAAAAGACCACAGAAAATATTTACACCATTTTTAAGAGCTTTCAGAGCAACTTTTCTGAAATTTATCAATTCAGCTACTGAAAACACCATTTTAACTTATTGTTATTAAGTGTTATTAAGTAAAAATTTCTTATAAGAATTGTATTTCACAAGGTTCAGAAAGTTTAACAGAAGTTATTCTTATTAAAAGTATTCATGAACACACAAGGCTAGAAAAACTATTTCTAAAAACAAAGAATTCCGAAATATTTCATCTCAATACAAATACTTATGATCGAGTGTGTAGTAAATTTTAAATTTATTATTCTTTTTATTATTATTTTTTCATTCAGAATTTACACTATTTCTCTCTTGCGACTTTTGAGATTTTGCGAGATTTGATTGGGCTTAGTAAAAAATGAGTAGTCGGAATCTTGTCGAACTTTTTTGTTCGTCAACCTTAAAATTTTACAGTAGAGGAAATTATGATATCTGTAATTAGTAATTTTGTTGATATAGATAAATACTGTTAATTTTCTCCTGAAGCACAACAACTGAATAATTATTGTATATTATTATATTCAGTAGAGCACACAGGAATTTTTCAAGGGGGAGGGTCCGGTGTCAAAAGTTCAACATTCTTGTATCATGCTTCTTTTGACTTTGGCGATTTTCGGGAACAAAGCACAGTAAAAACTAATTATTGAATAAATGATTAGCATTAATTAACAAAATTAATCATCAATAACAAATACTTAATTAAATTTTACGCACTTTATACTTAGAATTATAATCAATCGGGAAAAAAATCAAGGGCTTTGGGGGGGTCCGAACCCCCTCTCCCCTTGTGTGCGCCACTGAATATATTATAAATTTAATAAAGGGAATATATTTCGAAATCAACTAGAACTAATTCGTTTTTTTCCCTATAAATTATTAAGGTACTTTCGTATTATATGGCCGACCTATTTCACCAAATCAGAAGACATCACCATTTCAAAAAATGTCGCCAAATGTTGTCATTACTGTGTTCGCGAACATTGCGGGAACGAGTTTCTACTATTGGCTGCAAAACGCGGCATTTGGCGACGTCTTTTGATTTGACAATTGAATTCTTGAATTTCTGACCACCAAAGTGCACTCTAATGGAATTCCACCTTGAACTGTAGCGTTTAAAGACTTTTTAAATTAGCTGCTGAACAAAAGTAAGAACCAATATTTAATGATCTGGAATATCAGTAACCAGTATTTTTATCATCAAAAGTCAATTGTGATGCCCTGTACTTTTATTTTTCTGTTTCATATAAGGACTGTGCAGTAAATTGACTAAATTAAATACAGTCGGACCTCTATATAACGAAGTCGCTAAATCCCGGAAATAGTTCGTTATATGGAAAATTCGTAATATGTAGGTTCTCCTTTGAGTATACTTCGTAAAGCACATAAAACAAGTTTTTAAGTTCATAAACACTACATATTAAAAGTAGTAATTATTCATACCTTTTTGTAAATTAATATATATTTATTTTATATATCTTACCCATCAAAAAAAGAAAGAAAAAGAAAAACTGCAAGGAAAGTTTTTAGACACCTTTATCCACTTCCTAAAGAATTAAATTCTTTTCTTTGGTGCTCAAGTACTTACATTTTGACATTTTCCAGCTACAAGGAGCAAATTTACCAGTACGCCTGATCAACACTATAATTGAACGGAGACTAGTTCAAGAACACGGGGACACAAAAGACCACTCCACTGAGGGTGAAATGGAATATCGGAAGTGTTTCTTGTGAACTGGACTGTGAGAGTTTAAAGTTGCACTTCTTGGATGAAACGCCCAGAATTCTATTGCTCTCGGCGAGGTAGGCACTTAATAAAACCAGTTCAAGATTTACGACCACCATAAAATGTTAATAAAATGTGTTAAAAGAGAGAATAACTTGAAATATCCATAAATACTTTAAAAATAGGGTGAAAAAAAATTGAATCACAGGAACCAAGTTCGTTATAAAGAAAATGTTCTTCGCTATTGGGTGGTTATTTTATTTAGGAAATCGTGAAATATTCTTGGTTTCAGGAAAAAGTTCGCTGTATAGAAAAATTTGCAATTCAGAGGTTCGTAATCCGGAGGTTCGACTGCATTGTAATTTTGAGGGCTGTTTGTTTATAAACAATAACACGAATGCACACATTTTCTTTTTATTTAAATATTGTTTGGAATCGTATAGTTTTTATTTTTAAATTCTTTATAACTTATAATGCTAAATGATATATTTCCAAATTATTTCGTACTTTTACGTTTTGTAAGGCACTAGCCCGTGGGTGTTGCCTTACTTCTAAGTTATCCTCGTGACCTAGGGGTGTGGGAGTAAATGAAGAATCAGGTGTTGCCATAATCTTAATATCTCTTTATTAAGATTTTAATTTAAACACTATACAATAATAATATATATATTTAAATTAAGCCGATCTGTGGTGAAGAAACACACAATACGTATTACCAAATAAGCGCGACCCTGACTACTATATTTAACTTTACCGCTTACTCCTAGCCTCTGTATATACACAGTTCCTAGTAAATAATAGAACGATCCTACCTCTATATCTTGGGATCAGCAACTCTCTCGAATCCTAAATGACTTTTCTTTATCTCGCGTGGAATGGTATCCACCTTAACTTGAACGCACTGGCACGAATAACTGAGCTCTTGAAATTCGTCCAACTTCTCTTACTTTACGCGCTTAAACACAGACTAGCATAATCACTTCCCAAAAGGCCACACTGCTTACGCTAAACTTCTGTTATTTAAAAGGTTCTTAATTTGCATAATCACGTTTCGCTTCTGGATTTGGTTGGAAAGAATTTGCCTTTTTCGGCCCCAAAGAACCCAAGAGGATAATTAATGAAAAGCGCGATGATCCCGTCACAGTTTAATTATTTTCTGGTTATATAATTTCGTTTATTTTACTGATTAAACATTTTATTACCTTAGTTTTCCTTTCACAAATAATCATCGTTGTTGGCTCAACAGACCAGGGTGGGTCTTGGTCTTCTTCAGAACATTTTTCCAAGCAGTCCTCCCTTGTTGCCAGTTCCATACCTTTATGGTTCTGAATTTTCACAAATGGATTCGGCAATTCCTTATAGACACCGAGTCGACAGTTATGCCTCTGACAGATCTCCCCTTATTTTCCTTCTCCAACTAAGTAAAAAAAGTCAATTTTAAACGGAAGAGTATTCTTAACTACTGAATATTTTTATCGGTATAAACAAACGTTTACGGTATGGCCAATGATGCGAAGATAGTTCTTTACCTTCTTACAGCAGGAGGCACTTTAAAGAGAGTTATTTAAGAGCGAAGAATGAAGTATCACTTGAGATTGATAATCGAGTACTTGAACGCTTGCCAGAGAATGAGGTGGTATGCGGAAAAAGAGATAACATTCAAAATGACCGACTTAAACACTGACGATCAACCTCAGTGACGTCTTAACACTTCTTGAGGTCCTAACTTCGGCCCACTTGCGGCCTTAAGAGGTGTTGGAAAGCTGAAATCTTTTTTTTTTGACAATTTGAGATTTTTACATTTTCAAATTGTATCGATTTTAACCTTTCTAAAAATACCTTACTTTAGCCTCTAGGGTAATTCGACGCCCTTAAAATCTATTTTTAAGTAATCGTTGATACTGGGTCACGCCCATTTGAATGGCGAAAAGTGTAAACGAAGTGCTTCGTTTTTGCTTAAAAATTGAACGTCTGATGTAAAGCAAAGCATGTATCTTTTATTGTAAATGGAGCCATTTATTTTTTTCATTTCCTACCCGATTAGAAGCCTCACTGTATTCATTAAAATCAATTTATCTCAAAATGTAAATTTTGATGTTCGATGCACCTTTTCTTTTCACAGGTATGCAAATTTTTTATGATATATTTATAATGATGGCTAATATATACTGAAATGAGCTTTTTGAAAAAAAGCTCAAAAATTTATGTTTTACAAATTTTTTTTATGTGAAAAGTGGGTCAAATTTCACTGTTTGATAAAATATTTTATAAATAATAAAAAAAATTTTAATTAGCCAAAAGCTCCTTTCAGTGTAATGAAAAAGGTGTACTTTAATTGTATGAAAACTTTCAAGCATGTACATATAACAGATTCTGAGAAAAGGAACATCGAAAACAACCAATTTAACATTGTCAGTAGAGAAAGATTTCCCAACTCCTCTTAAATCTAGACAGCATATAGCATACGTTGTCAAATATTGGTACAAATGATAACCCATAACAAATGTGCGTGACTCAAAATCTCACTTACTTAGGTACAAACCGATTGAATCCTTTCCATTCAAGACTAATGGAGATGTACGATAGTAAGCCTAGTCAAGGACGATGGGCATGATATAAAACTACAGGCCAATAGGCATATATTTCCTAATTCCCTGGTTTTAGGAGAATATATCCGGGAATAACATTTGTCGATTAAGATTATTCAAATAATGATCTTATTGAGGCCGAATCGAGAATGAAACAGCTCCCATCCCGAAGCCCTGGGCTCGGACTCAGTTGGCCGAAGCCTTAATACGTCCCAGCTAACATTGGGTATAAAAATGCTTATTTTTTTTGTAAATATTTAGTTTGATTTTATAGAAATAGAAACCAAGACATTCTATTTTAATTCTGAGAAAGTAGTGACTTATTATTTGAAGTATTTTATAAGTTGTGGAGGTAAACGATAGATCTCCCCTCTCCCCACACTATCTCAGTAATGGGCAAGGAGGCCATAGTTTGCTATACTGTGGAGGTTTTTGTCTATCTAGCCACAGATTGTAAAACAATAATATAAATTTTTTATTTTAATATTTATAGAAAAAAATAGTTTAAGGGCATGTTTAATATTTTAGCATATGCGAAAATTTCTATAGAAATTTAAATATTTTTTTTTACATTTACGAACTATACACTGGTGTGCAAAAATTAAGGACGAGACGGTTTTTTCAATATAACTTTGTACAAAAGCTTTCCAAATGAACACATTTAATACCGTAAGATCCCCAATACGTATGGACATGTGTAATGTAAGCAACGCTTACTAAAAGAGAAATCAGAGGGATAAAAAGAAGCTTGATGGAAAAAGTAGCATGGAGCGCAATTCGACTGAAGGCCGAAACATCCCTGTGATGGTTGTCCAGCAAGAAACATCCGGTCTTTAGTAGGGGAAATGATCTCCCCTGACTGCTAGGCAGGTTTCACAGCGTCTGCCCATGCTGAGAATGAGGGTGTCAAAGAGTTGTTGAGGCATTGCTGCCCATTCGTCTTGCAGCGCCAATCGAAGCTCCCGAATCGTTACTGGTGGTAAGGTACGAGCTGCCAAGCGTCTGCCTAGAAAATCCTATACAAGCTCGATGGGATTGAGATCCGGAGATCGTGCCGGCCAATTCATACGTTCAATATCCTCACTCTCTAAGAGCAGTTTGGCAGCTACTGTGCGATGACATGGTGCATTGTCGTCCATGAAAAGGAACTGCAGACCCATAGCGCCTCTAAAAAGACGCACATATGGAAGAAGAATCTCGTTACAATAACGGGTCCCGTTGACTGAACCTGCGTCGAAGATGTGAAGGTCTGTACGACTACCAAGCATGATGCCTCCCCAAACGAGAACACCGCGACCTCCATACCTGTCCCTTTCAATGATGTTCGAGGGATGATTGCGGCTTCCCCGCTCTCTCCAGATGAGTATGCGATGAGAATCGCTACTCAAACTGAATCTGCTCTCATCTGTAAAGAGTACTCGTCCCCATTCATAGTCTCTCCAATTCCGGTGTTCCCGGCACCATAGAGAACGCCTTCTCCGATGGGCAGGCGTTAAAGGTACACATCGTACAGGGCGTCGTGCAAACAGACCACCACCGTGCAGTCTTCTGGCCACGGTAAAACGCGATATCGGTCGTCCAGTCGCCTGTGTCGTGTGTCTAGCGATTTCTCCCGCTGTCTGCCACCTGTTTCTTCTTCTGGCCTGTAAGACAATGTACTGGTCATCTGCGGGTGTGGTTCCTCGTGGACGACCACTACTGAATCCCCGGATAGCTGTTCCTGTAGTTTGAAATTGTCTCCAAAGTCGTGAAACGATGCTGTGAGCAATTCCGAACTCTGCAGCCACACTTGTCACACTGCGGCCTTCCTCCAACTTCCCAATGATTCGACCTCGGGTAAAAGCATCCAGATGTCGTCTAACAGATTGATTATTCGCCATTTCTCGCTGAGGCAGCAATTCGGTGTGATTTTAACTGCTATACGGCGTGCAATCTCTTTGCCAGAAATACTGATCTTATACCGACAACATGCTTTATACTACTCAGACACTCCCCCATTACGTCTACCTGCATATCTGCGCATGTGCTATCGTACATCACCTTACTTAATCTTCTGATTGGTCTTTCTGTCCGCTCTGCCCCTTCGTTCAGCTGATATGCTAATTTTTCGACTTCGTCCTTAATTTTTGCACACCAGTGTAGTTGTATGCATTTTATATCATTAGTTACTTTGAAAATTTCTAAAGTAGCAAAAAAATTGAGCCTGCATTATTAAGTACGCATAAAATTATTAAAATGTATTTACTTTTATATTTAATTTTTAAAAAATTAGAAAAAAATTAGCAAGAAATAATAATAATTTTTTTTTTATGTACCATGTTTTTTAACGGACTAAAAAGTATAAAATAATTTCTCTAATCCTTATGAAGGATAAAACCAAATAAACGTTTCTAACTTTTTCTAAATTATACTGAAAATTCATACTTGGTAACTTTTGATAGCTATTAAAATAGCTGTAAGATTAGAAACGAAAAACATGGGGTGCGTGCAATACATAACTACATATAAAGAGTGTAGAGAGTAGCTATCAATAAAAGAATTTAATTATTGATTCACATTATTTGTGGTGCAATAAAATAGTTAAATAGCCTCACAACCAGAAGTGAGGTCAGGTGAACATGGTGGCCATGTAATTTTGTAACATCCACTGATCACTCTGTCCTCGCCAAAGGTAGTAAATAAGAACATTTTTATTGTATTGGTGCGCCATTCTGCATGAAGCTTATTACATATAACACGCCTCTTTGATTTATTTCGGGCACGTTTAAAAATGGATTGGCACCAAAAAAATCTGACTTCCTTGTGGGCCCTTTATTATAAGCTGAATTTCTTCAGCATCATTTCTTCCCTTTTTTATGAATTTTTAAAATTTAAAAGAATTCTTGGCTCCCGCGGTATTTATAATTTATAAGTAAAGTATTACATTATCTTCCCAAATTAAATTTTCATCTATCTGAATTATCCAATTACAATATTAGTCTAAATGAATTCGGAATTGGCGTTGTTTCTTAAGCAACTATGTTACAAATGAAAAATGTATTCAAAAGACTTGTCACACATAACTAAAAAGAAGCAATAATTGTTAACTTGGAGCTCTTGCATCTCATTGCCAAAATGTTCCCTTTGCAAATGGCGGCAAATGTTTGACCTTAGCGATTAATTAAGTCACCGACAGTAGCCATTATTTAGCTATTATTGTTGGATTAATCTAAATTGACATTCAATTTCTAATTCCATCTTTTTTTTTCTTTGTCATCGTTAATTTCATAATAATGAGTTGATAATTAGTATCAATGCCAAATTCAATTCTATAGTTAAAATTTTGCGCAACTCGTATATTCTATTGGCTTTCTTTAAAATACAAGATTAATTTATTTTTTAAATGAAATTTTAAATAAGTTTTAACATAAATTTATTACATTATTTTTTAAAAAAATTATTTGGAGAAGTAAGTTACAATACGGTGTAGAGAGAATTTTATTTTTAGATTCTAATAATTTAAAAATAATATAGCCGAAATCTAATTTCAAGATTTTTTTTTAATTCTGTATGAATACTTCAGTTTTCGAAGAAACAAGTAATTGCTTCAATAAATATTTAAATATCAATTGAAGATAAAAAATAAATTAAGGAAACATTTATTTTTGTATTAATCATTTTCTCTCATTTAATTTTTTTGAAATATGCGGCCTTTTTGGTTAAATATTCCATCTACCTAAAAAATAAAAAGGCATGAAAAATGATTTATTTTAATTTAATAAATCATTAAGCCAGCAGTAGAATTTTTTAAAAATAAAATATGTTCCTAAATAAACATTGTTTGAATAAATCGATACAAATTATATACCTAAGTATATCCATTCAAAACATTTAACTATATTGATTCAAATCATTTAAATATATCGAATCAAATCATATTTAAAAGTAGTGAATCAAATTATATTGTAATATAAATAGAAATTACATTTAAATACATCAAAAATAAATAAATGCAATTAAAAAATTACGAATCATAATTTATATTTTATTTATAAAGAATTATGACTTACACTAATAATGGATGTCTATAAACAGTCACTAATCGTAAAACGTTCCTTGGGTTAAATTTGGCACCCCTACAGCTGCAAAATATGTGTATTTTCACAGCTGGATAAATAAGCATCGCTTTTTCTGTTATATAAATACCAAATTCCAAAGTGAATCATGTTGGAATAAATATTGAACACAATAAGTAACAAAAAAAAACATAAATGTCACCTGGCATCATTCGAAGACAATGTGTAAACCATAAGCAAATCTAATATATATTATAAATATGAAAGTTTGTGAAAATCTATGTGGGTCTTTCACGCAAAAACAACTTAATGGATTTTAATGAAACTTTACAGTAATATAGCTTATTACATCAGAATAACACATAGGCTATAATTTATACCATAGGCTATAATTTATAAAAATTTGTAAAAAGTGTCCAAAATATAACGCTATTTGTCAAGAAGGAAAAAATTCTGCCATCTGCAAGCAAAAAAGCTGCAAAAAAGCCCACGTCAGCATATATCTCTCTTTTGTTTGTGAAAAACTCTTTGTTTTGGCTACGCAAGGGAATCGCTTCTAATTAATTCCTGTGATCAGAATAATGCCTATTTTTTTTTATTTCAGAATAAAACTAAGTTTTGAAGGGAGAGGTTGTTATAAATCTCTCTTTATTTTAATGGTTTTTTTATGATTTTATTATGCACATTTGGTAGTAAGAAGTTGATCTATTTTCAAAATAACTACTTTTATCGCTTCTAGTACTTAAAGTAAATAAACTTTCTCTTCCACACTACACATCATTTGGACAAACTTTTATAATTTTTTTGTGGTTGGTAGTTAATTATAACGCTGTAATTTTAATTGAATATGTGCAGATATTGCATTTTTAAGTATAAAACTATAATTATAACTACTGCACTGTATTTTTTGCAGTGAGTGAGTGAGTGAATATTAACGTCGCACTGTTCAGCTACACGAGGGCTTTTGGAAACGGACCATGTAATTTTGAACAATGGTCAAGTGACGAGAACGACCCTTGAGCTGGCACCCCCTTCTCCTAACTACCACACCACACCAACTTAGCAGGAATATTCTACCAATACTTAGCTTTAATATTCTTTGAAATCCATTCTTCCGAGATATATGGCAGCACGGGTTCTATGATGAGTATTTTAGTGGTGAAGGCGAAAAGTTGTGTAGCAGATATTGCGTTTTCAGCGGATTGCAAAGATTATTATTTTTGTCGCAAAAAAATAGTTAATGTCAAAATTTAAGTGTCTTATGGTTTTGTCTGTTAATGAAGGCCTTGGAAAATGATTTGACTACTTATTTTAAGTGAACGGTGTACATAATTAATTTTACAGTGGAATATCTTTAATTACTTTATTAGCTCTAACGGATTAAATTTTCCAAAGTGGAGTATTTTGTTTATGTATATCCCTTAATTTGTACATGTAGTGATCCAAAAAAAAATTTTATGAAAAAAACTGTAGTGAATCACAATGCGGTGGATAAAGTATTGAAGTGCATTTCGCCCCTACACGGCGGGTCTTACAAAGCTCTAATAAAGCTCGAGCTACGAAAGTAGCTAGGCATTTGCCAACTTGACTCTATCGTTAACATTTCGCTATGTTTTTCATTGAATCGCCATCGTAATTTAAGAAACGGCGTTGCTTGCGAATATTACAATTTTAAAATAAAATAAATACAACAGAAAGTAATATTAATGTATTACACTTTCAGATATAAATTATTTACACTACTTTAAGCGTTCATTACGCAAAACTTTTACTAATGTGTTACTTTTGCTGAGCAGAGATAAGCTTAGGGAGGTATTTTGAAAAATCGACCCTCAAGAGTGTTACGAGGAATTATAAATTTAAAAAATCCTTTTTATCTGCTATTAGATCTACATAGTTAAAATTTAACAAATGTGTTTTTTTTTCTTTCTTTTTTTGTTTAGCTGAGAAATGCGAAAAGCTTTTTTTGTTTAATTTTCAATTCACATAAAATTAACTCATTAAAAACTTCTTTTTCCTTCAATCTGTGTTGTTTAATTTTTCAGTTCACCCGTGCGAAGAACGGGTATACCAGCTAGTATAATATATAAGTATATATGAATCATATATACTAAGAAATACAAGTTGAAGATTTTAAGTAGACTGTAAAAAAAGTGATTATTAGCTCACTATGTCCCTATATATATCTTGTTCAAATTTTCAATCCTTAATAAAGTACATTTAAAGCGCTCAATTGAGCTGAAATTGTGTACACAAGATTATTCTGGATGCCAATACGGTAATTTATTTATAACTGATAAAAATTCATTAATTAAAACTAATTATTCAACGAATTATAGATACAACCATGTTGACATCATTTTTGGCGACTTAGCGACCATTTTGGCGACTTGTGTCAAAACTTTTAAAAGTTTTTTTTTCTCACATTTTAAAGCGCTCATTTAAGCTGAAATTTTCTATACACAATTGTTTTGGGTGACAATACGGTAATTTAACTATAATTAATTAAAATTAATGGACCGAAACTAATTATTTAAAGAATTACAGACACAGTCACATTGGCTTCATTTTTAGTGACCTGGGTGAAAACTTTAAAATATTTTTTTTTCTCACGCTTTAAAGCATTCAGTTGAACTGAAATTTTATAGACACGATTGTTTTGGATGACAATACGATATTTTAATGGTGATTAATAAAAATTAATTGGCTCTTAATATTGTGATTTTGTCATATGTATATACATATTTATATTCAGTGCAAAATGTATAAATATGTATATAAATATGTATATACATATTTATATTGATAAAAAGTAACTAACAATAAAATAAGATTTTTCTTTGTTGACCAAAGTATGAATTGACTTAATTTTTTTCTTATATTACTTGTGTTTTTTTTTATTTATACATGAATAGTGAATCTTATTGCGTAATTTGCTTAGTGTTGCTTAAAAATTATGATTTAATTGTATTTTTTCGTGATAAAAGAGACAAAAACAAATATTCTAAATAAGAGCTTCTATTATTTTGATTGGAATGTAATTTAATCTAGAATAAAACATATTAATTAGCATTTGCCATTTGCAAAAGATTTTGTATCGATACGTTAGCTCGGGACACAGATTTAAAAAACAACAAGGACTCGTAATATGTATCTTAATACATAAAAAACAAAAAGATTTAAAATTCTATACTTAATAAATGCATTTTATGTAATGTAAGAATGTGATAGTAAAAATATTTCACATCTGAAAGATAGCTTTAACGAAACTGTTTGACGAATGTCAAGTGATCCGTTTTGGAGTCTGTCACTAATAAATGTGGAACTAAAGATCATTTTCGAATTAAATTTGGAATATTAGCTATTTGGACCATTTATGATATGTACATGTTTAAGAATTTTGTTTTTAAATTTATATGGCACTTTAATTACTTATTTTATCAATAATTAGTTGCTTTTAAAAAATGTTACTTTCTCGTAAAAATCTTTTTTTTATTGTATATTAACTCTCAAATATAAGCTGTCCTTTCATTTTATCTTACTCCGCTACAATTCCGTGGGCGCAATTGTTGGTAATCATGATCAGAAGGTCATGGGTGGCAAGTCGGGAGTTAGAGTTATGGTGTCACTGAAGACCTACCACGTAGAGATGATCGATGAGCGTTAAATAAGTCGAAGCTTAAAGTCTTCTCGTAGGTGTGGTGTGGTAGTTAGGCGAGTGGAGCGCCCGCTCAGGTATTGTCCTCGTCACTTGACCATGATTCAAAATTGCGAGGTTCATCGCCAGAAACCCTTGTGCTACTTTATAGTGTGACGTTAATAACATTCTCTCACTTACCGCCCTCCTAATTTTCACCACCCGCCAACATGAGGACTTTGATCTCCTCCACACGATGGATTTTTTAGGGAGAACGGGACTTGAATCCACGAATTAACAGGAAAAAGGTGAGCGAGTGACCGCGTTGTCCCTACGTGGTCGCTTCAATTAATTCCATCTGCACCAGGGGTGGTGTAACAATGGCGCATTGATACGACCCACATCCCTCTATACATGTCTAGTCTGATAGATTAGAGCAGGTGTTTCGCTTGTGGATTTGAGACAGAGAATGTGGCTTTGGGACCAGTGTCCATTGTTTGGCCTCGGGTCGGCAACGCCAATATGCCTGTAAGTCATAATAGACATGAGAGTGTTCCGTTGTGTGACAATTGACGGGGCCTGTCTAAATGAGGAGACTGACACCGCGGAGGACGGCGAGAAAACGGTTCAAAGAAAGAATGGCGACGTGGTTGGAAGTGTCCAGATGTTCCGACGAGCTTTTATCGCCGGTGCATTCGAGAAGGACCAGCGAGAGAGCGATTGTTAGGTCCTCACCAAAAGGGCGCGAATGAGTAGGAGGGCCGTGTGCAATGAAAAATGACGAAAGGTGTGTAGGGGACGCGCTCCTGGAGTTTAAAAGGGTCATATTTTGGTGAGAAAGAGAGAGAGATCGAGACGAAAGCGAATTTTTTCTGGAGGAAGAGGAAAGAAAAGATAATGAACGCCGGCGGCGTTGTGGAAGCTATCTAGCGGAACTACCGAGAACTATGGAAAAGCGTCCTTCGGACAATACAGAGAGGTGTGGGAGAATGAAATGCAACGTTTGAAAGAGACTGATTATACCGGCTTGTCGCAAAGAGACATTTCCATGCCTCATTATTAATAATTATTTAGTTGAGGGAATAAAATTTGGTTTTATTTCTACAATTTGCTGTGAGGTCATCATCACGCTACTCGTCCACGATGTCACAGTGGGCAAATAGCGGCCCACTATGACATTTAGAAAATCCGCTTTCAACCCCGATTTTTTTCCTGTGGGCGATCAAAGATTCGTATTTTATTTTTCACAATTAGGGGAACTAATTTGATATCGGGGGTAATTGCGCCAAGCGCTGCTTGGCGCGATAACATCGCGCCTAGCAGCGTTTGATGTAGTTGGAATGGAATCCAATATGGCGGCCTAACGGCAATTTAATGATACACAATAATTTTAAGGAATTGTTTTGAAATACATTGAAATTTATTTCAAATAAAGGATATAAGATGAGATTGAGAATAACCTAGATCAATCAATCAATAACGAATATCAATAATATGTAATAAAAAGTTAGATGTAGTAATAATAGTATTATTAGCAGCATATAATAATCTTATATTATTTTATCGTAATTTTATATGAAATATTCATATAGTACGATTTAATAACAGTTATTAGAAATAATAATGGTATAATATAATTTAATAATAATTATAAAAAAGAATAATCGTCGAATTGGAAAAAAATAAAAATAATGCATACGATTACTCGTATTACATAATTATAAATAAATAACATAAGAATAGCTATAAAAAAATAAACAACAAAAATAGTTATAGATAAATAACATAATAATTATAAATAAATAACAGAAATAGTTATAAACAAATAACAATATTAATTATAAATAAATAACATAATAGCTATAAATAAACAACAAAAATAGTTATAGATAAATAACATAATTATAAATAAATAACAGAAATAGTTATAAACAAATAACAATATTAATTATAAATAAATAAGAAAATACGTAATATGTATAAATAAATGTTAAAAGAAACAATCATAAAGAACGAATATTAGATGATTATTAAAAAAAGTAATAATTGCATTTTTGTATTACATTATGAATAAAATAATTGCATAATGTAAGTTAAAATTAATTAAGAAATATAATTACAAAGTAGTGAAAGCTTGCAATATCAAACTTGCACTGCAAGTTCCTTCAACGAATTGCATGGAACAAAGAACGTAAAAAAAATCTTTTTAAAACATGAAATAAAACGAAAGTAAACGATTTATAGTGATCATTAAAAGCACAACACTTATTCTTCTAAGAAAAAAATATTCTAGTACTCACACTCATTTTAGAAATAGCCATATTCGAAAATAGCACAGAATTAAAAAGAAGTCGCAAACACTAGAAAAATTACACTGAAAATGATTAAATTTTTACAGAAATTAGAAATTTTTATTAAAATCGTCTGAAATTAAAAGGGTTACAGCGGGAAAAAAACCAATAAAAGTTATTTTTAATATACGTTATCCCCATGGCAACCACATCGACAGACGATAAAAATATTAAGGTAACCATATTGTAATGTTATCGCCCATCTTGGTGAACATCAGCAACAACTTGGCGCTATTACACCCGATATCAAACTAGCACCCAGTTGGGAAAACAAAGTACCTGAAAATATTTCTACTAAGAGATCATGTGCAGAGTTTGAAGGACAAGGTCTCATGCATGTTTCAGGTGCTTAAGAAAATTAATGAGCAAGCGGACCGCTTAGCCAGAGAGGGCTGTAGTCTCTTAACAACCTCCTCTCCTGCCATTACCTACTCAGAGCACCAGTCCAAAGTTAATAGGCAACTATCTAAGGAGTGGAAGATTCCTCCCTCCCACCACTGGTATGCGGCCAGGGAACCGGGCTCTTTTCTGGATCTCAACTGCGACAGAGCATCTAAAACGGCCATTTCCAGATTGGCTAGTGGACACACGAAAAGTCTCTCCTTCTTTGAGGGCAGGAAGACTTTTAAGTTCTGCTCCAAGTGCAAGGTTCAGCAGGCCTCTGCCGAACATATCCTGGACTGTCTGGGTCTTTCCAGAGAAGACTTGTACGATTCTCCCCTTCTTGTTATCGATTTTTTGAGGGTCAACAATTTAATGGATCTTGTCTGACTTCGTCAGACAATTAGAGGATAAGAAACAACAACAACAATAAGAAAATTGAGATAAAATCAAGTAGCTCTGTATTACTCTCATTATTGCTGATTTTGATACAGCATCTGAGGAGCTGGAGCTTGAACTTATTGACTTGAAGTCAAATCAAAGTGTTCCATGTCAATAATTGACTTTTACAAATTTTTGTTGGCTGAAATATTTCCAAGTACGCGGGGAAATTGTTCTTTATATTTTAGTCGATATATATTTGTATGTGAGCAACAAATTTTTCTTACATGAAAATAAACCAGAGTAAATAAAGATGCAAGTTGGCTGATATAAAAATGCAGGCTATGATAAAAATGTCAATTCGCTATCTCATGACAGCAATAACACACACAGGAATTTTTGACGTGAAACGTCTTTAAAATCGCGCCGAAACATACGGGTACCAGGTTCAAAAAGTCGACCGTAACGAAAAGGTCTATATCATCGTACCTTAATAACTACAAAACTATTAGTCCTAGAAACAAAAATGTGGTGTGAATATTTCATTTATATAGTCAGCTCGCTGTTATGACCTTGAGTCCGGGTCTGGGTCGAGTGGGGCGGCGGGGGAGGGGTACTGCGATAACTGCGAAACCGGCGCTCTCGCTCGTTTCTATTCAGTGTAACTCGTGACTCCGACTTGATAGCGCGGTGATTCTTTCGTGTGTTTATCAAGATTATTGAAACCGATTGATTTATACAAAAATAAGTGTAATTTGGACAGTATTTATATTAAAAATAACCAGAAAGTGATAAAAAAATATATAAACATTTGCTATGTCGGCCTCAGCTCGTGCAAGAGCCAGCCAGAAATATAAATCACGGCTATCGTTGGAAAGAGGGGGCTATGGGCCACACACAGGTACCCCAATGTCCGGCGCCAAGCGAGCGAGACGGTTTCGGGAACGTCGCAAAGCCGACGCCGCGACTCAATCAAGACGTATCGGCACTATGGCAAGAGAGGTGCATCAAAATTACAGAAGTACATTCATTGGTGTGAAATGCATCATAATCGACGAAGTGAGCATGATTGGATGCGATGTGCTACATAAAACAAACCTGTGCTTGCAAGAGATCACTGGTGTACACGACCAACCGTTTGGCAATCTTAACATAATCTTCTGCGGAGATCTTCATCAGTCACCACCCGTAAAGGCTTCACCGGTCTACAAAGGGCCGCGAAACTCGATCTGTGGGCCAGTGCTGTGGCAATCGCTCGACTACTATCCACTCGAACAGGTAATGAGACAAAGTGATTCCACCTTCTCAGAAATACTCACGAAAATCGGTAACGGTGAGAGACTCTGTACCGAGCAAATTGCTCTGATCGAATCACACTTCAGAAGTAGAGCTTGGTGTAAAGTAAACGTACCCGCGACTGTTCGCCTCTTTCAACGCAACCACGACGTTGACGCATATAACAACAACGCTTTCATACCCGAGTTCGAAAATATTGCAGACGACAAGATGATTGGCTACAATACGCTAACGGAGGTCGTGACTGCTCGCCGCAACTTGCACAAAATGAGCGTCGTAGAGTCGGGCGGCTTGCCGTACAGTTTAAAACTAGCTGTCGGCTATCCATATATGATTACTATGAACTTAGATGTTGAAGATGGACTAGTGAATGGCGCAATCGGTACGCTTAAGTATATAGAATATCTCACTGAAGACGTACAGGTGACAATCTATGGAACGACAGAAGTAGATGTTGAACCTCAGCCGTCAACCTCAACAAGAATTCGGAAGAGAGTGCGCCTTTGTCTGGAGTTTCCAAATCCAAGCATGGGCCAACTATGTAGAGTAAAAGCGAAGCCCCACGTTATGTGCAAACGTGATGTGATAGATTTAAAGTGGACACCTATTGTGACCAGAGCCACCAACATACCGCTCGGTGGGAATATCAAGTGTAGACGTAACCAATTTCCGGTTGTGTCCGCAAGCGCGATCACCATTCATAAGTCGCAAGGTGGCACATTCGACGAAGTCGTTTTCAACTACAATAAGTCACAACAGATGCAGCTTGTGTACGTTGCGCTGAGTAGAGTAACATCGATTGACGGTCTGTATCTCACCAATGATAAAGACGATTTTAAATTTTATCACGGGCGAGGCAGCACGGCGCCAACGGTGAAAGATATTCGCGACGAGTACGATCGGATGGCCAATTATCGCCTTCCCACGTTGTCAATGCAAGCAAGAGCCTTCTGTAAGCGAGACGTCCTAGCCGAACGCAATGAAGACCAGGGTGGCTACCTACATCGACGACGGCAATTAATTTTGATCGTATCTGCTTTCAATGCACAAAGTTTGGTTGCCCATGCAAGAGATATTGAAAGCGATAATGTATTGATGAACTCCGATTATATGGTAATTAGCGAGACTTGGATGAATTGCGCGAACACTGTGATGATCAATGGCTTCGAACTAAGAGCAAGTAATAACACCGCACTTGAACATCGTACACATTGTCCGTCTACCTCATCTGAATTGCCGGTGCGAGTTTCTGCAGCCGGAGGTTCTGCAATCTACAGAAACCTACAAAGCTCCACGAACTGTAGCGAAATCATAGTAAATGCCAACAAGTCATGCGGAAATTCAGTCTTGAGAAAACATAATGTCAGCGACATATGCTTGGTGGACGTTAAAGTCGAAGATCTTACGCTGTTTATCCTCGGTGCCGTATATATACATCCTAAGGCGTCGGCTGAAGCTGTTAAGCTATGTCTTTATCAATCACTCCTGCCATATTCAGCAAACTTAACAAAATTAATACCGAACTCTCAGCCAGACTTGGAGACTCCAATCGTTCTATGCGGCGATTTCAATTGCGATCCACAACAGAACAGCTATCTTGTTGAGTTCATGAGGAATGAAATCGGCCTTAACTACGTACAAACATCACCGACAACATTAGGCAATACCACTATAGACTGTACATTCACCAGAAATATTAATGTTGACATTATGCCGTATGTTTCTTATTTCACATATCACAGACCTATGTTAAATAAAATCGTTGTCGAATATTAATTGTAATAATAATTTATGTTTCTATTATGTATCTGTTCTTTTTTATTAAAATACTTAAAACACCGTCAATCCTGTTTTTATTTATTTCAATCTTTTTAACTTTAAAAGCGATTCGCTAACATAGACGTTTCACGTGAAAACCAACGGCTGTGTACCCCAGCACAGCCCCACCCGATTTTTTCGGGGGGTCGAGGGTCAAAACTCCACCATTCTTATATCATGCTCCTTTTGATTTCCGGAACAAAAAAGAGTAAAAAACTAACTATTGAATAAACAATTAACTTTAGTTAATAAAATTAATTATTAGTAACAAATATTTAATTAAATTTTACGTACTATATACTTAGAATTATAATCAATCGGAAAAAAAATCAAGGGCTTTTGGGAAGGAGATCCGAACCCCCTAGGCTCCCCTTGTGTGCGCTACTACGTGAAGGCAATAGCCTAGTGGTCAAGGTCACGGATTCGTGGTCGGCGTGTCATGAATTCGAGCCCAGTGCGCTGAAGACGGCCGTGAAAAGGGGCTAAGCACCTTAAATCTGTCTAGGTTTAAACGTCCTCTCGTTGGTGTGGTGTTTTAACTTTTAGTTTACAATTTTTCTTTCTGCATTAGTTTTCCTGTACAAAACTGCACAGTAATACCTCGACTTACTCGAACCCGGAGTTTCACTATTTTCCGATTTTCGTCGATTCGTCTGTTTTTAAAGTGCTACACACACAGAGAACTCTCGATTACTCACTCCCCACTTTAAACAAATTTAGAAGTGGATAGTGATGACGTTCAAGTACTGCCGGATTTCCACAATCAAGAGTTGACAATTGATAAGCTCACAAAAATGCATGAGCAAGACATTGGAAAACTTGTCTCTTTAGACCCAGTTTAATCAGGAGATCGAATGACGATTGGGAATTTGACAGAAGGCCTCAGTTTAATTGAAAAATTTATATATATATATATATATTCGAAAATATAGAACCCTCGATGAAGAGGAATTTTTTTTAACAGAACAAGGAATAAAAAATTTATTAGTATGCTACGATGAAATTTTGAAGGAGAAAAAAAAATCCCATTAAGTCGGGGCAGACTACTTAGCTAGATTTTATGAAACCTTCTACATCGAAATAACTTTGGTTTAATATTTTGTATTTGTGTTAACTAAGATTTTACTGTATAAACGTCTTTTTTAAAAAAATTATTATTTTCTTTCGTCTCCGGCTCTAACTAAACCCACCTATCGCGTAAGTTCGGTGAATTACTGTATTTATTTATTTTTTCTAAATTGTGCTTAAAGCACAATTATTTGAATTTAAAATTCCTAAATTTTTTTTAATCACATCGAATCAACAAATTCGTACGAAAGTAGGAAATACAAACACGCAAACGATTTTTTCATCATTTCTCGCTAAAAACTGCTCTGACGTATTCTATTTCTCAACCTTTCCATCTGCCATGAATATTTATTTATCTATCCACTTCCCAGACTAAACCGAATCGGAAACCACCCTGGTCATTGGTGCTCGTCTAACCTTTGAACCTCCCACTCAATTCTCCACCCACCTACAACGAAACTTTATGGGATGCCAGACAGGTTGACATCTTCAGTTTCTTACGAATGTCCTTACAAACTCAACGCCCACGAAGCGAGATAACGTACAACGCATACACAGTCACTTTATTACCGATGTTTTTTGTTTTTTTTGCTTTTGTTTTCGAGCATCGGGTACAGTGACGCAATGAACTGGTTGATAATCAAATCCTAGGTGAGAGCGAAAACCCTTTCTTAGGTGTGAAGGTAGAGATCTCTAAATTGTGATATCAGAGTTCTAATACTGGTGTAATTTCACTGTTGCATCACGGCGGAGTCGGTTTGACACTCCTTAATCAGCCATGTCTGGTTTTTATGATGTGTGGAGTAATGCTACAGGGAATGGGAGTTATATATATATATATATATATATATATATATATATATATATATATATATATATATATATATATATATATTTTTGACAATAGAGACATGCGTTAAGGTATCCGACTACTCTAAAATTATGATTTTTTTTCAAAAATTGACAATTTTTTTTCATAATTTTATTTTATAGGTCCTCTTATTAACTTAATAAAAATACCAAACTTTTTATTTTCCATTCGCTAGAACAAAAGTACAAGTGTTTTAATAAAAGAAGATGCCATAACTTTATACGAGATGTCAAATTTTAAAATGCGTTTTACTCGAAATGTGTTTTTTTCGTAAAACTCAAACGGGGACAGCGATTGCTCAAAAAGTTTTGAAAGTAATTTGTTGAAATTTTTTGTAAAAGTTGTGTATAACAGTAGAAGTATTTTGATCTTCACATTTGTCAAATCAATGTTTTATTTCAAAATTGACGGTCCTTTATGTGAATATAACCACTGTTTTTTAAGCAATTTCATTAGTCACTAAGATAGAAGTGCTCTAGTTTTTGTATAAATTAAAATGTCTATTATCCTGAAGGTCATTTCAAGCATGAATAACAAAATAAATTATTATTAAATATTAAAGGTGAAAATTTGAGAATTTGTTAAAAAATTTTTTGTACAGCGAGGGCCCCGTTTATGTAATTTTCTATACATTTTCACCAGTTTTTTTCCTTTTTAATAATAATAAATTTTTTTCTGTTTTCAATTTTACGATTTTTTCTTTAAAATATACTAAACAAATCTAAAAATCAAAAAAATCCCCATATCTCCATTTTTTCAAAATAAAGAGTGGTCGCAGGTAGTGGGATACCTTATGGGGACTTTTTTTAAAACAATTTTAAGTTGCTATTTATTTATTACTGATTGAAGTACTCGTTCTTCACACACGGGTTAGTTTTTTTAAAAATAAAAAAAAAATATTCTTGATATAATAGCTGAATTTTAAGAAGGGCAAAAACTGGTACAAGCAATGTGTAGAAAAATGTAAAATAATGTTTTAATGAGTGCGCATATTATTTACCGATAGAGTCCTTTTTTTGTAGCGGATCTCTACTCCACGAAAGGAGCACGCCTGCTAAATTTCAAGCCAATAGGTCTAATAAAGGGTGTTTTTTTTAGAGGTATAGAATTTTAAATTGCAATAAAACAACGATTGACAAGAATTTTTTTTTATTCGAAAGATAATCTTGTGGCATTACATTTTATATATGATTTCTGGCATAGGACTGCCACGGCTGGATCGGATGTAGTCCAATCTGGACGTCCAATTTTCGATGACTTTCTCCAACATTTGTGGCCGTATATCGGCAATAACACGGTGAATGTTGTCTTCCAAATGGTCTAACGTTTGTGGCTTATCCGCATAGACCAATGACTTTACATAGCCCCACAGAAAATAGTCTAGCGGTGTTAAATCACAAGGTCTTGGAGGCCAATTCACAGGTCCAAAACGTGAAATTAGGCGGTCACCAAACGTGTCTTTCAATAAATCGATTGTGGCACGAGCTGTGTGACATGTTGCGCCGTCTTGTTGGAACCACAGCTCCTGGACATCATGATTGTTCAATTCAGGAATGAAAAAGCTAGTAATCATGGCTCTATACCGATCACCATTGACTGTAACGTTGTGGCCTTCATCGTGTTTGAAGAAGTACGGACCAATGATTCCACCAGCCCATAAAGCGCACCAAACAGCCAGTTTTTCTGAATGTAACGGTGTTTCGACATACACTTGTGGATTAGCTTCACTCCAAATGCGGCAGTTTTGTTTGTTGACGTAGCCATTCAACCAGAAGTGCGCTTCATCGCTGAACAAAATTCGCTTATGAACAACGGCCATCTCGTTTTGGGCCCATTCGACGAATCTACGCCTTGCTTGAGGATCGTTTTGATGAATTGCCAAACCAGACTGAGAATAAATCACTTGGCAGCTGTTAAATCGGTCGCCATCTTGGAAAGTAATGCCAACTGAAACTTCTACACCTGGAAAAAAAACACTCTTTAGTTCAAAAACGGGAATCTTATCTGTAACGCACCTTAAGGGATATTTTCCGCTAAATCCATTATGATATCTCTAATCCAGGAAAGGAACGCAGCCACGAAATTTACATGTGGGTCTAATTGAGAGTTCAAAAACTTGGGTATTTGTTTATAACGTCCCTTAAACCCTCTCAACACCCCTTGGGGATCGATTCAGGTAAAAACGGGAACGGTCATCATTTTGTTAAGGGAAAGAGGGCTACTACACCACATAAACTCCCTTAATCGCACCGGGAATCCTTTATTTTAGCAAAACGCACATATTGTACACTCCTTTTACAATATTTATTAATTACGTCAAAACACGGATGGCTTTTTTTAAAAAAAAACTTTTCTTTTAAACTTAAAGCACTGCAAAGCAACGCAAGGTCTATTTGCGATGGACATCGTAATTTTGAGAATCGGTTCAAGTGACGAGGACGACACCTGAGCTGGCAACCCATTTTCCTAACTTCCGCACCACGCCAACACTACAGAATGACTTTGAGCAGCGTTAAATTTATCGTTCATCAGCCTTTCTACACAACGGGTCTTCTGTGGCATCAAGACTCGTACCCACGATTCGATAACACCGACAACGCGTTTGTAACCATGGCCACTAAGCAACCACGGCCACAGTTTCGAGGATGGAGTAAGAGTGAGGAGAGTGATATTATATATATATATATAAAGTTGCACTGTGTGTGTGTTTAGCTACACGAGGGCTACAGACGACGGACCACGTTATTTTGAATCATTGTCAGTGAGGAGAATGACACCTGAACTGGCACCACCCTCCCTTCTAATTTCCACACCACACCAACGGGAGGACGTGTATTGCCCCTCTCCTACACGGCGGCTCTTCCGCGGTACTTGGCTCGAATTCATGACACATCAGCCGCTAGTCCGTTACCTTGACCACTACGATACAAAGGCCTTGGAAGGTGGAGTGGGACGGCTGCCTCCGAGTGTAGCACTTGTGGAGTGCCAATCTGATATTAAATAATAAATGGATTTTAAAACGAAATATTTTGAATACTCTTTTGCAAATTTAAAAAAGTAAAATTACAAGTGCATTCTTTTTTTTTTCATTTCGAATATGCTGCGGATTGGTGTTTTACCATTGCAGACCTACTACATTCCCCTGTGTGTGTGTGAATCTGGTATCTCCTTTTAGTACGGTACCCAATATGCGGATAAAAAGCGCCGCAGGTAATTTTGACGCCTATTTCCCTCCCCAGAGGGAGGCACCTGAGATATGACGATACGAACCTGTACTAGAGTTTAATTTTGCCAAGAGCAAACAAGACAGACACTTCGAGGATCTATTACATGCTGTATAATCATACGACAGGCCCCATGTCGATTTTCTGCATCATGAAAATCCACCGACTTGGGCCGGGATCGAACTCGCAACCTTAGGTGCAGAAGACCAGCGACAAACTAACCACGCCACCTAGCCAGCTTAAACTACATTCTTGTGTTGATTTTTGATCCTTCTCTTTTATTCAATTATATCCTCAAAATATCGTTGTTGCTTTTATTTCACTTTTTTTCTGACACTGCGGTAGCCTAATGGTCAAGGTGCGGCGTGTCATGAGTTCGAGCCTAGTGCCGCTGATTGATTGATTGAATATTAACGTCGCACTGTTCAGCTACACGAGGGCTTTTGGCGTCGGACCACGTAATTTTGAACCATGGTCAAGTGACGTGGACGACACCTGAGCTGGCACCCCCCTCTCCTAACTACCACACCACACCAACGGGAGGACGTTTCAGCTCTCGACAGATTTAACGTGCATCGCTGCCCTACACGGCGGGTCTTTTAGTGGTACTGGGCTCGAACCCGTGACAAAGCAAGCCACGGTCCGATACCTATACCACTCGGCTACCGCGGCCCCCTAGTGCCGCTGAAGACTCGCCGTTCAGAGGCAGCCGAAGCCGAGTGGTATAGGTATCGGATCGTGGCTTGCCTTGTCACAAGTTTGAGCCCAGTACCACTAAAGACCCGCCGTGTAGGGCAGCGATGCACGTAAAATCTGTGGAGAGCTGAAACGTCCTCCCGTTGGTGTGGTGCGGTGGTTAGGAGAGGGGGTGCCAGCTCAGGTGTCGTCCATGTCACTTGACCATGGTTCGAAATTACGCGGTCCGTCGCCAAAAGCCCTCGTGTAGCTGAACAGTGCGACGTTAATATTCAATCAATAAATCAAGCAAGCAGAGGCAGCCGATTCACGTTAAATATATTGAGGCTCAAATGCCCACCCGTTAGTGTGGTGTGAAAGTTAAGAGAGAGGGGGACAGCTCAGGTGTCGTTCTCGTCTCGACAGAGGTTTAAACGTAACGTACCCCCCCCCTCCAACCTCCACTCCGTGGGGATCCAGGGTTCTAGAAGGGCCCAAAGCCTATGAAATGTAATGGTTTTGCAATCCTTCGAAATATCAGGCTTGGGGCTCAAAACCTGATCCCCACTGTCCCTGGGGGTTGAAAACCTTGGTTACATGTCTGTTGGAAAGTGGTATACCAGTTCATGTGTCGTTCTCGTCACTTATGCGATCTTTAGGATTGCCAGATTTGTAGCTATTAATCCTCATGTTGTTTCAAAGAGTGACTTTAATAAACAATCAAACAAAGCAAATAATCGGAAATGAGTACGTCAGAGCAGTTTGTTATTGTGTGCCGTTTACATTTTGTATTCCAACGTTTTGTTTGTGTTCGTCATAAAATGGAATATTTCCAGTTATCTATAACTTATGAAATTTAATTCGAATGCCTGCGTCAATAAATTGTATTTTACGTAAGCAAAGTGGTTGCGAAAGGACTAGATATGCGATGCTCTCTTTAAAGGTATTTTTAGCTGTTCTGTCGTTATGTTCTGATTACTTTTGATGTGTTAAGAATTAATTTTGAAATTGAAATTAAATGGAATGGTTTTAGTTTCAATAACAAAAATTAGATTCCGAGAAAGTATTTTATGTTTTCAGATTTTTCATACATTTATGCTTTTTAAATTTAGTATAATCATTCACTGCGATTTAGATTGAAATTTTATTTCTGAAAACCCGTGTGTTCTAAAGTATGAATTATAAACAAAAACGTACTTACGTATTAGCGTCACCGCAGCAAAATTGGCGCCAAGGCGAATCGTATCAAAGAAACAAATATTCTAACGTGTTTTAAATAAAAGAGAACACCAATCAGTCATATTTTGGTGGAAAATGGCATGATACGCTTGGTGCCAGTTTGGCTGCGGTGACGCTAATACGTAAGTATCACAAAAACAGTGCATTCGAAAGAAAATAAACACAGATTTTGTGAAATAAACAAAAAAAGTCTTCGAAAATATATTCGACGACAAATATATGTTTAAAAACTTTTATATTGTTCTAAATTTCTAATGAAACAACGATTTTGTGAAAAGATAAATATTTTTATGAGTTTATTAATATGTTGCTAAAATGAAATCCAGAATTGCATGTTTTCTTTTGGTACTTTTCCGTTTCGCCAGCGCAATTCTCGCAAAGCAGACTTTATTGGCAACAACACACAATATACACTTAAAAAATTGGTACTTACGTATTACGTATTGGTACTTACAAAAGTGGGTCCTAGGAGGACCCACTTTTGGTCGCCAAATTTTTTTGTCGCCAAATTTTGAGCGATAAAGGTTACAATATGGTAACCCTTCCATTGCATCAAAAAATTTGGATTTTCAAATCACCGAAAAAATGGCAACCCTAAAAAAGTGCAACATTTTTTCGCCTTTTCCGAAAAAACGTCATTTTGACATTTGACTTCGCTGGAAAAGGTTTGCTCTCCACCGGTTGTTAAGAATGGCGTGTGAAAGGAAATTACTTGAAAGTGAGGCTACGATAGGTTTCTTTGTGCTCCTGGGCACATAGGGGAAGAAAGAGACGTGAGAATGGTGTATGAAAGCTAATTTAATTGCTTCTCGTTATGAATGTCCGAGGTGTAAAAAATATGCGTTTGCAAAAAGCGGGAACGGTTGACGGCTACGAATGGCGTTGCCGCAACCAGTCGAAAGATAATCGCCACGACGTCGTTCGGAGTGTGAGAAAGGGCACTTGGTTTAGCGAAAGCAAACTTGCTATAACTATTATCTTGCGTTTGACGAGATATTGGTTTGGCAAGAGCATGAATGCGTTCGTGGTGAATGACTTGAAAGTTAATAAGAATATGAGACAAAGTTAATAAGACATGTGGCGGCGATCTAACGATCACAAGTTGGTGAATGAGAATTTTCATAAATTCCTTGCATCCATCGCAAGGGTGTATCCACCAACAGGTCATGACGAAATGCAAGCGTAAGGTAAGTGCTTTTTTTTTTTTTTTTTAACATTTTTTAAAATGATTGATTTCATGTATTTCTTCGATTTTATCTTTGCGAAACGCCCCTTTCGTCCTTTTTTAATCCTTGCCCCCTTTCGTCCTTGTAAATCATGCTGTACACACTGGTTTTAGAATGCTTTTTTAAAATGAATTTCATTGCTTTCTCCGTTTTTTTCTTTATATAATGATTAATTTAATGTATTTATTCGATTTCATCTTTGCGAAACGCCCATTTCATCCCCCTTCTCCCCCCGCTGACGCATGCGCTTCCCAAGAGTTTTTCGTCATTGACGCCTTTTTAAAAACCTTCAATTTGGCGCTTTTTGGCGAAAAATTTTTGGCGCCCAAAACAGCAGTGGGTCCTCCTAGGATTTTACCCAAAAGATTACCAGGGGGAATATTCCGTTTCGCATCGGTTGCATCATTTTTGGCGACTTTATTACTTGCGCCAGAGAAACGGGAAAAGCACCTATCTTTGATTCTACCTATTTTTCTTGATTTGTTTAACTTTTAGAATTTTTTTCATTTACGATAGCTTCTATTTTCCCCCTAATGAGCTGCATATTAGCCATCAAGCCTTTACAGGCACCGCAAGTCCCCAAATGTGAGATCCATTTGAGTTTGTTTGTTTTTTGTCGTGTCCATGGACAATCAGATAATGTCGTGAGCTCTCTGAACCGCCTCCGCAAGTGTCGGCGCATCAGCGCTGTAAAGAACCTCGCGTAGCTCTGAAGCCAGTGGCACCAATCCGAGCCGTATAATATGGGGAGTAAGGAACAGACATTCTATATAGGATGTGGTCTAGCGTTAGTTGGGCCTCGGTGCAGTTCTTGCAGGGGATGTAAGTTCTAGTTTTGTCTGATGAGATTTTCATACCTTTAAAATGGCTCATCCTTAGTCTTGCAATTATGGATGTAAGATTTCTAGAGCAATCAAAATCGACAATGAGGGGTTTTTTGTAGCGATGAGACAGAAGTCTGTAATTTGCGACCGCATTTGCATCTGCAAGCGTAATGGTGGGGCAAAGTTGGTCATCATTTCTGCCCTCTTTGGCCAGGGAGTCCGCACACTCGTTTCCCTTAATGTTTACGTGAGCAGGAATCCATTGCAATAAGCAGGATTTCCCTTTGCAATGCAAACTTTGAAGTAGGACATTGATAGCAGAGGTTATGTTCGTATCTCCTTTAATGATTGCTTCTAAGACCGCTCTTGAGTCGGAGAAAATAGCCAGTCCTTCAGTTGTGCCCGAGAGCTCCAGATGGGTCAAATGCAAGATGAGTGCCTCTCCTTAACTGCAAGAAGTTCGCTGGTAAAATTAGACGCTATTAACCCAGTGTTAATGTTGTGCATTTTTCTTTCTTTATTTGGAAGTTCGAAGAGAATGCCAGCTCCTCCCTTGTTGAGAGAAATATCAGATGAGCCGTCTGTATAGGCAACCGGAAAATTCTCCTGAGAGATTTTCTCTATCGTTTCAAGGCCCTTCTGTTTGAGAATTCTTGCATCTTCTTTCTTTGAACAAGGGCGCAGGAGATTTAGAGTAATTTTCGTTTCTTTTGGAGGCCATCTGGGGAAGGGAGGCTCTTGCATAAAGTTCAAAATGGAATGTTCTAAATTTATTTGGATTCTAATATCCTCATCAAGTTGGATCATCAATATCCAACCTCCTGGAGGCTCTGGCAACCCCATCTTCCATGGACAGTGCAATCTATTTCAGTCGGAGTGGCTCATATAGTGGCTCCACATTTGGACGCTTGAATTAAACAATAGTGACTATAAAATTTACCATATAAATTCATCGGTACCTTGATTATAACGTTATGAAATTCGTACAAAAAACCGGTACTTACGAACTATCGCAACAATGCTAACGATCAAGATAACTCGCCAAGTTGGCAGCCCCGATTTCGCTTACGTAGCGCAAGCTGAATTGGTAAACATGTGCTACGTTTCATGTAATGTCACCTAAATGGAACCGATAATGCGCAAGTACTCAGAAACAATTCTTAACCCTTAACTTATATTAGCTAGTTCTCGAGTAATAATAAAAGGGAAAAAATAAAGCAGTTTTAAATAGAATTTCAGTCATTTTTTTTGTTTGTTGCAGAAATGCAACATTGCGCAGTAGTGCTGTAAATTACAAAACTTTTTTTATAAGAGCATTTTATTATTTATTGTTATAAATTTTGCTTTAGCCTTACATACAATGAAAATTTTTAAAGCAGTTATTGATTTTGCTGTAACACAAAGTCCTACTTTACACCTTTCGCACTCCAAATCTATAATTTCTCTTGGGAGCGTGTCCTCTCCATGGAATTTTATTACTTCATTCAATGAAATGTTTTGAATTTTCCATAAAAAATTCTTTGACAATGTTTTATTATTCTTAAAAGTTAAATTTAAAAAAGGTTCTCTGAGACTGAAATATTTCTATCTAATTTATTATCATCATCGGATTTTTTTATATTCTGAATTGTACTTTGTGAACCAATACTATTTTCCCAGTCGCTATCCGAATCTTCATTAAATGATACACAATCAGGTAAAAATCAACATCATCATCAGAATATTCAGACCATCCTCACTTAATTCGTCCAAATTATTCATGTATCTAACAATTTCATCTTGGGTTAGTATACGCTTTTTGGCCATGTCAAAATGGTAACCAAAGACCAACGTTGCAGACCTGCAACATGTAATTAAAATCAAATTTCTTTCAAACTTTTTCCATTAGAAAATCAAAATTACTTTTAAATGAGCCTAAAATTTTTAAATTTCATACCTGGTAATTTATTTTGTCAATAAATAGGAAGCATAAAATATTGTTACGTGGTTCCGCGGATTCGAGGATTTTGTGCAAAACAATCACAAAAAATAAACAGTTCTTTAGGATTTATTATCGAAAATCCAATCCTTTAAATATAGGATTCAGCAGCCGTATTCACAGGGTAAATATCCGAAGGTCTTTACACCTTCAACAGCAATCAAACACAATCCCCAGTGTTTAAAAATACACGTAAGTAAAGATTATTCACAAGCACAACCGAGCTAATCACTAGTCAAAAAGATCTTCACTACTCGCTGGTTTAATCAAGACTGATCCCCGGAAAACGAAAATTAGATGCCTCGGGTGCCCGCGAAATAAATCGCTTATACCCAGAATCACAGAAAAAGGGTGAAAAGAAATGCAATATCGGAATTCACTCCCCCCGCAGGGGGGTAGTGGAAGGAGAAGCCGAACAAGAACAAAATAGAAGTGACGTCACGAAGGCGAGAGGGGAAGAGCGCAGGAAGGGGGCGAAAAGCCCAAACCGCGTTCGAGGAGCACCAAAACGCAGCGGGAGAAAGAATGTTGCTTTTTTTTTTCCTCAGCCGGTATGGAAAAGAAAAAGTGTCTGCAAGTAGCACTTGCAAACGCAACAGCAGGTGGAAGAAGCAGGAACCAGATTTTACACTGATCCCAGTTTCGATAAGTGGCAAAGGCATTTGATTGTTGTAAGATGTAGCAATTAAGTATTTATGTTGTGATTACGGCGGTTTCAAGGGCAAGACTGATCGCCGTACCGGCGAGCATCTTTTATAGGTGCGACAGAAACTTCTAGAAATATAACCGCTCGTGTCATTGAACGTGACACTAGTGGAGAGATCTACTACTTTCAGAAGATTCCAGAGGGTTCTGAACTCGCCGACATGGTCGCCAACTTGGTCACCAAAAATGATGCCAACTTCGCTCTACCACCAAGATTTCGCCAAGCTCTCATTGAATCGCCATTATAACGTAAGGGACGGCATTGTTTGTGAATAGAACAATTTTAACATGAAATAAATATAACATTGAGTGTTTAATGCATTTATATTACTCTAATACAAATTACACTCAGGAACATTGAAAATAGCGACCCAAGAAGAAAGCATCGGATTGAAATGAAATTTAATACACATAACGACACAGATGAGAGATTCACTTGATCTAAAAAACAAGACAAATAAACGAATACAGGATGTGCAACGACACAAATACTGGGCAACTTCAATAGCGCGTTGGACCACCTCCAGCTGCAATACATGCCGCCACAAGGCCCGGCATTGAGTTGATTAGACACCTTATGTTGTCCTGAGGCAGATGGGCCCACAAATCTTGAACAGCCAACTCTAAATCATGTACAGAGTGACACGATGGCATCTGCCGTTTTAGCTGATTCCACACGTGCTCTACAGGGGACAAATCGGGGGAGCGGGTCGGCCATGGAAGAGTCTGAAAATGATGTAGGAAGTCTTTAGCAACTCTTACTGTATGCGGAAGAGCATTATCTTGCTGGTAAATTGCCCCTGATAGACCATTTAGGAAAGGTCCTTCATGGGGTCGAAGAATATCATCAACGTAACGTTGGCCCGTTAAGGTTCCACGCATTACAATTAAAGTGGACCGGCTATTATAGGCTATGGCCCCCCAGACCATTACATCAGCTGTGCGGGCAGTGTGACGTAGAACAGTGAGGGGGGAATTGTACCGTTCACCAGGGTGCCTCCACACCCGTACACGGTTATCATCTGTCCCCAAAACAAACCGGGATTCATCACTAAACACAACCTTTTGCCAATCTGTGACATTCTACATTGATCTGGCTTGGCATCACTGTAGACGCAGTTGCCGATGTTCCGGTGTTAAAGGGAGTGTACGGAAAGTGCGCTTGGATTTAAGATTTGCTTCTGCAAGGAACAATTGTGTAAGCAATTGTTTGTGGAACAATTGCTACGCCTACGTCTGCTCGTATCGTTGAACGAGTCACTGTGGAGTCCACAAGTGCTTGCCGCACGATCCTTCGATCCTCTCTCCTCGTGGTCTTCCTGGTCGCTCCAGACCCGGTTTTTCGCGCGTGGGTACCTTCTCGTGTCCACTGCTCCCAACAATTTCTAACGGCACTCACTCTCCGAACGATCCACTTGGCCAGCAACACGGCGCGTCAACCAGCCTGCAGTTTTCATCCCGATGATCAGGCCTCTCTCAAACTCGCTTAACTGTGAGAAATGTCTTCTAGCGCGTTTACCTGGCATGTTTCGCTTACCAAAGTCTTCCTACAATCGGCGGGTAATCGTCACGTTTATGAATCTTCGAATTTGCGCTGGCTTATATAGCACCCTCTTCCTGATTATAGCGCCACCTCGGCGTGTATGAGCATGCGTATTGTCCCAAAACTTGGATCATTTGGCATATCATATTACGCTGTACTTATTTGCAAAGTTTCGCGATTGTACTTAGCTTCCTTCTTGGGCCGCTATTTTCAATGTTCCTGAGGGTATTTACACTATTTACACAAAATTCGTAATACTATAATGGATTCTATAATGGACACAGTTCTTGAGGCATCAGAGATTTTTATAATTAATGTGACTTCTGGAAAAAATTTACTTTCATCTAGTAACAAAAATAGCATGTATTTCGTTGCAGTAATCTTTTTTCTCAGATAAGTGATTTTGTAGGTAATCAAAAAAAATATTGAGTCTGCTGAATTAAAATAAACCTTATGTTGCAGAAATATACAGCAGTGGAAAGTTAAGGGTTAAACGTTGAAGTTTGTTAGTTTCAATATTTTTTAAGACTGATGCATCAGTTGTCGGCATCATGAGTTGATAAATGCTTTTCCTAGTAATCGCCAATACGAACATTGGCGATATTATCAATCGACTTTCTGGGCTGAAACCTGTATGATATACCAGGAGTGGCGAACCTTTTTGAATCAACGTGCCATCTGTAGCGGTATCTAAGTAAAACCAGTACTTAGACATCACGCGAAGACGATCGTTTTGGCGTGATCGATAAAGTACTGGCGTTCGCGCGCGCGGAATAGAAGGTGCCCGGTTCGAATCTATTCCTACATTGGTGACCCTGGACAGAAGCAAGAAAACGCAACTTTCTGAACTGTAATGGCGCCATCTACCGCAAGAAAAAGTAAATAAATAAAAAAAATAAGGGAGAGTGAAAAAAAATAAATAAGAGAAGAAAAATATAAATAAATAAAACATATACTCTCTCCGAAACAAACGATAGATCATCTTTCTCTCATCTTAGCAAGAAAAATAAATAAGAATAAAAATAAATGAATGAGAGAAAGAGAATAAAATAAGTAAATAAATAAAAAAAAAACATGCTCTCTCTCCAAGAACAAACAAACGGGGGAAAAATCGTTCACCTATCCACCTCACTGGTGGGAGAGTAGTGTAGCGGTATCTAAGTAAAACCAGTACTTAGACATCACGCGAAGACGATCGTTTTGGCGTGATCGATAAAGTACTGGCGTTCGGAACGGAAGGTGCCCGGTTCGAATCTATTCCTACACATCTTTTCTAAAGAAATGCTTCATGAGGTACAGACATGCCGTCAAATAAGTTTGACTTGTGATTATTGGGAAAATAATAAAACTAAATACTAACAAATACACAAAACTCTTTATTTACTACAGGAAAATACATTTTGTAGTAAATGCATAGTAGTAAATGTGTGTTTTAGTTAAACATGTAATTCAAATTATGTAAAATAACATTGGTGTGTGATTTCTGCTGTTGCAGATTAAATGACAAATTATATTAGGGTTGGGTAAGATTTTACTTTTAGCAGAATGCATGTGTTGAATCGGAGTCCTCTGCCAAATGGTTTCTAAGCTTGTCTTTAGTGTTATTCATCTCCGAAAATATGGTTAAAATAGCATGAGCCAGCTTCTTCCAGCAAACGTATCTGACATCGAATTTAATGTTTCCAAAATTTCGTTACTCGCATTTTTACTTATATTGCTTGTTAATCTTTCTGTTTCAATCCATTCCAAGTTTTTCCTTGTTTCAATAAATTTTTGAATCCATATTAAGCTTGGCTGGAAATCAATCAGTTGCATTTCAAATTATTCAATTTCCAATCATTCGAATTGGGACAAGTTCAGTTTATCAAATCGTCGGTCTAATTATCAGATTGCGTAACTCCATCTGGGATGCTAATTTGATACAGTAGGGCTAGGCGCCAAGTTGTTGTTTATGTTCGCCAAGATAGACGATAATATTACAATATGGTTTACTTTGATATTTTTATCGTGCGATAATGTGGTTGCCATCGGGATAACGTATATTAGTGTTAGTTTTTTTGTTTTAGTTTTTTTTCCCTGTGGGATCTCTGCTCAGCAAAAGTAACACATTGTTTCAAATTTTGTGTAATGAACGCTTAAAATAGTGTAAATAATTTATATCTGGAAGTGTAATACATTAATATTACTTTCTGTTGTATTTATTTTACGTTAAAATCTTTCCACCCCCTCTCCCTTCGAAATCTAGTTTTATTATGAAATAAAAAAAAGTAGTGATTACACTGATCGAGGAATAAATTAAAAGCCGAGCGTGCACTGAGACATGGCGTAGACAAAACAAAAGGATTAAGGAATCGCGCCAAAAAGCGTTTGGTGCGTTGCACTCCTATATCAAATCAGTTACACCGGTGGAGTTACGCAGTCTGATAATTAAGCCGACGAAATTAGGCCACGTCAGGGTATACAATAAACTTGGGCGTTTCCGATAATTCTTTGAAATGATAAAATCTGACTGAAAATTCCTTGATTGAAGAATCAATCTCGATTGTTTGCTTTGATCGGTGGCATGCCCAAAATATTGTGCTGCGTGTTATGAATGGCACGTGTGCCATTGGTTCACCATCCCTGTCATAGAAAAAGCAACACAGAAGTTCGTCGATCAGATAGTAAATTGTAAAATCCTATTTTGGTGTACCCCTTGGCGCGAATTTTAAAAAATTGCTCTAACAAAAATTCCAGTTCAATATAGAAAAAGGAGGTACTATTTGCAATGGGTGAAAGGGGACAAATAACTAAATTTTAATCTATTATATAACTATATAAGGTTACCAAAAAGAGTTATTTTGGCGTCAAATAATTTTTATCGCCGACTGGTGTACCAAGAAATTCAAAATTTTCATCATAGTAACAAAATGGTATAAAAATCTAGATATAACAGTATATAACAAAGGAAGTGGCACTAAATTCGGATTGTTAATAACAGATTAGCAATATTTGAAAATATTCTCCCATTTATATTGATAAATGGTGCATGTCAACATTTGGCGTGTTTTCTACGTGTTACCATGTTTATTTTCACGTTCGTAATAAATAGCTACAAATTTTGGTTCGTTATAAAACATTGGTCGGATTCTATTTTAGCGCATACCTTTATTTATCGTCAACTGTATGAAATACTCCTTATGTTGAATAGGTGTAATACAGAAACAAGTAACATAATTTCTTTTAAGTTAATTCCTACTTTGAATGGATGAATAGAAAGTATTTTATTACGATTGAAAATTTGAATAATTATATATAGTCTAATTCTCTACACACACACAGAAACGAGAGATAAACATCCATCAATCACATTCGAAAAACACATAGACAGTAGGAAAATCACACATGAGCAGTGGCGCGCACAAGGGGGCCTGGGGGTCCGGCCCCCCAAAGCCCTTGATTTTTTTTCAGATTGATTATAATTCTAAGTATATAGTACGCAAAATTTAATTAATTACTTGTTATTAAGGATTCATTTTATTAATTAATGCTAATTATATTTATTCAAAAATTAGTTTTTTACTGTGTTTTGTTCCCGAAAATCGACAAAATCAAAAGGAGCATGATACAAGAATGGTGAATTTTCAACCCCGGACCCCCTCCTTGAAAAATTTTTGTGTGCGCCACTGCACATGAGCAACCGAGATTAAAAATTATAAAATGGATGTTACAATATTATAAACATTGCTGACTTAAGACAGCTAATATATAAAATAAAATAATATATAGGGAAAGAGTGAACTAATAGTAGAAATTGAAAAAAGAGCGTGATTTGTATGTATTGTTGTAACAATGTACATCCGATTGGGCCAGTTTGGCTAAACAACCGGTTTCCGACGCCAACTTTTGTTGTTTTTTTAACATTTACATTGTTACAACCATGGAGACTAGTCCAAGTTGGCGTCGAAAACCAGTAATTAATTTAATTAATGAATTAATATTTGAAAAATAACTGTATTAACATCAAGTGTCCTCCACTACAAGTTTAAAAATATTTATGTGAACTTTATTGGATGATTAGAATGCATTTTATTAACGATTGAAAAATTGAATAAGATAAATCTAATATATATTATAAATGTGAAAAAAAGTTTGTGAAAATCTTTGTGGGTCTTTCACGCAAAAACAACTTAATGGATTTTAATGAAACTTTACAGTAATATAGCTTTACATCAGAATAGCACACAGGCTATAATTTATACCATAGGCTATAATTTATAAAACTTTGTAAAAAGTGTCCAAAATATAACGCTATTTGTCAAGTAAGAAGGAAAAAATTCTGCCATCTGCAAGCAAAAAAGCTCACGTCAGCATATATCTATCTTTTGTTTGTGAAAAACTCTTTTTGTTTGGCTACGCAAGAGAATCGCTTCTAATTAATTCCTGTGATCAGAATAATGCCTATTTTTTTTATTTCAGAATAAAACTAAGTTTTGAAGGGAGAGGTTGTTATAAATCTCTCTTTATTTTAACGTTTTTTTTTATGATTTTATTATGCACATTTGGTAGTAAGAAGCTGATCTATTTTCAAAATAACTACTTTTATCGCTTCTGGTACTTAAAGTAAATAAACTTTCTCTTTCACACTACATCATTTGGACAAACTTTCATAATTTTTTTGTGGTTAGTAGTTAATTATAACGCTGTAATTTTAATTGAATATGCAGATAATGCATTTTTAAGTATAAAACTAATTATAACTACTGCACTGTATTTTTTGCAGTGAGTAAGTGAGTGAATATTAACGTCGCACTGTTCAGCTACACAAGGGCTTTTGGAGACGGACCATGTAATTTTGAACAATGGTCAAGTGACGGGAACGACACTTGAGCTGGCACCCCCTTCTCCTAACTACCACACCACACCACACCAACTTAGCAGGAATATTCTACCAATACTTAGCTTTAATATTCTTTGAAATCCACTCTTCCAAGATATATGGCAGCACGGGTTCTATGATGAGTATTTTAGTGGGGAAGGCGAAAAGTTTTGTAGCAGATATTGCGTTTTCAGCGGATTGCAAAGATTATTATTTTTGTCGCAAAAAAATAGTTAATGTCAAAATTTAAGTGTCTTATGGTTTTGTCTGTTAATGAAGGCCTTGGAAAATGATTTGACTACTTATTTTAAGTGAACGGTGTACATAATTAATTTTACAGTGGAATATCTTTAATTGATTTATTAGCTCTAACGGATTAAATTTTCCAAAGTGGAGTATTTTGTTTATGTATATCCCATAATTTGTACACGTGGTGATCCAAAAAAAAATTGTATGAAAAAAACTGCAGTAAATCATAATGCGGTTGGATAAAGTATTAACGTTCATCGTGACCCTACACGGCGGGTCTTACAAAGCTCTAATAAAGCTCGAGCTAGGAAAAGTAGCTAGCCATTTGCCAACTTGACTCTATCGTTAACATTTCGCTATGTTTTTCATTGAATCGCCATTATAATTTAAGAAACGGCGTTGCTTGCGAATATTACAATTTTAAAATAAAATAAATACAACAGAAAGTAATATTAATGTATTACACTTCCAGATATAAATTATTTACACTACTTTAAGCGTTCATTTCGCAAAACTTTTAAGAATGTGTTACTTTTGCTGAGCAGAGATCAGCTTAGGGAGGTATTTTGAAAAATCGACCCTCAAGAGTGTTACGAGGAATTATAAATTTAAAAAATCCTTTTTATCTGCTATTAGATCTACATAATTAAAATTTAACAAATGTGTTTTTTTTCTTTCTTTTTTTTGTTTAGCTGAGATATGCAAAAAGCCTTTTTTGTTTAATTTTCAATTCACATAAAATTAACTCATTAAAAACTTCTTTTTCCTTCAATCTGTGTTGTTTAATTTTTCAGTTCACCCGTGCGAAGAACGGGTATACCAGCTAGTATGATACATATAGAGTGAGTGAGATAATAGTAGGAATTGAAAAAAGAGAGCTGGTTGCAATTTGGCACCCTTTTTTCTCGGTCACCAAAATTGTGAACTGAAATAGAATTTTTCTCAAAAGAATTGACATTTACTACAAACATTTGTTGATTGTATTATCAATTGCTTTTATTTGTGTGATATATCTCAAAAGAAATTTTTCTTGGTGCTTACGTATTATACAGTAGACCAGTGGCGCACACAAGGGGGTCCTGGGGTCCGGACTCCCCCCAAACCCCTTGATTTTTTTTAATTAAGTTAAATCATTCAGTTAAACTGAAAATTTATATATACAATAGTTTTGGATTGCAATACGATACTTTAATGATAATTACGAATTAAGTACCACTTAATGTTGTGATTGTGTCATATGTATATACATATTTATATATTAATTGTAACTATTTAATAAAAAGTAGCCAAAATAAAAAAAAAAATTGTTGATCTATGTAGGAATTGACTTGAAAAAATTCTTTTTTTATATTACTTATATTGTAGTAAAGTGAAGTTTTATTGCAAGTGGTTTTGTTTCAAAGAATTTTTGGTGTGGTGTGGTAGTTAGGAGAGGGGGGTGCCAGCTCAGGTGTCGTCCACGTCACTTGACCATGGTTCAAAATTACGTGGTCCGTCGCCAAAAGCCCTCGTGTAGCTGAACAGTGCGACGTTAATATTCAATTCTTCTTCTTCTTCTTCTTCAAAGAATTTTTTTCATTAAGTTGTACTAATCAAGCAATTGTATAAGAAAATTATTCGGTATTTTCAGATAAGCGTCATGCCAAGAACTAACTGCAAGTCAAGGGATTAATCGCCAAAATTTTAAGAATTATTGCAACACCTATTTGATACCATCGTATGTTGAAATTCGCCAAAGGTGGCTTGGAGAGTTAATACGTAAGTACCAAAATGATTTCTTAATTTTAAAATTATTATAGCAGCTTCACTTTCAAAAAGGTCGTTAACCTTTATGTATAGAATTTAAGAACTCGTAAATTTCACTGAAGTTAAAGAAGGGGTCTTGAAAGATGTTCATACCGGAAAAGGGGGTTGAAAGGGAAAAAAATATTACCACAAATCTTACAGGCCGGAAAAAGAAAATACGGTGCCAGTTTGTCTTAGAATTTAATACAACATAACCATTATGCAAGCTTCGAGCGCTCGAGAATAAACAGTGCGAAAATGACGAATGTTCTCGCTCCATGAAAAAGAAACGTGATGTACGGAGCTGTAAATTTTTATGGGGTGTGACTTCTGTAATAATCGAACACTCCGTCACATCAGCGCGTCTCGAGCAAAACATAATGATAGCGTTGAAAGTCCTTGATGAGGAAATCTGACTGCAGAAATTTGATTTTATCTTATATCAACAACTAATTGATGAATGGCGCATGTACTTCTCAGAAGAAAAACGAATAAAAATATTACAATGTCTTTGAAAATTCTCAATGATGAAATCAGACTCAAAGTTTTTCGAATCATTTCGTTTTTACGCGATAACTCTTAAATGAACATTCGTATGATTGATTGATTGAATAAAGTGTTTTAATAGCTTTTTTTTATTAAAAAAAAGAATATAAATTGCTGTAATTCGAATTTTATTTTATAAAGCGAGATAATTTGGGCAATCAGTAGCTCACGCAATCATCATTTATATATATTCTTATAACTAGTTTCACAGAAACTTTTTCCTCTTTTCTGCTCTGACCAGTCTTATGAAATATTTAGGTTTTTCAGTAATTTCTAAACTTAAGCAAGCAATTTTTTTTGAAACTATTGGTTTGATTGTTTATTAAAGTTGCATTTTGAAACTACTCGAAGGCAGTAGTGCACACAGTAATTTTTCAAGGGGGGAGGGGGTCCGGGGTCGAAAGTTCACCATTCTTCTATCACGCTCCTTTTGATTTTGTCGATTTGGGGGAACAAAACATAGTAAAAAACTAATCATTGAATAAATAATTAGCATTAATTAATAACATTAATCATTAATAACAAATGCTTTATTAAATTTTACGTACTATGTACTTAGAATTATAATCAATCGAAAAAAATCAAGGGCTTTGGGGGGCCGGACCTCTAGGACCCCCTCGCCTTGTGTGCGCCACTGGTCTTACGTCATGAAAGTCCCAGCGAAGTGGGCGGGGTTACTGTTAGTCACTCTATGTGTTTCTCGCATGCCTTTTAGTACAAACGATTTTTTTCACATTTTAAAATAATTAAATCTCGCATTCGAATCCAGCAAAAAATCGAAACCCAACAAAGAACGCAACCTCTGTACAATTCGAAATTAATAGCTGCAAGCCTTCGGGATGCGAACAATTCAACTCCTTTGAAGGAGTACCCTAATGAGCAGACGGCCCAATTACGGCGGCACGGTTCTTTGCTGTTAACACGACTTCATTAGCGTCGGCAGAAGACACCAAGAGGGAAAACTTGAGCGGTGGTCTCTCGTTAATTCCTCTGCGAGCTAACAAACTGCTACTGGATTACTCATTGCAAAGCTCTGTTTCTGGCTTGCTGAGTTGGTACAGAGAGGTTTCCTGTGTTTCCTGTAACCACATGAGGCTTATTATGGAAATGTGGTAGGAATGGTAAAGTCGCGCGAAAGAAACGGATATGCCAATTTTCAACCTATGCATTTTAATTGAAATCATCGAAATCTGTTCGAATCAAAATTAAGTAGAAAACCTTCATTGCGTAGAGTAAACAAGTAGAGCGTTTTATTATAGCCGTAGAAATGTTTTAGTAAAAGAAACTGTATACAAATGAATTATTATATGGCTTACATTGTACTACATCTACAATTTATAATACACACTTTATTTAACTTAAAATATACCACAAAAGAATGGGCTTACAGGCAATTACAAGCGGCTTGTAGAAATTGGTATCCTGGATATTTTGTGAAGTATAAATTTTTATACCATGGATCTATAGCAAGGGTGGCCAACCTTTTGGGGAAGAGTTCCCCTGTTTGATAAAATGATAATAATAATAATAATAATTATGCGTGCCACTTCCAACTTTTCCAAGGCCGCGGTAGCCGAGTGGTATAGGTATCGGACCGTGGCTTGCTTTGTCACGGGTTCGAACCCTGTACCACTAAAGACCCGCCGTGTAGGGCAGCGATGCACGTTAAATCTGTCGAGAGCTGAAACGTCCTCCCGTTGGTGTGGTGTGGTAGTTAGGAGAGGGGGTGCCAGCTCAGGTGTCGTCCACGTCACTTGACCATGGTTCAAAATTACGTGGTCCGTCGCCAAAAGCCCTCGTGTAGCTGAACAGTGCGACGTTAATATTCAATTAATCAATCCAACTTTTCCAACAAACCAGCATGGAAAGGTGAAAAAACTGTACTTATAAGCTTGTGTTATGGGATTTTTACGCAAACAGCACATTTTTTAAAACAAATCTATGAAGTCGGAATTTAAAAAAACAAGTAATATAAAAAAAAATTTCAAGTCAATTCCTACTTAGATCAACAAAGAAAATTTTTATTTTAGCTACTTTTTATTAAATAGTTACAATTAATATAAATATGTACATATACTTTGGACAGAATCGCAACATTAAGTGGTAATAAATTTTTGTTAATTATCATTAAAGTATCGCATTGTCATCCAAAACAATCGTGTATATAAAATTTCAGTTCAATTGAATGCCTTGAAACGTGGGGAAAACCTTTTCAAGTTTTTTGACACAAGTCGCCAAAAATGATGCCGACGTGGCTGTATCTGTAATTCTTTAAATAATTAGTTTTAATCAATTATTTTTATATTATTATATTGTCATCCAAAATAATCCTGTATATAAAATTTCAGCTCTATGGAGCGCTTTAAAATGTATTAACGATTGAAAATTCCACCCAGATAAATAAATATGTATATAAACAAATAAATATATAGAGATTGTAAGCTAATAGTGTAGGAATTGAATAATATAATAAATAAGACCAACATGTATATATATATATATATATATATATATATATATATATATATACAAACTTAGGTTTTATTGTTAATAAACCTTTTACAAGTTCAATCATTTAGGTTGGGTATAAAATAAAAATGAATAACTTTTGAATATCATTTAATTCAAAATAATTCTTAAGCGCTCAGTATTTAATGTGGCTTTTGAATTGCTACTTTTTTTTTTACCAAGTCATCTATATTAGGACTTGTTCTTACAGATGCTTACAAAATTAGGTTATTATAGGTAAACATCAGCTAGTTTGAATGATATTTATTCAGTGGCGCACACAAGGGGGGTCCTGGGGGTCTGGACACCCCTCCCCCCAAAGCCGTTGATTTTTTTTCCGATTGATTATAATTCTAAGTATATAGTACGTAAAATTTAATTAATTACTTGTTATTAATGATTAATTTTATTAATTAATTCTAATTATTTATTCAAAAATTAGTTTTTTACTGTGTTTTGTTCCCGAAAATCGACAAAATCAAAAGGAGCATGATGCAAGAAGGGTGAGCTTTCGACCCCGGAGACCCCCCTTTGAAAAATTCCTGTGTGCGCTACTGTATTTATTATGTTCATAGCAGAAAATATTTATTCACACACACACACACAAACACACACAAACACATTTTGATCCAATTTTGAGGTTTCTTGTCTAAGACAACGTTACTTTAATGAAATTGTAAAAAATGGTTAGTTATTTTTTTTAATTTTTAAAATAAAATTCAGTAAGTCTTCACGTCATTGGCATAACTAGTCCTGAGTGGGCCCTGTATCAAAGTTCCTTGGGGGCCCTTTCTAGGGGTCCCTTAACATTTTGCGATTTTTTGCTTACACATTTTGGTGCCCTGGAAGCTTGGGGGTCCCGTATCATTGATACGGCGGTAACTACGCCTCTGCTTCACGTGCCACTGTTACAACTCCACGCGTGCCACGGGTTGGCCACCCCTGATCTACAGTGAAAATCGTTTAACATGAAACTGAAGGGGGATTGAAATATTTTTTCGCATTAAAAGAGTTTAATGTTAAAGGTTATTACAAAAAAACCCCAAAAAACATATATATTAACATATAGACTGCATAATAAGGAAGTCTATATGTTGTGTTGATATCTATTGCTGCTATATGTTGCTGCAGTTTGTATGTCTATATACTAATAGGCTATTTCCTGTCAGCATATAGTTCGCAATTCCCAATTTTTCGGAGAATATGTTCGGGACCATTCGATCCATAAAAGTATTTGGATCATGCTCTTATTAAGGTTGAGTTGAGAACGATACGAGCCCAGGCCCAGTTGGTCCATGCTTTAAGACAGGGGTAGGCAGGCTTTTCCAGGGTACGGGCTATTCCTACTCTTTTTCAAGGTGTTCTACCCAGTGGCGTAGGTGTAATGAGCTAAAAGGAGGTATATAATACAATCGAGCCTCTATTTAGTGAATTTTTCTTGGAACCTAAAACATTTTACTATTTTCTTCGTAAAATAGCCACCAAATAGAGAAGTGCATTTTCTGCTTAACAAAATGTTCTCTTATGATTTGATTTTTTTCCTCCTTATTTTTTAAAATAATTCTGGACCTTCGTATGATGACTGAGCCCAGTGACTGAGTGGTAGCGAATCACGCTTCCATGCCACAGATCCGGGGTTCAAAACCCGTGCTGGGCAAGGTCGACTCAGCCTTTCATCGATTCAGGGGGTCCATAAATGAGTACCATATTTGCTTGGGAACCAAACACTGGCGGTTCGCTTCAGGCTGACCGGAACATCTGCTCATGCACCTTAGTGCTTAAGGTCACGAAAACTGAGATGGGCACAGAAGGCATTCGCCATCATCAAATGTTGCGCCAGAGTTAAGTTGAGTGAAGGCGGCCACCTTAAAATGTCTTGGTCCACCGGTCGATCGCGATCGACTTAATGCTTCCCTTGACTTTGAGACGTCCCTGGTTAGAGTGTATGATCTCGTGTTTTGCACTTGATTATTATTAACTTAAAATATAAATATAATTTTGGCTAATTTAAATTATCTTCTAAGAATGTAGTTCCCAAACCTTTTTCAGCTCTTTCGGCTTTTTAAATTAAATTTTTTTCCCTCCCACGGTGCTCTACCTGAGTCGCAGTATATAAAAAAACATTTACAAAATCAGTTTGGAAGCTCCTAAAATATTCGAAAATAATTCTATATTTTCAAAAATGCTTTTGAACTAAGTTCTCCGAAATAAATGTTTCTGCATTCAAGCGCCATCTATTGACGCATTACCAAAATACTTGTGAAGAGGAAATGAAAGGAATATAAATTTTCGAATTATGCATATAAAAGCGGACGTCGAAATTTCTCGCCGATTTAGGCAGCTGTGAAAGTGCTTATGTGTATTTGCAACAAGTCACTCATTGCCCACGTTTCATCCCAGAAAAGAAAATCTGAGGTTCACGGTTTATTTTTACGATCGTGATCGAACTCTTTGCACTCTGACGTCATATTTCGAAGAATCTCTTTTTCTTTGTTTTGAATTCTTAGACTGCACGTCGACATCTGAATTTTTTTTTCTTTTAATCCATTTTATTTATTTTCTGAAGAGTATTCTCTTCTCGTTGAGTCCACGTGTTTTTCCAAATAGCTGAATAAATTATTCAAATATAGGATTATTGCTCTCGCTCTGATGTCAACAGTGCTGTTGAAATACGTATAGGTGAATTGCTGCATATTTGATAATGCTTTAAAGCTATATTTGTTTGGACTGATTCGCAGTGGCGTAACGGAGAACATTAGGGCTAGTAGCGTAACGTACACCCCTGCAACTCCCACATTGCGGGGGAGGGCAGGTTTCTATGGGGCCCAAAGCCTGACTGCCGACAAGTACCAACCCTTTGTAAAATCCAACTTGGGGGCCCAAAACCTAACTTTGCAGGGGAGCCCAAATGTTTTCCCTTACGCCACTGATTTGAGCTCCCCTACAAAGTCAGGTTCGGGCTACCGAGTTGGATTTTACAAAAGGTAAGGACATGGCGACAGTCAGGCTTTGGGCCTCCTAGAACCCTGCTTCCCTCCGTGATGCGGGGGTGTACGTTACGCCACTGCTGATTCGACTTTAAGAGTGAGGGGCGATGCCAAAAAAAACAACCTTTTTTCGTTTAACTGGTGGCCACAGTTACAAGTGACTATATGTGGGAGTTTGTGGCTATCGTTAAGACTGGGGTAGCTAAGTGGTCATGGCCACAAGTTCTCGGCCGCATGTCATTAGTTCCACTGTGCGACTAAAGAACTACTGGGTAGAAGGGGGGATTCACGTTAAATCTGCCAAGGCTAAAAAATCCTAACCTTAACGTGGCGTGGTAGTTTGGAAAAGGGGTGCTAACTCAAGTATCGTCCTCGTCACTTCGCCTTGGTTCAAAATTATGAGGTCCGTCATCAATAGCCCTAGTGCTGCTTTATGGATGGACGGTAATACACTCTCACTCACGGTTACAAGTGATTATCTGTGTTAGTTCGGTGTTAGAGCATTAGTTCTATCATATCGAGGGTTTGAGTTCTGCCATTAAAGACCCATCATCTAGAGGGGTTGATGAGTGGAGTACACAAAAGTGGGGTTCGGTTCAGTGGCGTAGCTACCGCTGCATAAAGGATAAGGGCCCCCAAGCTGCTGGGGCTCCAACATATGTAATCTTCTTACACTTCCAAATAAATTTTATTATTGTGATCATTTTTATTTTCTTAAAGAGGGCCCCAAAAGAACTTTGATGCAGGGCCCTGTCTGGATTAGTTGCGCCAGTGGTTCTGTAGCTTAAATCCCTTCCATACACCGAAAGATTTTAGGAGAGAGGGGTGCCAGCTCAGGTGTCGTCCACGTCACTTGACCATGGTTCAAAATTACGTGGTCCGTCGCCAAAAGCCCTCGTGTAGCTGAACAGTGCGATGTTAATATTCAATCAATCAATCAATCAACACCGAAAGATTTAATTCAAATTGCGCCTCTCTCGGTCATCCATCCAAGTGTTTCTTAAAATATAATCTCCCTCCCATACAGGTAGTGAAACATATGTGAGGAAAAAATTGTTAGCATATTAAGGCATCCACAAAAGGGGATATGGTTTTGATAAGGGCCCCACTCAGAACTAGCTTCGCCAGTGATCATAATCTAAACTTAATCCGTTGTAGAATCCCCTGTACGAGTGTTCCAAGACAATTTTTCAATTCCAACTCTTAGTTCACACTCTGCCTATATTTATTTATTTCATATATCTTGTTCTCTCAAATTTTCAATCATTACTAAAATACTTTTTTTTTCATCCACTCAAATTTAAATAAATTATTTTTAAACTTGTAATGGATGGCACTTGATGTTAATACAGTTTTTTCAAATATTAATTGATTAATTCTATTTAATTAATGAATAGATGGTAACATACAATAATAGTCCAACACCACATGCAAAGAGGAAAATCGCTCGTTGTATCCCTGTAGCGCAATAGATAGCGCGTTGGACTTCTAATTCAAAGGTCGTGAGTTCGAGTCCCACCTGGGATGGCCTAATTTCTGAGAATGTGATTTCTTTTTACTATACTATTTTATTGGAAGAATTAAATTTAATTAATGAATAAATTGCAACAAGCAAAAATAACAGTCCAACACCCAATATAGAAAGGAAAATGGAAAATTGGGAGGAAAATTGCTTTCTATTTTGTCACTTAATATTGTGATTCTGTCATATATATATATATATATATATATATATATATATATATATATATATATATATATATATATATATATATATATATGGGAGACAACAAGGGGTCCATGACGTTTGTCTTTCTTCACATTTATTAAAAACTTAAACAAAAATTAATTAAAAAGGTAGATAAGTTTGACAATGATATGCAGAAGGTAACGCCTGCTCGCGCACCTCTCGCGTTCTCTCTCGCTTTTTCATCTATCTTCAAAGTTCCAGTTTCAGTTCGTGCTTTAGTTAGCTGCGCCTGCGCGCGAAGACTGCTTGGCTTTGGCTGCCACACACACACACATATATATATATATATATATACATATTGTATTAATTGTAACTATTTAATAAAAAAGGAACTAAAAATGTTTCTTTGTTGATCTAATTAGGAAATGAATTAATTTTTTATATATATTACTTGTGTGTGTGTGTGTTCCTCTTTAAGGAAATAATATATAGATTAATCTGTACCTATACATAATGGCTAAGAATTTTCGAATCGGCTTTAAAGGTAAATATGCTTGTTTTTAACGTAAGGAATAAGAATGATTCGAATTAAAAGTGGGCAAATTAATAAACTAAAGGCATAAAAACATCAATCTTTTCTCTCTATCGTACATAACAACTTTTCTAGTGAATCAGTTGATTTTAAACACGAGAATTTTGTGTACTTAAGAGGACTTGGTACCCTAAAAATCACAAACCTATCGTTTTTTTTATTTTCATTTAATCTTATTCTTTGCATTATTATCTTTCGATTGATATATCACTTGTGCATGTCGGAAAGTTAGAAGTTGACTAAAACTTCATTTGAAAATAAATTAGGCAATTCAGCCACACTCCCTTTTTTATAGAAAAAAAAGCTAAAAAATGCTTTATGATAAAAAAAAAAATCTATTTTAGAAATAGAAATAATAACTATAAAAAGAATGTGTAGTATTAAAAGCAGAATATTTCCGAGGCAATACAATAATGTAGTTTTCTTCCTTGTGAAATGTGTGCATGTAAAATTTTTAAATTAAGGCATTTTATATTAATAATTTTATAATTTCAGTTCTTCTTCCAGATATATTTTTCATACAAATGTAATACTTTAATATTATAAGAAGAAAAACAGCTAAAATTTCTGTGTGTGTGTCGTGACAGAAAAAAATTTTTTTTAAACATTTTTCTTGAATTTTCATGGGCAATTAGTACTCTCTAAAAGTTGATCGTTTATAAAAATGTGTGGGTTGAAAAATATGAAAATGCAATTATTTTAAAGAAAAACGTATAACTAATATCTTAAAGGAAGTGGTATTTTAAGTTTAATTAAGCTTATAATAATTATTTTTTCAGAATTATAAACTTTAAACCTGTTTTTCTCGGTTTGTGTTTTTCGAAACCTTAGTGCATTCGAAATGCTACTCATTCGACAATTATTTACCAATCACTTCCATTTTTTCTTGCGTGTTGAAAATAAAGCATGTAATAAAATTAGGGATCCGTTTTGCTATAAACTGAATACTTTTTTTTAAAAAAAAATAAAATGTAAGACATGTTGGCTTTTTCGTTGATTTTTAGCCTGTATATCAACATTTTATTTTTTTTTCTCGAAAACGAATGAAGTTATTCTAAAATCGATCCCTAAAGTTTAGATCATCTATAAGAGTATTATAAAAAAATTCAGGTCAAAAAATTAATTTTTACAAAAGGAGTAGGATTTTAAAATTTTCTCAATTTTCTTCAAAAAATTAAAATTTTTAAAATTGTGTGAATAATATATGAAAATGTTCATCTGGTATCATTTTCTTGAATAGAAACATTGTATAAAATGCTAAAATATAATTTTTAAATACGTAAATAAAGAAGTTTGCTCAAAGGGTGCCCAGTCCTCTTAATCCTAAATCGATAAGAAACCGCAAAGAAATTCTAAAAAGAATTAATAAGCCATTGATGTCCTAGTTGTGCAGTTTAATTTGAGAGGCTCGAAGAACTTAGAAACTAAAGTAGTCCAGAATTGGAATTAGGTCGACTTTCAGATTACTCATTTTTTCTCTCATAAAAGTAAAAAACGTTAGAAATAATTTGGGCAAAAAAGGAAAAAGAAATTTTATTTTATTATTACCATGACTGAGAATTCTTCACCTGCGAAGAGTTTTACTAATTGCATTCCATTCTGCACCGTTTGTATTTCTGTAATTGAATGTTTTTCAACTCGTAGATGCTTGATAAGGAAACTTATATACCAGATCAATGATTCACTAACAAAGAATGTCATTATTTTATATGCCTAAATTTCTAATTAATTTATTTGAGTTTGTTTATTTCAGAATAGCCTAATTTTACGAATTGTACGGAGGTTAATTTGTCAAGATGGATAGGGGGAGGGGTGAATTCAATTATACCAAAGCCACATTTTTTTTAAAAAAATTAACTTTTCACCTCTCGAAATGGCATTCGAACACAATTTTTAATTACTTTTACGTAACCAAACTTCATGTCCTAAATTCTTCGGTGCAACTTTGTTTTTTCCATTTTCAACGTTTGATTTTGAACAGTTTAAGATTATTCAATGCATTTCGATACTTTTTTTTTTGTCATTTATGTATGCAAATATATTTAACTAACACGTGACTTAATTTGCATTTATTTTATCCGTGAACTCAGCTTATAAATTTTTTTTACCGAATAATTTTAATTAACAGGATTTTTTTCCCCTCCTGTTTACTTGAATAGAGCGGCATAGAGTTAGTTCAGATCCAATTTCTTCCTTCCTCAGTGGTTCGACAGCCTTCTCAAGAAGCCTATTCCAGGCCAGCCTTTCTTCCTGCTAGTGTTCTCCAATTCTTAGTTCTCGAAACTAGGAGATCTTTTTCTAGGCCATCAATCCGTCTAAGATTTGACCTGCCCTTTCTACGTGTACCAATTAGTTGGGGATTGAAGACTTTTTTAGTGGTGCAGTTTTCGTTCATTCTGACAACGTGACCTGCCCATTTAATTCGTTGTATTTTGAGGAAATTAACAATGTTAGATTCTTTATATGATTGATAGAGTTCGAAATTTGATCTTCGCCACGTTCCATTTTCCTGAATTCCTTTAAAAATAAATCTTAAAATCTTTCTTTCGTAGAGACTTATCATGTTCTCATGTTTCGAGATATGGACCAAGTTTCTCATGTGCATAAATGCTGATCTCAAAAGACTTTTATACGACAGAACCTTTGCTTTTCTTTTGATTAAATTCGATTTTATACATTCTCGTGTACCATTAAGACATCTATTAGCCTTAGTAATTCTCTTTTGAATTTTAGTAGTATAATCGTTTCTATTGTTATTTTCCGAGCCTAAATAAGTGAAACTGTCAACAACTTCAAAATTACCAGGTGTATGCATATCAAATGAGACGATAGCTAACAGATGTCGCCACGCATAAATGCAAACAATACGAAACCGTGACACGGGATTTTTTTTATAGTTTGACCTTTGATACTTATGTTTAGGACGAGTTTCAGCGAGTATTGTATTTTTTTACTGTGTTGAAAATGTCGAATTTTTATGCCTTCCGACCACGATTTGCGGGAAGCATTAATTTTTTGTTACCATCTGAAGAACAATGCTGCCGAATCGCTTCAAATGCTTGTAGAAGCATACGGTGGCAATGCTCTGAGCCGTGCGCAGTGCTACATGTGGTTTGAAAAGTTTCAAAATGGTGATTTCGATGTGAGAAACGAGGAGCTTGGCAGACCATCAAAAAATTTTGAAGATGCTGAACTGCAAGCATTACTCGTTGAAGATGATGGCCAAACGCAAGAACATCTTGCAGAATAATTGAATGTTGACCAGAGCACTGTTTTCCGTCGTCTCAAAGCAATGGGCAAGATAATAAAGGTCGGTAGATGGGTACCACACGAGCTAACGGGCCGTCAACAGGAAAACCAAAAAATCGTGTGCGAAATGTTGCTTGCCCGCTACAAACGCAAGTCATATTTCCATCGTATTGTGACTGGCGATGAAAAATGGATTTATTTTGAGAATCCCAAGCGTAATCGATCATATGTTGACCCCGGAAAGCCATCCAAATCGACCGCAAGGCCAAATCGCTTCGGCCGCAAGAGAATGCTATGTATTTTCTGGGACCAGGAGGGACCAATCTATTATGAGCTTCTCAAACCCAGCGAAACCGTTGATACTGATCGCTACAAGCAACACTTACTTAATTTGAACGATGCTGTACTCGAAAAACGCGCGCAATACAAGAAACGGCAGCGCAAAGTGATTTTCCTTGATGACAACGCACCTAACCACCTAGCTAAACCGACCTAGGACATCGTTAAGGCGCTCGGCTGGGAGCCCTTAGTGCATGCGGCTTATTTGCCAGATTTGGCTCCTTCCGATTAACACCTATTTGCATCATTGGGACACGCATTGTCTGACCAGCACTTCACTTCTTACGAAAACGTCAAATCTTGGCTTGATGACTGGCTGGCCTCAAAAGACCGATCATTTTTTTGGCGGGGTATTCACAAATTGCCCGAAAGACGGGGAAAATGTGTAGCTAGCGATGGATATTATTTCGAATAAAGAAATATTAACAGTTTTCGCAAGTTTATTGCGTTTGTTTTTAAATCAATCGTCTCATTTCATTTGCATACACCTGGTATATCAGTTTTAATTACATTGAAAAAAATAGTGTAGAAAGTTGAATGGTATCGTAAAATTTTAATTGTCGTTTAAAAAATTCGAGATTGGCTGCGGTAGACTAGTGGTCATGGACACGGACTTGTGGTTGGCGTGTCATGAGTTTGATCTTCGTACCATTGAGGACTTACCGTGTTAAGGGGTTGATACACGTTAAATCTGTCGTGCCTCAATGCTCTCAAATTTTTCAACACTGTCTTGAACAATGAAATCCAGTGGCTGAGCGGTAGCGCTTCACGCTTCCGCGCCACAGGTCCGGAGTTCAAGCCTCGGGCTAAGGCAAGGTCGATTTAGCTTTTCATTCCTTCAGTGGGTCGAGAAAGGAGTGTCAAGCTTGCTTGGGAACTAAACACTGGGGCTTTTGCATTAGACTGACCACTTGATCGAAACATCTACCAAAGCACCTCAGCGCCCAAGGTCACAAAAACTGAGATGGGCACAGTTGGCCTCCCATGAGCTGTTGCGCTACTGAGTTTAGTTTAGTTTGAGTTTAACAATATATTTTACTGACATACCGGTGTAAATTTTAAAATTGGGAAGAGATTTCCCGTTTCCGATAGTCAGATTTAATCTTCTATCCAAATTTTCGTTAATATTTTCTTTTGGCTTTATATCAGTTGCAGTGACTGAAAGATTTATACTTTGAGATATTCTCTGATATTACCTCAGAAAAAGCATGTAAAGTTCGTGACCGGTTAAGGTAAGGATGTAAAAGGGTATATGGCAAACATTTCAATACAAGTTTTCTTGACTTTTAGCACATTTTGAACAATATTCCTTTTTAATAGTTTTCAATACCTTTAAAGCATTCGTTCGTAATCGACTAATACTATTTTTTTATACTGTTCTTTCTTTCAAATAAGTCATCGCTACAAAAATATGCTCAATTTTTTTTGGATTATTTTTGTGTAGTTTTCGTAAGGTAAAAATGATTTTTATTTGACGTAGCCTTTGATTTTGACATGGGGAGGCACAGAGGGGTGGTTATAGATGCATGCGAATATTCGACATTGCTTTAAAAATTTATTGATATCCAACATTGTTTAAATATTAATATTTCTCAAATAAAGGAAATTTGTAGTAATGTACGAGGCCCAGTGGCGCTCGTACATTACGCGCTTCCACAGGTCCAGGGTTTTAACCTCGGGCTGGACAAGTTAGACTCAGCCTTTCATCCCTTCAGTGGGTTGATAAATGAATACCAAGCTTGATTGGGGACTAAACACTGAGGGTTTCACTTCAGACTGACCCTCAGATCGGGACATATGCTCATCCAACTCAGCGCCCAATGGTGATGCACTGAGATGGACACAGAAGGCCCTGGACCTCATGGGCTGTTGCCCACAAAGTTTAGTTTAGTAATGTATATTTGAAAGTATTAGAATGTTATATTTTTATATTTTAACACGTAACTATTCTTAAGAAGAAACAAAGGGTATCGATTTGACGATAAGGTCTTAGTATATAAGTATACTTACCATCAGCTTCATTAATTTTTAAATGTCAATGGGAAGATATTTTCTCAAATGTGGTTTGTGTTGCTAGCACTCCGGCTAGGCTCTGGATTTTCAGATCGTAAAAGCAAAGGACGACTTCTAAATTTCCAGAGAAGCAAAAAACTGTTCCAGAATACGTATACTTGACTAAAGTTGGTGACCATATGTCAACTGTTGTTGTCGTGTCTCCCGAAGGGAAGGAATTAATGTTCCCAGAGCCTGTGAGACAGATTAGACTTCTTTACGACAGATGGCAACACTACCTATCTCCACACCCACAATTTAGGCATGGAACTGGAGGGGAGAGAAATATTCTCCAGCCCTCTGCACCCATGATTTAAGCTGCGACCGCCCACAAGACTTTCGGAGCCACTGATTTAACGAGCACGTTCTCCGTGTGTACTCAGAGGGTATTTGGTGGCATCGGGCATCAAACCCAGGCCTTCCGATCTGGAGTCCAATGCTCTAACCCCTAGGCTATTTCAACTTAACAAATACATATAGATGTTGTCGTTTGTGCTCTACTAAAGCACATGAGAAAAGAATCAATCAATGAATCAATCTCTCAATGACTAAAACATTTTAACGTAGCATTGCTAGAAAAAAAATGGCCTTATAAAGGGTTAACACAATTACCCTTCTATGAACTTTTCAAAAAGCTCTCAGAATTAAAACAAAAATTTATAAATAAAAATGATTATAAAAATAAATAAAAATTCTCCAATCCTTTTTTGGTTGCCATCTAAATCTTTCTAAACGCTTTTAGTACGTAATATTTATCACCACGAGCGAAGTATGAAATATGGAGCAATATGTACTTAATTCAATAAACATCTACTTAACATTCAGCTGAATTATTCATTACCATCTTTCTCCAATCATCCACGCGATAAACGTCAAAAAATCACATTTAATATTATTAGGCCGAGCTAAAGTCAACAAAAACTTGCACCTGCGAACTTTTATCACGGTTGAAGGTTTCTACAGCTGATCTAAAGCGACGATGTTCCTCGTATTCGAATTTATAAAGAACACTTCGAAACGAAAAAGTATTTTCAAATCTACCTCGCCAAGAATATGTACACGCTCGTCTTAGTTCGTTTTTAGGAAGGCTACTTGAGTGCTGTGGATTTTGAGTTACAATGAACCGAAGACTACCGATTAGCCGTTCTTGTACGTTTCTATGGATTCTTGCTGTACAAGTAATCTTGCTGGTGCAAGGATCGAATGCATGTTTATGGTGTGACAAAAGACAAGAAGAAAGATTTTTGAACTGTTTATTTATCGACGTCGTGAATAATCCTGAATTCTCAAATGCCCCCGAGAGTTCTGTTGATGAAATGAAATGGAGTATATTGTCGACTTCCGATGCCCTTAAAAGAACTCCTAATCCCATCAAATTCAAGCTATTGGATAATTTGTTGGTGGAAGAAACGTCGAAACTTGCCGCTACGCTCAGCCATTCCTCGGGAAATTCTTACGATGCAGTGCTGGAAACGGTCGTGCAGGTGTCTGGAAACTGTTTCACAGCAGCAACAGGACAAAACAGTGGGTTTTTCAAAAACGATCTCAGACAGTTAGTTCAGGACTACAATGAGAAAAATAATAATCCTTTTGATAAAGCTCCTGATAGCATGCAGAACAATGAATCAAACAATCAAAACCAACCACTTGTGAACAACAATCGACAGGTACAGTCCCCAATTATGAATCAAGACCCAACCAATGTTTTCCCACCATTACCTGATAATGGTAACAACTTCCAACCAACTAACGATTTTTCGAAGGGAAATACTGCACCTAATCCTCCCCAAAATGATTTAAATAATGGGCGAGGAGCTCCTTCCACACAACAACCTTCGAGTGGCGATGAATCTGGAAACAATCCTGTTGTAGCAAATTCAAATGCTGAATCGCCATCTTCCGATTCCTCAAAAACTTCATCTACTGACCAAGGAAATTCCAAATCATCTAATAAGAAATCCGAAAATTCTAACGACTCAAAAACAACAAGTACTGCTTCTAAGAAAGAAGAAAGTGGCAAACCAAATGAAGAAACTTGTGCGATGGAATTCAGAAAAGCTCTTTATGATCGATTAGTCAATGATACTCAATTTACTTCTGTTTTTGGAGTAGTGCCCTATGCCTCTGCAAAGTCTCGTGCATTACAAGCAACCAAAGATGCCTTTAAAGAATATGGAGCATCAAAACAGGGTAATGATTTCTCAACTCTTTGGAATTTTGAATCGAAATCTATACCAATCAAAGGAAATAATAAAAATTACGCCGAAGTTCTATCAAAAACGATACCTGTCATATTTACCAGAAATCATTTATTGAATTTCGATGATTGTGAAGGACAAGGCAAAACTTTCGCAGAGTATATTTTGAATTCAGTCTCGGGACACTCTAATAATAATCCTGTTCCCACTACCGGAAAACCAACTGAAGATTCAAGCGAAGATCAACCTTCTCATGGATCAAATTCAGATTCTTCAAGTCAGAACTCAGAATCTAGCAATACTGATTCAAACACTCCACCGGATGAATCCACGGAAACAGATTCGGATGAAAATTCTCGAAAACGAAAACCAAAACATCACGGAAAATTTTCATTTGGACAATTTTTTAAAGAAATTTTCGGTGTGGATAACTCTACCAATGAAGATACTTCCTCTGGAAATACTCCAGTAGCACCTACTAACCTTCAACAAGATAGCAAAGATTCTTCAAATTTTGAAAAAGACATTAAAGAATCCCTTTCGAGCACTAAATCCGATTACGAAACGATAAGAAATTTGAAAAAACTGGTGTCTGCCGCCAAGCAATGCGTTACCCCCACTGGTTTTGATTACAACAAATTGATGAATACAATGTCAGAAGTTACCAATGCTATACAAAAGGAACATCCTGATTGGAGTCCAGAGAAATGCCAGAGGAAGATGTATTCGTTAACTGTTGTTGCGATGAGCCATGCATTGCAAGAACTTTCTGACAGCAAAAAAGAAAAATCATTTCAACTCGAGAAATCAGGTTCCTTTCCAAGTCAACCAAAAAATTTACTGGATTCAAATTCTAATCCCGCCAGCAATGTGCCTCCAAACTTCAATGACCAAGGTTTTATACCTTCTGGACATTCAACTTATTTGGGGCCTGCACCGGGTATTGGTCGTGTACCTCAAGAAAGCATTCCACCTCCTCCACCACCTCAAAGGAATACCCCCTTTCTAGCAAACAACGCCCCTGTCAATCCCGGACCAGAAAGATCAACAAATAATCAATTTAATAACGACAACTTCAGGAACTTTGCACCACAAAACAATCCTGAACGCAATACCAGATTTCAAGATCCTGGCATAAATATAAATAATCCTCCACCATTTGTATCTCAGTCCAATCCAGCATATCCGAGACCAGAACAGCCATTAGAGTACAAACCTAATTCTGGAAACACTTTTGACTCGAATTTAAGGAATAGAAATTTCCAGAATCCAGTTCCAGCAAATAATCCTCCATTGTATAACGGACCAAATTATAGACCAGCACCACAGATTCCTCCTCAAAATGACCGGTATCCAGGACCTAATCAAGGTTTCAATTCTGGATTTCCTAATACTAACCCTAATCCTAATCAGCCAATTGCACCACAAACAGGAGGTTGGCAGGTACTATCTCCTAACTTAAAGCCTGATTCGAATTTAGCCAATAGACGGCGACCAATGGATTATTAAGAAGTACTTCAAAAATTTTCAAAATTTTTTGTTGAAATTTGCTTTTGTTTGGATAAAAATTATTTAATGAAATTAATGTTAATTAATAGCTATTGTGCATTAATATTTACGAGAATATGAAAGTACGTTAATGCTAATTTATAATTATTTCAATGCCTATTTTTGTGCAAAATGTTATATGATTTCAAGAATTTTTTCATCTTATATAGAGAGGGTGATTTTTATTATTCTTTTTTGCAAAGTTGGTGTCAAATAAAATAATTTGACGTTTCTCTCTCAGGGATTCTTTTAATTTTTTATAATGTAATATTTATATTGCTTTTTTATAGTTTGTACATTATTAATAAAAATATATAATTTATTTTTTTGAAGCATTTAGTAAACTTCTAAAACATTTCAAAATATCTTTCAATACATTATTTCACTTAGAGAATTTAAATAACCTATCGATTATATTTCCAATACATAAAAATTGAATATAAATTTTAAAAACTAAATATTGGGATATTTATCATAATGATTTAATCCAACATTTTTTTATATAAATTTATTTCACATTCCACTTAAGTATAACAAGAAAATATTTTGTTATCTTTATTAATTTTTAAATAATCATTTTAGAGAAGTTTAAAGTAATATATTATTTAAAAGATAAATTCACATTTACGTGTAATAAATAGTTTTTGTTATGTCAGTGACGATGAATAATACGAAATACTTCCTAATTTTTACTCAATGTATTTTTTTATAAAATGGAAAAAAAAATGTTTTATTTAAATTTGAAAGAGGAAACAAATCTTTATAAAAAAATACTGATGCTTTAATTAATAAAGTAGCAAAATATTTTACTGTTAAAACACTTTTTTTTTGTTTTGAAACAAATACTATCAATTCAACTAATGGATAATAATGCATTTTTGCTCATAAAACTTAATTTTCCCACTCTTCAACGTACAAAAACAAATACAATATTATTTAATCAAATTTTATTTTGACTTTTTTTTAAAGAAGAAAGTGTTTTGTTCTTTGAATATTTCTGAAAATATTGATTTTATGGTAATGATACTTCATTCAGTGGAAAATTATTCCTGAACTACTTAAAATATAAATAATTAGAACTTAACTTTTAGTGGATTATTAGAATATTTTAAATATATATATATATATATTTTATTGTTGTGAGACATATACTTGGCAAGTTTCTTACTGAATGTTAAGCGCTATGGAGATAAAAAAAATAAAAGCAAACGATACTGAGCACATATTGGGGTAAGGGATATTTAGTACAAATATTGTTTACATTATACATTAAAGAATATGAGTAATTGTTTTATTCTATATATATGAAACTATTTGATAGTTATTATTTTTATTACATCAAAAGGTATATATGCTGACAATCCTCACTTTTATATATATAATTGTAGCAATTAGTGTTATGTCTTTTTTTCAAAATATCTACGTTAATTATCAATAAGTGGGCATATTTTTAAGAGACAAAATGAGAAATTTGATCCCAAATAACATCTCGGCAACTGATTGATTTTTTAAAAAATGTAATTTGGGAGAAAAGGTGGAAAAATTTGCATCCAAACAAAACTTTACCAAACTCAGTTATAATTAATCATTAGTATCTGTTAAGAATTGTTCCCGCCGTATAGAGCAGGGGTACTCAACCTTTTTTCTCACAGGGCCACATACACGTGATAGTTATTTCACGCGGGCCGCATATAAATGACAGGTACTTCACCTGAGCCGTATACACATGACAGTTATTTCATGCGGGCCGCAACATACGAATAGTAGAAATAGCACACTGTAACGGTCTCTTACGTCATTACTGGGTAAACCAAAATAATGGACAAGATCTCGGGGTAACTAAAATATTTTAATGATATAAAATAACACAGTTACAATGGACAGACACTTAGACACAATACAGGGTATACATTTAGAGGAAATAAGTGAAAATTAGGTAAGTTACATAGTCCAGGATTGGACAGTGAGACGGGTAACGCTCACTCATTCAGTTCCAAACTCTCTCTGACGGTAATACAGTGCTTCGTTCGGTAACACTTCCGTTACAAGTACCGCCATCTACATTTCGGTCTTGGAATTAAACCATGTGTTACAACACTACAAAGATCAAAGCAACATTGACAAACAAAATTGATTAAAATATTAAAACTCATTTGTGGCTTTTATTTTAGAACTATATTAACTTTTCTATCAGACACACACATAAGAAAAACTTATTTTTATGAATTTTTACTGAGTTATGGGATAATTTCTATTTTCTTTCATCTATGACCAAGCCTCTCGCTTGCATTCTACTATTAAAAAAACAAATTGATAGCAAAGCTGATACATTCGATTGCTTGATTGATAGAATTTTCTGTTAAGTTTTTTGTACATTGTTCTCCAATAATTGAATTTCTTAGTGCTATGGGCCATGATCGGGCCACACAAAAAGGACCGGCGGGTCACATGTGGCCCGCAGTTTAAGTATCTCTGGTATAAAGGGTGTGACGTTTGAGAAAATTAATAGTAGCTTGAGAGGTAGGAAATTAAGTATTTGGTTTATATATATATATATATATATATATATATTTACGTCACGACTATTAATTACAGTATATACATTTACATTGAAGTAATTCCTAATATTGAGTATTTCATCAGTGTTCAAAATATGTTATTTGTGAGGGAGGAAGCAACACAACCGTTCGGTTCGGTGTTTTCCATGGAATTTCCTTCTGCTCCATGGTCTTGGGATGGAGTCGGTTTCTTTCTGACACCTCAAATTACATTCGGAGTTTCCGGCCCGCAGGTTTGTCCTGCCGTGGGATTTTCTCAGGATCATAGGTTGCCGGAGCGATGTCAGATGACAAGACCCCGCAATATTTAGGGGTGCATGTGTGCATGGGAACGGTGTTATCCTATCCACAAAAAGAAGCCAATTTTTCAGCTGTGTGACGCGAAAACGTCAAAAGGGGCTGATTCGTGTTAAGTCTGTTGTGACTTAAAAGTCTTCATATTAGTGTGTTGGGGAAATTTGGAGAGTAGAGTATCAGCTCAAGTGTCATCCTCGTCATTTGTGGCTCGAAATTACGGGGCTCATCTCCAATAGCCCTCGAATTACGTCGAAGTTAAGCAATTAAATTGTTTAAATAATGCATATATTAAATTATCTCATATGCCTTCTTATCTTCTTTGTACTATAACTGTAGCACATGTTAGATTGTAACATTAAATTATCTCTCTGAATAGTGCAAAATACAGTTCCGATATAAAATCGCATCCGAAATTTGCATCATATAGTAAAAATGTTGCAAAATATTGTTTTAGGTATATTTTAATAAAATTTCTGGAACACAACTTTTTTTAGTTTTGATTTTATTAGTAATATTATATAAGGCAATCTAAAATAAAAAAATTTAAGAAATTATCTATCTTTACTCTAGACTTAAGTTTTTGACGTTTTTGTTTAATTTGTGACACATTGAAAATAAAAGCTTTTTGTGATTTGTAGAAGCAAATTTATCGTAGTTTGTAATAAAAAGGCACTGAAATTAATTATATATAAATAATATAGTTAATAATTTTTATGGATTAATTAAAGTTAATCACAAATATTTAATACAAAGTATGTGTAAGGAAAATTTTAACAATGTAGGCATGAATATTTTGAAAAATTTAAATTTAAAAACTTGAAACGTTCTTTTTTTTTTCCTTTTTTGCTTACAACAACTCATCATTAACCATAATACCACTGCTTTATTTATTTATTTTTTCAATTTTTATACTATTAGTTCACTCTCTCCCTATATATATTAAAAAATATTTCTTGTTCCATTTTTCAATCATTGATAAAATACTTTCTATTCCTCCATTCAAGTTCAAATAAAATTTTTTAAACTTGTAATGGATGTCACTTGATGTTAATACAGTTTCTCAAGCATTAATTAGTTAATTTTCAATTTATTCTTCGTTATTTCTGTTAAAGTTACAAGTAGCTGCAACAGATAGCGCCAGTGCGTTCTTCTAAAGAAGTAGGAATTTGACTTTAATTGGCATTTATTCATAATCGTTTTTACAAACATTATTTTATACGATAAAAATACGCGCTAAACGTATTTTAAAAATCTTATATTCTTCATTCGAAAAAAAAATAGGATATTTTTTATGTATATAAATTGTGCGTGAATATGTACTCCCTTGCTGTAAATTTTGAAACAATCCTCTCACTGGCGTAGCTAATCCTGAATGGGTCCCATTTCAAGTTGTTTTGGGGCCTATTCTTGGAAAATAAAATCACCGTATTAATAAAACTTATTTGAAAGTGTCTAAATATTACACATGTTGGAGCCCCATATTTTTGATACGGTTGTAGTTATACTCCTGAATCCTCTCTCCTTTTAAGTTATAACCTATGTATCAAAATTCCTTGGAGGCCCTTAACATTGTACGATAATTTGCTTACACATATCGGGACCCCTGCAGCTTGAGGACCCTGTATCATTGATTCGGCGGTAGCTGAAGAGTGTTTTTTTTCCAGGTATAGAAGTTTAAGTTGGCATTACTTTCCAAGATGGCGACCGATTTAACAGCTGTCAAGTGATTTATTCTCAGTTTGGTTTGGCAATTCATTAAAACGATCATCAAGCAAGGCGTAGATTCGTCGAATGGGCCCAAAACGAGATTGCCGTTGTTCCCGATTTTCATAAGCGAATTTTGTTTTGCGATGAAGCGCACTTCTGGTTGAATGGCTACGTCAACAAACAAAACTGCCGCATTTGGAGTGAAGCTAATCCACAAGTGTATGTCGAAACACCGTTACATCCAGAAAAACTGACTGTTTGGTGCGCTTTATGGGCTGGTGGAATCCTTCTTCAAAAACGATGAAGGCCACAACGTTACAGTCAATGGTGATCGGTATAGAGCCATGATTACTAGCTTTTCATTCCTGAATTGAACAATCATGATGTCCAGGAGCTGTGGTTCCAACAAGACGGCGAAACATGTCATACAGCTCGTGCCACAATCGATTTATTGAAAGACACGTTTGGTGACCGCCTAATTTCACGTTTTGGACCTGTGAATTGGCCTCCAAGATCTTGTGATTTAACACCGCTAGACTCTTTTCTGTGGGGCTATGTAAAGTCATTGGTGTATGCGGATAAGCCACAAACGCTTGACCCTTTGGAAGACAACATTCGCCGTGTTATTGCCGATATACGGCCACAAATGTTGGAAAAAGTCATCGAAAATTGGACGTCCAGATTGGACTACATCCGAGCCAGTCCTATGCCAGAAATCATATTTAAAATGTAATCTCACAAGATTATCTTTCGAATAAAAAAAAATTCATGTCAATCGAATAATACATCGTTGTTTTATTGCAATTTAAATTCTATACCTCTAAAAAAAACACCCTTTATTTATCAAAAATAAAACTTATAGACATCCACTCAATATTTATCTATAAAGCTGGCATGCTAATTTATTTATAAATTCTTGTGAATTTCTTAGTTCATTTATGGTATAATTATATAATGTGCTCACAGTTCTTCTTTTGAAGAACCGAATGCTTAGAATTATATTATAAAAACAATTAAAGTTTTTATGTACCATAAAATCTCAATTAACACTCCCTTTTAGAGAAAAAGCACCTTTCCATTTAAAATTTTCTTTTACTCTGGAAAATGTATCTCTCTTCAGGTAATTCTTAGATTATTATAGGATATTTCTGCATCAAAACTTTAATTTTCATCAATAAGTTTTCTTTCATAATCTACATCCTTATTAGTTTCAAGAATAAATTTCTTTGTACATGTATAATCTCATAGACCAAGCTTCTTCAAAGTTTAAGAATTTTTCAGGTTGAAAGCAGTGGGGGGTGCCGGGATGTCTCAAGGCATGGGCCAACTAGGCCCAGGCCTCGTCTCGTTTTCGACTAGACCTTAGACCATAATTCGATAAATTTTAAAGAGGTCAATTTTTTTTTCCGGTTGTATTCTTCAAAAACCTGAGAATATTGGGCAATATGTCAACTGGCCACATGTGATGACTGTTGTCCACGTATTGGCCTGGGCCTATAACCGTACAAAATCGTTACTCATTCAGTTGAAAGGCGGTCGAGCCGGTTTGTGCGATTATAAGTCATGCACATTTATTTGTTTCGGGTTTGTTCGTATGAATATCTGATAACGTACGTTATATTCTGTCTACTTTTAAGGGTTATAGGCGGGGTCAACATTTGCGTAAGAGCCTAAAGAAGTCTTTAAGATATCCCTGGTGGGGTGTATTAACAGAATTTTATGTGTGGATGTACTTCTGTTGTTGTTGATACCAATGCCACCTGATCGGCAAAGGCCAGATCGAGGTCTACCAAATTCATCATGGCAAAGGGCTAAGTGACGCCCGTCGTTAGCCGTAGCTTTGAGCACCATGCAAGTGACAGAAGGATTTGGCTCGGTTCCACCCCAATTTAGAGGGAGAGCATTCTGGAGGTGGTCAGAGGCCTTCCACTAACCACACGAGAGGACTTGCGGCTCGACGGCTATTTAGAGTACCCCCATGACGCAAAGGCACTATACATTTACAAACATCCATGTCTTCTCCGAGATTCGAACCCAGTCCCTACGGCACCGCAGTCAGCGTCGCTAACGGGTGTACTTCTAATTGATAGTAATGAGTTTGGTGTGTGAACTAAATCCTACAAAAGAATTATCCAATTATAGTACAAGAAATAAATTTTTCAGTCTCTTTTATGACAAGATTTGAAATTAAAAAATTACTTCGAAAACAATGAAATGTTTATTTTTAACAATTAAGTTAATTACTCTTAGTGTAAAAATTCTGAAAAAAAACATTTCACTTCTATTTATTTAACAATTGCTTCATATGAAATGTTTCAATTAGTATGCATGTATTCTTGATATAAAAATATGAATTGTTTTAATTTTTAAAACATCTTGCAAACAATTATACTTGGTACAACAAATCGCCCAAACGGTATAGTGGTTAGCGACGCTGACTGCGGTGCCGTAGGGAATGGGTTCGAATCCCGGAGACGACACGGATGTTTGTAAATGTATAGTGCCTTTGCAACATGGGGTACTCTAAATAGCCATCGAGCCGCAAGTCCTCTCGTGTGGTTGGTGGAAGGGGAAGAGAGGTGGGAGGCTCCTGGCCACCCCCATGTTTTTATCCCTGTTAATTGGAGTGCAACCGAGCAACATCGTTCTGTCATCTGCATGATGCTCAAAGCTAAGGTTAACGACAGGCGTAAAAATTCAAACCCTTAGCCGCGATGAACTTCGCGGGCCTCGATCTGACTGCGTCAGGCAGATTGCATTAGTCATAGCAAATCGCCACGCAATATAACTTATATTTTTTTAGAAAAAGATATATTGGTTACAAATTTTACTAGCAGTAGTCGGCATTTCAATTGAGTCTAAAATAAAATTCCAGGTTTTTTCTTAAGATACCAGATTTTCAAAGTATAAATAACAATATTTCAAAAAATATTTTCATACCAATTTTTTTGTAACGAAAAAAAATAAAGGTTTCAAATTCGGTCCAAATGCCGTCCCTAAAATTTGCCGCCTCGGACATGCCACCAGTTTTATCGGACCTAGAGTCGCCCCTGCTGCTAACATAGATAACAGTAAACATGGTAAGGGGTTAAGTGGATTAGATCATATGAAATTACGCTTCAACTAGGAGTATACATGTAAGCGGACAGATACATATAGATCAGGATTAGCTTTTATTTTATATTTGCTTTTCTGTATTTTAGCGCTATGTTGTGAATCGCTTGATTCGTCTGTTTGATTTATATGGCATCTGGTTGCAATTAAGACTTTTTTTTAAAAAAAAAATGCAAAAACTAGCATTTTTTAACCTAGCACTAAAGAACCATTAAGTTACTACGACATAAAATTAAATTTAGAACTTCGTTAACTCATTAATAATACTATGGAATATTGAAGTGTTTTTCACACAAGCAGGCTTTGTAATGAAAATCATTCACTCAAAAGAAGCTGCAAGATTCTTTCGCTTATAATACCAAATAAAACTACTTTTTGATAGAGGTATAACTCCCTAAAAGGGAAAACAAGCATAGTTTATAAGTGTTACAAAACCATAGGCAAAAATCATTTCTTTCCTCTATTTTGTTTTTCTAAATTGGAAAGTTATTATAAAATTAAAAAATTTTAATTTCCCCACATTCATATTGAACTTAAATATTTTCGTAAAGCGACTTAGAAAAAAATCCTTTTTGAGATGCTTTTATTAAGCATCGAACCAAAGTGCACTGCCAGTGCAGCTATTAAGCAGACAAACAGAAAAAAAAACAACTTTAATGCAGTATTGTCGACTCCAACACGAATTTGGCTGTCAGATGAAGGATGTTATTAAAGAGTAGTAGACATTTATGAATAATCTGCCAACACACTATGTACTAACATTCTATTCCCCCCCTTAAACTATGCTGTGTTATTGGGACTTGATTTTTTAATAACTATTCAAAAAAGTTCAGCATATATATTCTATTTATTATGCTTTATTTTGAGAAATTCGTAAAAAAATTTGTTTGATTGAAAAAACGGTCGGCGGCCGCAGCCTCTGGCACACCTGCTAGGATCGACCCTGGAGCTCCTGTAGTTTAGGGGGATTCTGTATCAGATATGGTTGATACTGCAGTAACTACATTCCAGATTTCTTACTTAAATCACGTATGAAAAGATACTTGATAAGTTTTCAAAACTGTATCAATCATTAGCACAGTGTGGTTCTCATTTTTCATGATATTATACCTTGGAAAATTAACTTTTTCTCCATAAGAAGAATAGGTGATTTCTTTTATCCAGAGTCTAATTATATACATTGCAAGGTCTTGGGATATGTTGAGTTTTTTTACAGAATTTTAGGTTTCGGCACAATTTATCTTATGGATAACAAGACCCTCATAATGCTACTGAAAGCTTTCAATAATTAATAATATAGCTCACTATTAAATTACTAACAGAGAAAAAATCTGATTCAGTTTCTGCATTAAAAATGGACACACAAAACTTCAAAGAACAATTTATTTACAAAGTTCTAAACACGATTTTAAACAGTGTTAAAAACATTAAATGCTACATGAGATCAATAAATAAATGCAAAACATAATGAAGGACATAAAATGATGCATTGCTAAGTTATTCATCTAAAATAGTATTAGATAAAAATTTTAACTACTATTGTACTGGGTTAATTGTAATTAGGAATGATTTTTCATTAATATTATTTGACATAATTCACAATGCCTTATGATTGTAAATGAGCCGATAGAAAAAAACTTTTACACAATTATAATTTAAAAAATATTGCACAAATATCATATTTCTCAATATGATCAATATTGGTGATATGATCAATATCTTTTTATAAAACAGAATCGTCTAAAATATTAACATCTAGTTCATTATTTTTCCCTTTCCCTCGTGATTTTGTTTTTCTTAGTGTTACTCCATTGACTACATTTCTATTTACAGCAGAATCAGATGATGATAAGGATGAATCTGAATCCATGTGATATAATGGGTATGTTTTACGTATTTTATGTGGCAATGAAGATGAGAAGTTTAAGTTCTTAGTTGGAAAATGTTTGAACTTCCTTTGTGAAGCTATTGAAGCATTCAGGCTAGATGGCAAGAGATTCTTTCCTGTTGATTTGCTCAACCTAGGCATGGTGGCATTAAGTCTTTCAGTCACAAAATCTTGCAGTTTTAGTTGAGATTCTGTGTTAGATGCTGGGCTGTATTGTTGAAGAGTTTTGTTTAATTTAATTTCCTCAGATATAGGGAAATCAAATGTCATCTCTTTTTCAAAAAGTTGGCACTGGGAATTTAAATATCCTTCAATAACTGAGGAACTTATTGCATCTTCTAATTTCTTTCCCTCTTGGATTTCATTTTCTATAAATAAATTATTGGCTTTAGTAACCAGAGTCTCAGCCAACTGCTCTAGCTCTATAAGTAAAAAATCAACTGGCAATACATAATCATCCTTTGCTACAAGCTGAGGTGGTACAGACTTAAAGCATTCAGTTAGCTTTCTTTTCAGAACTTTTTTAGTTTCTTTTACAGTTATTTTTATTCCTTTGGCTCTTTGCCCACGAGGTATATTTTTGATCAGTACTGATCGTAAAAATGCAAATAAAACAACATGAATTGCTATGATGGCAAGTAAAATAACATTAGAGAAGAACATGTTTGCTCCATGATCACTCCTATTTATTTCAGGCTTCCTGTAAGCCCTAAATATGGAACTCATTCCTTTAATACAAGACACTAATGGATGTGATAACTTGTCGGTAACACCAATAAAACTTCTGGTCATTAAGTCACACATGGATATTAGTAATATGAAAATAAAGAAAGTTGATAATATTATCTTCCAAGAACTGATGATAATTTTCAATAACTTCTTCAACCTCGAATTAAAATACAGAATCCACAATGATCCAATCAAATGAAGAAAGACGAGAAATGTTAACAGCTGTCGGCATATTGCTTCAAAATAGGCTGCTGCAAATATGTCTAGATTAATATCAAAATCTTTTTCTATCAAAATTGATAAAACATGCCTAAATTGAATCATAGACACAATGTAAACTATTATATAAATTGTAGAAACCACATTATAAAAAGTAGAGAAATAATTCCAACCATTTTTCCATTGTAAAAATCCATGCTTCAATACACACCAACACGTATTCTTATATTTGATTAAAATAATTAATAAAAAGAGAAGATGCAAAAAGAAGTTGAAGTGATAATGTAGGCTAGAAGGTTCTTGTAATTTCAGAGATACAATTTCTTTTGTAAATATTGTCTCCAGTTCTGTAATTTCAAATAAGAATGAGATCGAAACAAGTGTCGAAAATGATGGATTGAACAGCAAAAACTCTACACTAACAGCTCCAGATGTGATGTTAAGTAAAAGAGGTAAAAATAAACCAATTTGTTCTTCAGCTTCTCCAATATCTTCACTAAGCATTAACAATTCATCTTCTTGAATATAATTTCCTAAATGTCCTTTCAATAATCGACGCTCGTATGTATTGTATGAATAATACGAGCTAAAATTTCTTGAAAAATAATTCACTCCACAATTTGATGATAAATAATTAGTGCATGAAGGTGTTTTAAATAATCTAATTACTACATTTCCAATCAAACTGCATCCAGTTAAAACAGTTATGCCACAGTCAAAACTAGGATGAAGGCATTGATTTCTCCCATAAAAGCTATCCATTAAGTCAAATTCAAACCAATCACAAAGTTGCAAGGAGGAATTGATAGATATTGTTCCCTTAGACAGATCATTTCCCCTGAAAATAAAAATAAAAAATAAGTAATTATATTCGCTATTAAAATTTAAATGAGATACTTTTTGTGTCCTTTTTTACATACTTCAATAAAACATTCATAATTGATGATATTTGCAAATATCTCAAATGGGTGTCCTCAGGTAACAAGATCAAGAGCAGGATTAACATCGCAACGTACCTCCAAAAATGGCTAAAATAAAATATTCCATTTTATTAAAAAAAGACTTCCACAAAGTATTCATTTTTAATAATAAATCATTTGCGAAGACAAAACAGTTTCTCATAAAAGAAGTAATAACACACCAAATTAACTTTATTATAAACTTTTAAAACTGAAAATTAAAAAAAAATCCAATATAACATTTTTTTATTCTTGTAGTACTAACATTATGAGCTATTTATATAACTAGACATTACCCGTCAGCTTCGGTGGATATTTCACGATGTTATATGACTATATATTGTTTTTAAGTTATTGATATTTAAGTACTAGCATTAAGCTTTCAGCTGTATTAAAAGACAGGACTTGAATTTCTAATACGGAATTACATCTATCTTTTAAATCCTTGTAACTCAACTCTTGTTAATTGATTTCTACAAAACCAAATTCAGCTGATCTCTGCACAACAAAAGAAATGTTTTCCAAATTGAAAGTCTGTAGATGCAATGGTTAAAAAATGGGAAATTTTTATCAGCATCACTATTGTAGCCCCATTAGGTGTAAGTTTCTACAACAAACGTTCTTAGCTGATCTCTACTCAACAAAAGATAGATGTTTGCTAAATTTCAAGTTAGTATTCTTTCTCTTCTCCCTAATAGTTTTGGACATCTGATGAGTAGCTTTTCTCCTTTAATGTACCATATTTAATCGAATCTAAACAGCATTTTTCTCCCAATGTTAATGCTACTGAAAATCGCGTGCTGATTAGAATCGAAGGGGGGAATTATTGGATGGGGTATTGAGAGCAATTACAAGTTTCTATTTTACCAGTATTATAAACTTTTAAATACAAATAATTAATTATTATTTTATTAGTTCCCATTTTAAATTTACTTTAATTTCATAAAATTGGATATCAAACCATTTTACACTATTTTCATTTTTTACGAAGACTTGTTGAGAATTTGGGAGTTGGCTTAGAATCGATGGTGGCTTAGATTGAATAAATACGGTACATAGATTATAGGAAATACTATTCTTTATCATTAACACATTTTCTTTCTTGTATCATTGTAGTATATATTCTTGTCTTTTCTTTAGAATATTCACTCTTTGCATTGAAGTACCGTTAGATTTGCATTTTAATTATGTTAAATTTTCGTTCAGACAATACAACTCTATGATTGAAATAAATTTATATAATACATACTCATTTAGTAGGCTTTATTTGTCCACAAATAAAACATTGTTTCAATTTAAAACATTTTACATTCACATTATAGAACTTTAAAGTATTAGCTATTTCTAAAAACATAAAGATGTCACATTTGACATAAAAAAAATATGCATGTTTAATTATGATGTAATAAAACTTTATTAAAACAATTTGCTCTTATTACTTGAAGTATAAAAATTATAACTCAGTTTTAAATTCATATAGTGTGTGCTAGTATGAAAAAAACAAAAATCTGACTAATTTTGTTACTTTAAAAGTAACATAATAAAAAAATTCAAATCTAACAGAGCAACCAATGCCAAATGGTAATTTTCTAACGCAATGGTCTTCAAACAATATTTAAAGTTTATCAACATGTGTTATAGGTACTTTATATGAAGATATCAAAAAAATTATGTAGTTTTAATATATTTACTCAATTTTAATTTGTACTTGAAGTGTCATCTACCCATGCATTATATTTTGAACGTGGGATATGTGTTTGCATTTTTTTTACATTAACTTTTGAAGTCTAGGTCTATAGAAATATTCTGCATGTAATTTTTCTATACTTCGTTTTTGCAGCCACCACGTTGAGAAATATTTTCACTTCAATACATTTGTTCTGAATGACATTAAAATGTTTATAACTGTGTCAGAGAAAGCCTACACTATTTTGAAACCTAAAATTTACGAGCTGTTTTTGCTTTTCAGATTTTAAAGTCGAATTTGTCGATATATCGACAAGCTGTTCTCTCTCCTTCAATATAGGTGTTTTTCCTCACCGCAAATGAAAAAGATAGATTTTCCCATAGAAAATTCAAGGGTTCCATGAGTCACAATAAAAAAATTGAAAAGAAAATAATGAATGTGTTTTCAAAACGGATTCCTGTCCTCTAGGATGTTTATATATAACCCCAAAACTATATTTATACATTATAACTTTTATTGTAATATAATAAAAGAATATTAAAAACAGTATGCACTACCTACTAAATTGTGAATATTCTATTGTTTGCTAGCCGGTATTCCATGAAATCATTTTATACTCGTTAGTACAATTTTTAGCACAACTATATAATTTTCTAATAGGAAATGGATTCTCTTACATTTGTCAGGAAAAAACACCTTAAATGAAGGAGAGGGAATGATTTATCGACACATCAACAGATTTGATGTTAACATATAAATTTAAGCAAGAACAGCTACTAAATTTTATGCTGCAAATTCATACAATATACAGGATTTTTCAGCTTTAAGCATTTTAATACCATTCAGAAGAACATTTCTTAACAAGAGTGGCTACAATAACAATATATAATAATGAATTAAACATAGAATAAGAAATGTAACTACAGAATATTTTAAGAGACTTCAACAATATGCAAGCCCATAATTAAATGTTAAGCATGGTAAATCAATATTTTTTTTGTCTTTACAAAAGAAACCATGCCTGTTGATATATCATCTGCACTCTAGTCAGTTTTGCACTAGTACCGACATTGACCTTCCAAGAAACCTTTGTATGTTCTTGGGAGATGACCAACAAGGCACTAAGTGGCTAGAGGACTTTGAACAAATCGCCACCTATAACTGTTAGAATGATTTATTTACTTGTACTGTTTGAAAATTTATTAAGTGTTTTGTTGAACCAACAATGCATAACATAAAGTTCAGAGATTGTTACTTATGACAGCACAGTGAATTGGAGAGATAACCTTCCATTTCAGAAGAAAAAAAGTGGTCCACTTCATGAAGGGCCGAGTTTTTTTTTAAAAATTTCAGTGACATTGGAACAGTAGATTTTTATTAAAAGATGCTGTCACATTGGAGACTTAACTTCTGTAAAACAAGACCATAGGGCTGTAAGATTCTTAATATGTGAAATTGTGAGAGAAGAATTCAAAAAGCTCTAACTAGAAATACAATAAAACACGAATGAAGAACCTGAATCCTCCTTTGACGGTATCCTAACTGTGTACCACACAGTTATGCAGGGTTTGAGTTAAGCAATGACCAGCTGTTTTTTTTCTTTTTCAATTTATTTTTACTAATAAATAAACTTATTAAATGACCGAAGCCTAGTGGCTGAGTGGTTAGTGCCTCTCGCTTCCACACTAAAGGACCCTAGGCTGGGGAAGGTTGACTCAGCCTTTCATCCCTTCAGTGGGTCGATAAATGAGTACCAAGCTTGCTGGGGAACTTAAAACTAGAGGATTCGCATCACTGGAACATCTGCTCATGCACCTCAGGGCCAAAGGTCACGTATACTGAGATGGGCACAGTAGGCCTTGGCCCTCATGGACTGTTGTGCCACTAAGTTATTAAATGATATTTTATACAGTGAAATAGTTACTATGCTTATGTAAAATAAAATTTAATATAAGCCTTTTTTAAATAAATTTATTTAAAAGAGACATTAATTTAAAAAAAATGCTGGTCAATTGTGCAACTTGAACCCTTAGAGACCGCGCTGTACGCAGGTATGATACAACACTGAGCCGCCAGAGCTTGCTTGACTATAAGCTAAGTATGAAATTACTTATTGAAAAAAGAAGCAAGATATGGCAAAATGAATTTTTATCAACTCTTAATAAATTACTGGGCAGCAGCACTGATTTGGGACATTTTCTTCGAAATGCAGAAACAAAGATCCACTCTGATACTATCAGGTATGACATAGGTACAGTATTAATTCCAGTCTACAACTGTAAAGGAAGACCAATAGCTTACACATAGAGGTATCTGACAGGTACCAAAAAGAGCTTCTGTAAAATTGAAAGGAGTGTCTTGCTGTGTCATTTGGGCAATCAGTAAGTTTAGACAGTACTTTTTCAGATGATCCTTCTCCATAGTAATGGATCCCCGTTCTTTGTGTTGGCTAGCCAATGTCAAGGATCCCTCTGGAAGACTTACACACTACTGGGCTTTGAGGTTCTAGGAGCATGACCTAGGCAACACCTACAAGAGTGGTTTTAAACATTCAGATGCCCATTTATTATCCAGAAAGCTTCTTTACGAAGTAGTAGCTAAGAACTACAATGAAAATTCTACCCTTGCAGCTAAAACATAAACACTTGAAGGGTGACTGTTACCAAAGTTATCAAATGAGAAATGATGTACTATATAAAAGAAACTAACACTATGGGACAACAAGGCTTTTTAGTTGTATCAAAGCAACTCTGCCGTGATGTCTTAAAGAGTCTTTATGAAGCATCAATCGGAGGTTATCTTGAATTTGCCAAAATGTATGATCAAAAGAGGAGGAAGTACTGTTAATCAGGATTATATGAGAGTGTTTGCTGATATGTGTTGCATTGCAGAGAATGCCAAAGAAAGAAATCTCTGACCAATAATACCTTTTAACATATTTGCCAAAATTGGATTAGATCTCCTTAGACAATTGCTAGCTACCCAAAACAGAAACCAATGGGTTGTTGTTTGTACAGATTACTTAATGAGATTTGCAATTACAAAAGTTTTGTCAACAGCTGAAGCCACTGAAATTACTAAAATTTTTAAATGAAGAACAGAGCCCCAAGAGAAATAAATTATCTAGGATGCTCTTTTATATCCCATCTTCTAAAAGACACCAATCAGTTGTGCCAGATGTCTGTCTTATCTTCTAATGACTACCCACAATTCAGCAGAACTACACATTTTGGAAGCTTAAGTATCAGAAAAGCAACAAAATATGACAAAAGACATTGACCAGTCAGTTATAATATTGGCATTTTAGTTTGATTCTAGTGCAAAAAGTTGGACTTCTCAGAAATCTTTTAGGCATTTCTTCAGCTCTTATAGATTGACTTTCCTTTTGTATGTCACATATAAGTACTAAGTGTGGAAGTGAACAACAGACATCGAAGATGTTAAAATCTTACATTCATCCAAAGAAACAATATTATAGGTGATGCAAGAGAACACAGTATTCCCAGGAGACTAGATTACAGTGGGACACTGATTCTTCTCAAGGTGGGATAAATGTAATTAAAATAGTTCTCTTTGAATGTGAAAACCATAACTTGGTATAGCATCAAGCTCTCATGTAGCAGACCATCAGTTCAAGCCCCACTGCATACAAGTTACCCAAAAATAATTTTTTACCTAGTTCATTGTATTGTGTGTGGAAAGTTCTAGAAATGTCAGCAATTGTATATAAGCTGATGAAATACTGAGTATGAAGAATAAAGTATCAAGTTCAAATTATCAAGAATACAAATAATAAGTGTCAGTTTTGAAGAAAAACTGTCCATTTAAAAATGCTCCATTATACAATGCAAAATAGCTAATATCATATGTGAGACAGATAACTAAAAAAAAAACTTTACTAACCTTTGCAAGGTGAAGATAATTTTTTCTTTAATTGCTGTTTGCCTGAATTGTTCCAAGATTTGTTCTCTAGGTGGGCGTAAATATTTTTTGAAATACTGGATCCTTTTATAACTGGGATCTTTTATACTTATTTCATTTGCATCTTTTTCTTGAAAGGCTTGATCATTGGAATTTGGAAGCTTTGGAACATCTTTAAACGCATATCTTTTTAAAGATGATACAATAGTTAGTAACAGAACCTTTAAGAGAAAGAAATATTTTTAATATTAGCAGTTAAATTGAATAAATTTTATTTTTATGTTAAATATGAAATCTCATTTTATAAAAAAAACTTACAAAACAAGGGATAAAAATAAGAAATGAGCAAAGAAGACTAAGAAATGTATGCTTCACCCAAAATGTACATTCTGTGAAGGAAAAGCTGAAATAAAAATAAAAAGCCATGAAATTTTATTTAATAAATAGCAAATACAACACAGATTTCAGTTTATGATTTTGAAATATATAAGAGAAACAAAGCATTAAATATTATCAATTTTATATGTTGATTGCTTATCAAGAAAAATGGAAAATTTATAAATTACCAATATTTAATATTACACACTGGCATAGCTAGTCCTGAGTGGGCCCTTTTTGGAAATTTCGAAAAATTACATCTGTCAGGGCTCTGCATCAGTGATATGGTGGTAGCGCTACGCCTGATCTTACAACTTCCAAAACAAATACAAGGAAATATTTGAAATCTTATCATTTCAGCATAACAGTATCAATTGTCGAAGGCTATAATATTATATAACTCAAACTCAATGGCACAACGGCCCATGAGGGCCAGGGTCTACTGTGCCCATCCCAGTATATGTGACCATTGGGTGCTGAGGTGCATGAGCAGATGTCCCAATCAGGTGGTCAGACTGAAGCGAGACCCCCAGTGTTTAAGTCCCCAAGCAAGCTTGGTACTCATTTATCGACCCACTGCAGTAGAGATGAAAGGCTGAGTCGACCTTGCCCAGCCCGGGAATAGAATCCGGACCTGTGGTGTGAAAGCGCAAAACACTACCACTTACCCTTAATATTATACGAATAGTATAGCAAAATGATTACCTTATTTGCATTCACATGATTTTTTATTACATATAATGAATAGTTATCACACAAAATAATAAAACATTTATAAGAGAAATAAAGTATAAAAAAATATTTGATTCATTAGACAGATAAAATTTCATACCTTGAGATTTTGGTAATGGTGAAAGTACCAGTGAATAGAATATTAGAAGCTAGTAAAAACCAAGCAATATAATAAAAAGATGAATGTAAGACAGGTAACTGAAGATGCAAGTTAAAATCATGGGCCTGGACACTAATATTATGACAAGCTTTTTCTTTCATGCTATTTCCTAAAAAAAAAAGAAAAGAAAAGGGGGTTATTTTATTTTAAATTTTTGTCTTTTGTAACATTATAGAAGAACTAGATCTCTGTTGCTTAAACATTTCTCTATTAATTAAGAATAAAACGGTTCTAAATTAGAAACCATTTAACCAAATAAATAAATATATTGAAGATAGAATTAAAGCAATGTTGACTTTTGTAACTCTCTCCACAAAATAAAATTCTTTTCATATATGTTTGTGGTGTGCCATTAGATAACACATTTTTTTGTATTCAAAGTTATTTTATATATGAATAATAAGTATGTAATAATGCATGAAAACATACATAAATGCAGAAACTTTCAATAGCTTTACCTAATTCAGAGTTTCCAGATGTGATAGAAGTGGAATCGCTTAATTCATTCAAATCAGCATTATCATGATTTTCGAGATCTTCCAGCAATATTTCTTCTGGTATTAGTACCGAATCCGATTTTTCTATTGACACTGGTTGTCTTCCTGATACAACATCTGATTTAATTAAATCATGCTTCTTTCGAACCCAATTTTCAAATGCTTGCCATGTTGATAAAGTTTTCTGAAGAGGTGAAACTGGATCACTTAAAAAAGAAGGAAGGGGAAAAAACAAAAATTTAATAATATTTTATCTTCGTTGGAAAAATATATATATAATTTAGCTGACTTTCATTAAAGAAAAACAGCTAGCAAACTGACTGAAAGTACTATTATTATTAACTTTATAGTGTTAAAAGGTTTTTTTTTAAATTTCCACACAGATGAAACTTTACACATTTCAGTAAAAATAGTCTTAAGATGCATAATAAAATATAAACACATGCACATAATATGTGGAATAATCAGATATTTCAATAATTGTATATGTTATAAATTTTTTTTTTTTACTTCTATATAAGTGCTTTAAAAAATAAAATGTACTATGTAAACTTATGTGTGTAATTATTGCTGACAAATATGTACTTTTTAAGAAAAAGTTTCTGCAAAAGTCGGCAGCAAAGAAGTGCATGAACTAATTAGTTGGAAACACAAGTTTTTAAACTGATTGGCTAGAAACAAATGGTTGTCATTGTCATGTGATTATGATGTCACTTGAATTTAGCCCATTGTAACAAAAATGACAGGGAAAAGGTTTAAAATTACAACATAATCCAATGAAGATAAAAATTCTAAATAACTAAATAATTTAAAATGAACCAAAACTTTATATATACATAAATTGTTCATGATTTATATACACAGAGACAACTACTCTTATAGGGAGAAGTGTTACAGTCTAAAACACATGTAGACAAAAGCACTAAGGCAAGGGTGTATAACTCAAAGGCGACTTGGGCCAAATAAACAAGGTTTAACTTAAGATGGGACACAAAGAAAATCAAAATTCATAGAAATGTAAGTTTATTTCAATAATACATTATAATAAATGCATATAAAAAAAGAAAGAAAAATTTAATACTTATGCCCTGACACTTGAAATCTCTCTTATTTCGAGAGAAATTTTAATATTTTATTATATATTATTGTGTGCCAATATAATGACCAGTTTGTAAAAATGCTAGTTGAGGGCAACCTGTGGCCCACGAGTTTGACAACCCTGCACTAAGGGGTTAATCTCTATGGTAAAAATTAAAAATCTGTTGGTCTGGTGGAGAAGGACATTTGAGCCTTAACCCCCTAGTATACTTCACTAAAAAGCACAAATTTTGTAAAATATTTCGAACTGTCAAACATATTTAAATAAAATTTATGCAACTAGATTCTTTTTTCCTTATTTGTAATATCTTAAACAGTGTAAACTAGTTAGAGATAAACAGCTTACTTTATGCTTACTGAAGATACAGAAGTAGGGAATTCATCTTTTTCTTCGTTGGAAAAACTTTCTTCCATCAGTTCAGGGATTGACATAACACTACTTTCTTCAAAACTGCTATAGAAGCTATCACTTTCACCAACTGAGCTAGAAGATCTACCTGACGAACGACTTGAATTGGAGTTTTTATGTTGTAACCAGCAATATAAATGTTCCAAAGATAGAAAACAAAAAATTTGACTGAATTTTGGATCTAAATTGATGGAAGGTGTTTTTGCATATCTGAACAAAATTGTTAATATGACATGAGGCACAGAGACAACTGCTGATACAAGCAGGCAAATGGGAAATGTACTTTCAGAGATATGTAGCAAGGCATAGTCATTTGTAAGCTGTTAAAAATAATGATATATTAGTATTAGTAAATACATAGCGATACATTTTTAAATTACTTATATTAAGTATTATAATACACAGGTTGCCAATAAGATTAAAAAGAATAAAAATAAGTTTATATGTTTACAAATTACAGGGTAGGAACACACATATTTCTAGTAACTTATGTATTTTATAAAATTTTGAAGCATATGTAAATATAGTACAGTAGAACCTGTTTTTGTGCAGTTCTTTTTTTGTGGTATATAAATTTCCATGGCTTTGGCACCCCTGTAATGTTTTCTATCTATGAATGTACTTATACACGCTTCAAGATGCTCTATTCATTTGTTATAAACAATCTCCCCACAATGCATGTTCAATCGCTTTCTCTCAATGAGCTAGCAGCATGCGTTTGATCGAAGATGAAACTGTCAATGACAGTGACATTATCTATAATTTGATAAATTATGAAGATGGACAAGAACGTACAGGATAAAATATATGCCGAGATCCAGCTTTCTAACATATCGGAGATTCCAAAAAAAAAAGCTTCGATCATGTATATCTGGTCATCTTGATGTCAACAAGCAACTAACTGACCACCCGACCATCGTTGCAAAAACTTAGCCCTTACTTTAAAGTACCAAAAAAATAAATCAATTTAAATTGTATCTTCAAGTGACGAAAGCGGTTTTGAACTAATTCCTCACAAAAAGATGTGTGCTTTGGATTACGACCAGTAGCAGTGAAATATGTATGTGCATTTCGAAAAATTTTCCATTCTTACAATGAAAAATTAAATATTTTTAAAATGATTCCATTCTTACAATGAAAAATCAAATATTTTTAAAATGATTCCATGTGTGATTCAATTATTTATTTTGTTTGAAAGAACTTCCTCATAATTTTTTTAAATAATTGAAATATTTTTTATGTGCGACTTTTACCACTTAGGAGGTCCATCTTTGCTGCATAAAAACATTTTCTGTAGTATGTCGACAAAGTTATTTGTTATATGTAAGCATTTATGAAATTTTCGAATATTTTTTTGCAATTTCTTTTTAAGCGGCCCCTATCTACCGTACAAAAATGGGTTTTACTGTACTTTTTACTCATGTATGCAACTTCTCAAAATTTAACAACTGATAATAATGCGACATATATACAAATAAACAAAATAAGTCATTAAAACATCATAGTATAGCAACATTCAGTTTCTGAGAGAGAGAGAGTGATTCAATTTATTTCTAATAATGGCGAGTGTAATTTACAACCTGGCTGAATGTTGTTAATGTCAATGCTAATTTCCGTGAGAGCAATTTAAAAGTTATAAGAAGATGATCCCAAGGTTTGTCTAATTCATCTAAACTGAGAGACAGTAATAAATTAACCTTCATGTTGTAAGATACACATAACCAAATTGATATAAAATGCAAGGATATGTGAAAATGGACAATATTTAAGTGTTAGCAGTATATAAATAAAGTTTTGTCTATCTTAATAAATCAATTGTAAAATTAAATAAGATAATACACACAAAAAATTGGTATTTGTACTGGTATTTGGTATTGGTATTTGTTTACTTTATATCAAATTCATAAATAATTAATGGTACAGAAATATTTCTTTACTTAAAAGAAATGAAAAAAAAACCCTATAAATTTTTATTACAATCAGATATAATTTATTACATTACCTTGTCCAATCCCTGCCCAATTAAAATTGCCAAGAGGAAAGCACAGTTTAAGTAGAAACTGAGACAGCAAGTGAATCTCTGAACTCCAGTATATAAAGAAGCAGGTGATTCACAAATCATAGCATTCCACATATTGAAGTCATGAATGTAAGTTATAAAATAATCCCAAAAAATCTGAAATTGAATGAAGGAAGAAATTTATTTAATTTTTTGAGTCATATATTGAATAATTAAATCCCCAAAAGATTTATTCATTAAGTATATACAAAAATATCATTAGGAGGTATTTTAAAATGAATCCTTTCATAATCTAAAAACATTTTTCAACAGACAATCTTATTAAAAAATCGACCACTGCATGAAACAAACTAAAAAAAAAGTTCATTTTATAGATTTAATAGAATAATTTTGATACATCTCTAGCATAACTCTTTGAAAAATCATAAGAAGCAACTGCATAAACTTTGAAAAAATTAACAAAACACTTCATTTATATAATATACAGACCATATATTTGTTTAAAAATGTACTTACTGAAGAAAATGATGGAACAGTATCCGAAATTGTTAGCTCCCTTTCAATTTGTCCATCTCCTTTTTCAGCTGAGAGCCATTTAGAGCAGTCAAAATAATAACTAATACCTAAAAGAAAATTATAAGTATTACAATGGAAAAAATTACTGTAATAAAAAAGTAAAGCTATATTCATTTTAAATTCAATCAAAAATGTCTTTAATTTTTTAAAGAAGAAATCACAACTAAATCGTAAGCTTATAGCATTTTTAGATAAAGTCAGACATATTAACAAAATTTTTCATTGAGATAGAAGATATTTAGAAGGATCTGAATTTAATGCAATGCATCTCTTTTTCATAAATAACTTAAATGCTTATCTGGTTGAATTTTCTGTTGTACTCATGGCAATAAAATTAAGAAACAGAAAACAAAATTAGTTAATATTAAAAAGAAGTAAATTTTAAAAAAAATGTTCTATTTCTTAGACCTTGAATTTATTATGAATAAATTTTTTAATGGGAAATAATTAGTTGAAAAATATTGATGTATTCGAGTTAATAAGATAATTTAAACACATGAACACTGAACATTCAGTTTATTATAAAAAATAGAATATAATATTTCAGAACACATTAATTTCTGATAAAAAGATTACAAGTTTATAAATATAATACCTAGGTTGAGTTACATTAATAAATTAAATCAAAAATTTTAAATTTCAATAAGAATGTAAAAATCAATAAGATGATTGAAATATTATGTAGAATACACACACACACACATTCCAAGGCATTCTAGAATTACATTATAAATTGAAATACTAATGAGGATCAATAAAAAAAAAAAAAACTTACCCATTTTCACATCTTTAACTGTGACATTTTTTAAATACCAAGAAGGTGATGGTCCATAATTATTATGCCATATTTCTAATTTCATGAGAGGGCCAAGACTTTCTTTGGTACTAATGAGAAAAATGAATAATTATTATAATAAAACAACAATACATTCTCTAATCTCCAAAAATAAGGTACTTTCTCATGCTAGAAAAGCATGAATCAAGTCATTTATAAGTTAGTAGGAAAAATATATTTTAATTAAATTTTTTAAATCAATGAATCAAATTTGAAAGTAGATAGATATTTCAATCAAATAATATTGAGAGAGAGATAAAAATACAAGCCCGGATATTAAGTTGATTTTACACAAAAATGAAACATCTGGACAGATATTTAATATAATTTTAAGTTTGGCTGGTGAATTAAAAATTAATAAAAGCTCATGTAAATGAGAATGCATGGAAATTTTATAGCTACTGCAAATCTTTTGCCTACAGCCTAAAATTATTGAATAAATATACAGCATATATTACATTATAAAGAGATCACTATTCAATTCAAATATGTTCTTTGAATGATTAAATACTTATTTGCAATCACCAAAATAACATTTGCTACAAAAATAAAACAATATTTTATACTCTAAATATACAAAATTTTGAAACACTTTTGCTTGATGTTGGCATTTATGTTAAAAAAAGAAACTAAATTAAAAAGAACAAAAGACAATAGCATAATATTAATTGTACATTAGAAATGTGAAAATAACTTTATTTGCAATTGAAATTTTAATACTTAATTTTCATGGGAGTAATATTCTATTAAACAAACATTCATATTTTTCCCTACCTCATTAAAAATAAATCTACTGATCCCTTTTGGAAACATATCTTTTGAATTTTGGAATCAATCAACTGCCTAGTTTCAGTCATTCCTTTCATACCATGCAAGACGACAAAAACCTAATAAAACACATAGAAAATAAAATTAGATAACACACTCAGGCATTTTAGTAATGTAAAGATAATAAAATCATAGAAAATACAGAAAAAAGCTTACAGAAGCAGTAGTTCCAGATGAAAAATACATTCCAGTCTTTACGCATATCAAATACAGTTGCTTATGGCTATTACTATTATCAACCAAAGGAACAGGAATATAATTCATCTTCTTCATTTTGTCTCCGTAAAAGTTTAGAACTAGTATGACAATACATATCAACAAAACCAATATGAAAATGGTAACAGGCAAGGCATTGAAGTATGGTTCCATCAGGTCTTTCAAGGGCACTGTAAAGATGCTGGATAGGAATGCAACAGAATAGGCAGTAATTTCCTTAGCTGAACACCTGTAAAAAAATAAAGTTATAAGAAAATTTTTAAAACAATACTAGTTAAATAATGCATTTGTTTCTCTCTTACCTACAGACAGGCAACTATTTAAATGACAACACAATAATTGGGAAATAAATTAAAAGATGTAATTTTTTAGTTGCATAAATATATATAGTTTCAAAATGACAGCATTGGCATCGAAGAAAATGGAATTAAATGCTAATATATACCTGCAATCAGTCCAATAGTAATTGGTCGTATCTTGGGAACAGCATTTTTGGGAAGACCAAATGCCCCGTGATTTACCAAGGCAAATTTCTTTCCAGATGGAAATGCTGTATTCACAAAGGTTTTCATTTGGAATGATATTCTTGTTTTCTATATGAGCCCATACAGCAAAATAGTAAATTCCAGGAGCTATAACATAAAATGAGAGAAAAATATATATATAAAAATGGACACAAATATTCTTTTTAAAATTTATTTGTAAAGATACTTGATGTTCCACATGGTCACAAAAAATAAGCTCGATACAAGTGTGATGTCTAATACAAATTTCCATATCAACTTGTCTGGTGCTAACACCAAATCAAAGATGGCACTTCAACTTGAACATTACTCACAAGAGGCAATAAACATCCTCATTTGTTGATAAAGCCAAAGAAAAAGAACTACCTCATTTTTCTTGTGAATTGTTAGAAGTTTATTGATCGAGTGATTGTTACAGAAATAAGTGTACATGCGATGTAACATGTCAGTAAGTGGTAGAAATACTGTGACAGTTCATGAAATAAGTTGCAGATCAGCAACATCGATTACCAACATGAATGCACCTGATTTCAATCCCATGATTTGTGAAGAAAAAGTGAGGTTGTATAACATTGCATTATGTATGCAATAATTAGCAAATACATTGATTGGAGTAATGTTCAAATTGATGTGCCTTCTTTGTATGCTCTAAGTACCAAAAGGGTTGATTAAAATTAACTAACTATTCATGCCATTCGTTGGGCAACATTTTATAACCTGTACTCAAAAATAACTCCAGCGGTTAGTTCAAATAATTTTAATTGGCGGCACATTCTGATTGAGCACAGTTACAAATACATAAAAACAGTTAATACAATACAAATACTAAGGAGTTTGCGCGGGTGGACATTGGCCCGTCCTTTCTCCACCGAGGTGGCAGGCTGACTGGTTACTTACCCATACAGCCAGGAGAGGGTGCTCTAGTACCATTTTTTTGCCATTTGTTACAACCTTACTTTTTGATACAGCCTTGTACATTAAAATTGTTCATAACATCCACCATCACATTTACTATTAAACAGCTATTACTGTATTTACTCAAATCTAAGCTGCACTATTTTTCCAGTGTTAATGCTACTGAACAAAGAGTGCAGCTTAAAATCGAAGGCAAAACATTTGTTGGAAAGGGGGTTTACACCCTTTATCAAAGGAAAAATATAACAGTCCATTCTGGCCACATGCATCGATGACTTTATCCTATTCTGCAGTTTACCTCCAGTACTCAGTCTATCCTAAACACTGTTGTCTTTTCGTATTTAGGAAATTTTTTTGTACACAAATTTTCTTTTAATTACCTTAACAACAAAGATCGCTAATGGCATCAAGATGAATATACTATGAGGCAAGTTGAAAAGATAGGTAATTTCATATGCAGGGAAAAATAGGAACAGAGCAGTGGCCACTGAAAATTTGACACAGATGAAACAAATATATGTCGAGGGCATACACAAAATGTTATAATATTTCCTTATAAATGTTCCAACAGTTTTTAATAATTCTTTTGCATTCTTATATAATGCATTACTTTTAAAAAATGTTGCATGGAAGACAACACTGTGTGAAGAAAAAGCGACGCTGGCACCAATAGCCGTGACAATGGGAGTGACAAATGATTTTCGGAACATGATGCTGACAGGTAAGAGTAATTATAGGTTTATGTGTGTACTTGAAAGTACTGGTAATACATAAATTATTAACTTATTATTTCTCATTAAAATTTTTTTAAAGTTTCTTAAGTATCGGATAGCGAGGAGGCTTTTACACAATTTTTTACTTTTTCTCAAAAACGTGTAGAGAATCAATGACATTTTTTCACAAAAAACATCTTTAGAACTATGGGTGCAGCTTAAAATCGACGGTGGCTTACATTCAAGTCAAAATGTTACATTAAATAGAATTTACTATTAAATCCATAAAAACATTCAGCAAGCAAGTTTCTTTAAGTTCACTACAACAAATTATACCCAGAACAAGAACAAATTTTTATATATAAAATCCCAATATTGACATAACACTACCTTTCACATGGTCATGAGAGATGAAAAAACTATGTTCTTTAGCACTAACTGAAAAACTTTTTTTCCAGCTGTATTTTCTAGGAGTGGGCCAATTTTCATGCCTGTAATTAAACATTTAAAAAGAAATAGCTGATTATATTGAGAAGAATACAATACACACAAAGAAAACATTTGGTAACTACATTACAGGTTTCATAACTAAACTTGTCATACCAGTTAAATAAATAAACATATAATATTGCTTAGAAACACATTCATTCAATTTTAAATTCTACATACATGAAAGCAAATGGTTGAACTAATTTATGCAGAAAAGACGTAGTAAGCAAACTCTAGGCACCTGAAACTTTGCTCACCTATTAAATATTACCAGGTTGAGACAAATCTTCAGGTGGTTAGAATAGGCCCAAATTTGACAAGGACACAGGCATAAGCTATCAACTAACATAACACTAGTTACCTTAGTTTTATCAGTTTAGTGAATAACAAGTATATAACTTACTATACAAAAAAGATATATACTTAAAAAAACCTTGAATCTCAGTGAATATAAAGCACTACATATCACTAAAACTTCTATACGCTTCAATGTTTATTTACAAAATACATGTATTCGAAAAATTAGAAATAAGCTACTTTTTATGTGAGTAAATAGTTATTAATATTTACATACTGCATATATATCACTAACATAAGAATATTTATTTAATGCAAACAATGTGAAAGATTATCTAAAATATTGTTGATAAAATCTTCATCTGTATCTCCCATGGTAAGAAGAATCTAACACCCAGCAGATACACCTGAAACTTTGCTCACCTGATTTTAATTATGCAGGTTGAGACAAGGTTTCGGGCTGATACGTCAGGCATTAATTCCATGATGGAGATTTCTTGCACTGCATTTTTAATCCCTTCCTTGTTAAATGCTTTTCCTTTTACAGGATATTAGCAAAATGAATTACAATTTTTTAATTATGGTATATATTTGGAACATTAAAAGAAAGACTAGATATAAAAATGATGGGTGAATAATCAAAATATTATTTAAATACAAATTCTAATTTATTGATAAAATTAAGTTGATGCAAAAAAAAAAATAAACATGCATAGATGAAAATTATAAATAGTTACCGAAATAAAGCCTCCACTTCATAATCACTTTCACTTATATTCAGCTTGTTTTCTATCTTAATATGAAATAAAAATGAATGATGGATATCATCATCAGTAATATTTATTTGATGAAAATTCATAATTTGAGCAAGTAACACAGTCCTGCTGGTCATCTGCAAATGTGTTCGATTTAATTATTAGTGCATAAACTAAAATTATATTCATTGTTCAATCTATATAACACATATTCTTGTTTTTTTTAAATTCCTAAATTATTATTTTTGAAAATAGACAATATTTTTTGCATACATTATAATTTTTTTAAAAATTGTACACATTAAAATGAAGATTATAGAAAACAATTAATTCTTTAGGTACACTTACTTCGTTATCCTGATTTCGAGCAAATCTAAGAGTGAAGTTTGCACTACTCTCAGGTTCAAAACTCTCTAATCCATCACACGACAGAAGTGAAAGTAAAACTGATGTTTTCTTTGAAGGTAGAACTTGAGCAAAATTCAAATAATGAGGCATTGATACATAATCAAATTCTTGGGCAATCAAGGCTATGCAATTTTCATTACTATTGCAATCCTTAGAAGTACACCTTTAAATAAATAAATAAATATGAAGCTCTAAGAAAATAATACATTCACAACAAAAACATTATAAAAATAATTCTTCATAAGTCTTTTAAGTGCATTTCTTAAGGCTTATTTAAAAATAAAAACATATTCGTAGTTAGTATTAATCAATTAAATTTGCCTTTTTTAAAAATAAGTTTAGAAAATTAATACCTCAACCATAAAAAAATCAAATATTAAAAAGTAAAGTCAACAACATAATGGAAAACTTACTTCTTAACCCTTTTCTTCACAGAAGTCAGATTAAAACTATCAAATATTTGAACTTCAGTAAATTTTAAATGTATCTGGACTGGTTTCAAATCTAAATATTGTTTTAAATTTAAAATATATAAAGCACAAATATAAATATGAGGCACTTCGATAATGAGAGTCTCTTCAATTTTCAATCTCAATTTCATCATATCCTAAAGTGGGAAATGAAGTAAAATTAATTGGGTACTACACACTTTTTTCGGCAAAATTCATGAATATTAACAATGAAAATATTTCATACTTTTATTTCTTCAACTAATTGTTGCCTTCCAATTCTGATCAACTCTTCATTTCGTAAGTAAACAGAATGGGATGCAAATATCAGTTTTGACAGCAGTGTCAGAAATTCCTGTTGAAGAACTTCAGAAGTGAAACCATACAATTCTGATTTGAGGCTATGCAATTTGTTGTATATGTTATAAACTTTTTGAAGCTCAAACATTGTAATCTGAAACAAACATTTATATAAATACAACAATGAAATCATAATTTTTAGAAGTTAATGATTGAAAGTAATAATATTTTGAAAATAAACGGGATTACCTCTGAGACATCTGTTATAATTTCACTAAGACTTGAGAGCATTTGAACAGCTTCAACCTAAATTAAAAGCGAATATTAAAATAAATATACAAAAATTGAGAATTTATGAGAAGAGTATATGATAAAACAGCTTATACTAGTTCGATACATAATTAAGTTAATAGATGGTAAAAAATAAAATGTGTATTTACATTTTATTTAAGATATTTCTACCAAAGTTGATGTATTAATGTACCAAAGTATTAATAAATATTTAAGATGTTACCTTGCTTAAGATCTTAAGATTTTCAATAGCTTCCAAAAATCTAAATCTGATTTGCTCTTTTAAAATTTTATCCTTTCTAGTTGAAGTTTTTATCAGGCCATAATTATTAAGAGAGGAAGACAAAATGTGAATCTGATGCAAAAGAGCTTGGTTTTGCTTTTCACCTAAATACTTGGCCAACTGAGATTGCGGGTGAAACGTTTCATTGTATCTGCAAGAAAATTAAATTTCCAATAAAATATACATATATAATTTGTATCTTCTCTAATATATACATAGAGCCTAAATACTAATGATTTTTTTTGTATAAAAGAAGATGTGTAAGTGTGTAATTTCGAAAAGTTTACTTGGATTAATATTAGCTAATTTTTTTTGAAGTAAAAAAATTCTCTATCTTTCAAAATTTATAAAAAAGATAATAATTCTTCAAAATTAAAATGTTAAAAACATTTAATCATTATGGTACTGAACCGTTTCCAATCTTTATGTAAAATTATGAGAAGGGCTGGTTTGATTACTTATCAATGGCATACATTGAAACAACATAGGGGCTATAACCTCATAATTTTGATTCAAGGTCAAGAGATGAGTATGACACCTCAGGTGGATCTGTACACTCCAAAACTTCCACATCATGGCAACATGAGGGTTTCAAACATTGACAGATTTAATATATATCATCCTCTCTATAAAACACAAGTCTATCGAACCCAGAACTCGATAGAAACTAAGCAGGCCACAAGCAGCGGCTTAAAGGACTACTTTCATGGGAAAGGTTTTACATGAAAAAAAAAACAGATGAAAGCACATAGAGACATAATCTTTATGCTAAAATTAACAGTCATTTGATCTATGGAAGGGATTTGAACCCCTTATGTATGTATGCCACTGGTCACAAGTTTGTGATGCATGACCATTCAATTACCAGGGGCACATGTGCAGGTCTGGATTTGTACCTTTTGTGCTTATATGCCAAATTAAAATTCATGCACTTGTTGTTGCAAAGTAGACTCAAATATTGTAGTTTTAACATACATCAAATGTTATTGTGAATAATAAAATATACCCTCCTGGGCATGAGCCCATTATGCCATCCCCTTAATTTCATTCTGGTTATATATTATTTTTAAGTATCACATAATGCAAAAGTAATGATTGTAAAAAAAATTCTTACATATATTGAATCAATGTGACATTCAACTGCAAAGGTTTCACTTCTCTCACAAGAGAACAGACTTTTGTAGAAGCTCCCAAATTATTTCTTATAATAACATTTATATAAACTGTAAAGAAAAAAAAAGAATACAAATAGAGCAATTAATTATGTTAGGTATTTTTTATTGCATTTAATGAATTCACATAATATGCATTTTCAGAATCAAATTTACATGTTAACATTTTAAAAACTATGTTTTACTTGATATTTTGACTATGTTATTTATTAAAGCATTCATAGTTAAAATACAGATATTTAGAAAAAAAAAAGTCTACTCGTAATTACCATTGAAAGATTCAGAAGCAAGACCAGCAGGCAATACAAACTTAGCATTTCTATTTAGTCCAAAATAGATTAAGTGTCCAGGCTCATCCTGTGCAAGAGAATATCTAAGTTCATAGTACAAAGGTTGATGGTCACTTTTCCATTCCATACAATGCATTCGAAAACTGAAATTTAAACTATAACCTTTAGTTGGCATTAAAGTACATCTGCCATTGACTGGCCCTGAATTAACAGATACTAGTTCCATGGCAAAGCCTTCAAGACCAGAATCTGTAAAATTAAAATTAGTAAGAAATAAAAACAAAACGAATAAAATGACATGCATTTCAAAATTTAGATTGGAAAAACTACACAGCATTCCTTAGAATATATCTAAACAGGCAATTCAGAAAAGATCAATATAACAATATTTAATACAGATAATCATAAAGTAAATTATTTTGAATCTCACTGATATCTCTTGAGCTAACTTGGATGAAGTATGAATGACCTGCTCGCAGTACTCCAGGTTTCAATGTAAAATATTCTGATCTGAAGCCAGTTGATGTGTTATCTTTGCTTAGTGACAATGCAATTCTAGGTCTATTTATTAAATGGATAACAGTTGGTCTTTCATTTAGTCTATTATCTCGAACAGGATCTCCCAATTTGTTTGTTTCTTGCACAAAAACTACAAAAGACATAAGGAAAACAAAATAAATATTTTAAGGTTTAATAATTATTACAAAATAATAGCAACATCTGCATGATTAAATCATGATTTTCCCCATCACCACAGAGAAGCAATCAAGTTACTGAAAAATCTGGCATATAACACACACCTATACTTTCAAGCTGTATTTTTTAATTTTTAGGTATATTCGCCGTATAATGCACAACCCCCTTTTTTACGAAAAAATTTATTTGAAATATACGTGTGCAATTTTCTTATGATTTGAAGTCATTATTTATTGGATGAATCATTCCAGGACTCTTCTGAAAAAATAGTACAGTTCTAGAATTATACAATCCTTAAGCGCAAGAAGGGGGGAGACCAAATCAGTGCCATGGCTGGATTTTTCCCATGCTTTTCTATAAATATTTATTCCTTTTTCCCCTTTCGTGTGATGTACTAGGTGGACGATTAATTTTAAAATAAATTAGAACAAGCCCGAGACTTATTACGCTTGCTGTCTGTAGTATATTCAATACTATGAATAATACTGAATACGCTTCAAACAGCGAGCAGTAAAGGTGGGTCCTGGTAAACGAAGCAAAACACAGTGCCGGTTTCAAGATCTAAGTGATTCAATTTGCAAAAGAAAATGGAAATCGTGCTGCAGCAAGGATGTTTGATATTGGCAAAAGCTCCATAAGGGAGTGGGAAAAAATGAAATGACAATTAACAGGTCAAAGAAGAAATGTGCTTTACCTAAAGGAGTAACGAAATGGCGTATTCTAGAAGAAAGTGTTGCGAACTGGGTCCTAGAAAATCGCCTCAATGGATTAATTTTAACAAGAAACAGTGTATGTTTATTCGCCTTAAAATGATAAAAAAAGAATGCCTTTTCATGTTATCCAACAATGAAAGTTCATAAGGTATGTTATTTCTATTAAATAAACAGTACTTCGATATATAAGTCTAAATTTCTTTTAATAATTATTTTTTTTAAAGCTCTCATTTCTACACTAGGCATATAATGCGCACCCCTAAATTTCGATCTTGTTTTTTGTGTTAAAAGTGCGCGTTATACACCGGATTTTACGGTATATAAAAAAATTGTTTAAGGTTGAAAAACCAAATAATTATAATATATTCCACATTCTTATAATATTTAATTTCACTAATAGTAATAAATTAAAAAAAATTACACATAATTAGGTAAAAAAGCAAGTAAATAATGTCTTTAGGAACATATTTCTTCTCATATTAGAAAGTAAAATATTATTTTTAATACTTATCATGAAAAAAAATGAAGATTTAAGATTATGCATGTGGAAAAAACTATTCATTCCAGGAAAGAGTATCACAGAATAAAATTTTGTATAAGAAATCTTTTTAAACGTACCCCTCCCTATTTGGTACACCCCCCGCTCATTTGTATAAGATACTTTAATAATTTTACATCAACAACCATCGTAAACCTGTATAAAATTTTTTGTTTGTTTCATTATAGCCTTAAATTCAGTAATTTTCACTAATTTTTAAAGTACATGCATAGTAAAAATTCCTTGCAATTGCAAACACATATTACCATGCTTTCCATCTATTCGAGGTTTTCCAGCGCCTTCTTCTATCTGGCCTTCATTTTCCGATAAATATATTTTAAAACGCTGAGAACCTGTAACATTTTACAAATATATTTTATGGAGAATTGTAAGAGAATGAAATAAAGAGGTTCATATGATAACAAGTAGGTTGGTGTGATTCAATTTAAAAAAAATGATATAATCAAAAAATTATAAAACTATTTATTTTAACTAACATAATAAGATATATTAAAATGGGATTAAATTTGACATTTAACAAGTATAAATCACAGCATGCCCAGCACAACTAATGAAAACAAATTATGGAACATTAATCGCTCAATATTATAATTAAATGATATACTAAGCATGTAAGCTTAATATATTATTTAAATATAAGAAAGAACATTGATAATATATAGATTTAATACTTATAAATTTCTTCTACTTGGCATTTTCATACAAAACATAGTAAAATTACATAAAAGTATTGGTCTTATTAATAAAAAATCTGTTAAGAAAATTTCTCATTCTGATCATATTACATATACATAATCAATCAGGTGTCATCATTGTGCATATCTTTTGACATAACAGTGACATTTTTTCAAAATTTATAATTAGACAATAGTGGCTATATAATAACTTCAAGACTTTCATTTCTTTGAATTTCCCAGTGATTATATTTTAAAAAAATAATTCAATGACATATTCTCTTCAAATCTTAAATCGGTGAACTTCTCAATCATTTGTTTTAAAGTTTCTTTTTCTTGCTATTTTTAATTTTTGTTTTGATGTATTTTCTATTCTACTACCATTTTTTAAGTCACTGCTTATCAAATTTTACAATTTTAATAATAGTAATAAAATATTCCAATTTAATGAATTACAATTAAACTTTTGCCAAGTTTCGAATTATAAATGAATTTTACAGTTGTATTAATTTTTTTTTTAATTTAATGATATTTTCATATTTTTCCATATCACATTAAGTAAGCCATATTTATTTACTTTGATCTCGTGCTATAGCACTTCCACTTTCTCCTGGAGAACCTTCTTCAGGTATTGGATAATCAGGGCTACCTAACACATGACCATGAGGAGATATTGGCAGAAAATCTGGATAACTTAGATCTGTAATATAACAGAAATAATTTAAAGGGACTATAACATTAAAAATTAAACATTAATGAGCTATAATTAAAAATTAACATTAATGAGTTAAATGTATAAAAATATGTAGTTTTAAAAAAGTAAATTAACTAACTGACAGCTTGAATTAAAACTATAATTAGGATAACTAAATGATGGATAATAAAAACATAAAATTAGTAGTAACACAATGTTAAAAATCGACGGAAGTTACCGAAAAAAATAGCTAAACTACCGTATTTTTCTGTATATAATCCGCGGATTATGTGTTAAAAAAGTTTCAAATTTCGTTGTGCGTATTATACGCCGCCACGGATTATCTGAGAAAAAACATTCTCCATCAGAAAAGCGAACAATAAAGTTTTGGAAGAAATGCCGTTTATGTTTTATAAGATGGCGCTTTCATGACTCGGATGATGTATTTCAGCTATAACTAGTTTTTGTCCAATTACATTCAAAAACGAAGGTCGATTCCTCGGAAGGAAAAAATAGTTATTAGTCGCTGGCGCCATTTCGAATTTTCTCTCTCTTGACTAGAGCTATTAAGTTTTTCGAAAGCTTTCATCAAGTTGAAGCGAAAGTGTTAAGTTACACTACAAACTTAAAAGGCTACCAAAATCGGGAAGCTGCAAGGTTTTCAACGTTGACGAATTGAATATTCGTTTTGTGGAGAAAAACAAGACAAACTTCGAAAATTGTGATTGACGTTAAAGTGCCGATCATTTTCGTAAACCTCACTGGCCAGAATTAGAGGAAGAAATAAATAAAGGATTTTAAAAAAAAGAAAGAGACAGTGGGGAAGCAGTCTCGATCTTAATTTTTTGCTGTTAACTTGCTAAATTAAAAAAGAAAGATTCTTTCCGCATGGAATGTTTTGTTTAACAACTCAAAACATAGATGGCAGTAGCAAAGAATTTTTTTCTTTTATTGAGATTATCGTAAAAAAATATTATCATACATATTTGAAAAAAGACATTTCGTAATAAAATTTTTTTTCCTGTACAATTTCTTTCTTCTATTTTCAATTATATTGTGTATTTTTTGTCTTATATGACATTCATTATTGGCAGTTTATATTTTGGATTATTCGACCTAAAAACTGCTGCGGATTATACAATTTTTTTACTTGAAAAAAAGGCTTTGCGGATAATACGCCGCTGCGGATTATATACAGGAAAATACAGTAAGTATTTTTCAAATAACCTTCACAAGTTTAAAAACAAAAATGAAATGTCCAGTTAAACCACTATCTGTAAGATATCCCTTTACATACGAATAAATACTAATTCACATATATTTTATACTTAAATATTTTTTTATATTAAACTCTTTACAATATACTTTAAAAAATACAGATTTAAGAACAGCATATTTTAAAAGAGCAGACACTTTTTCAGTTCATCAACTGAATTGACACCAGTTAAGAGAATGTTTATTCTATTTTAAATACATATTGAAAATATCCACAATAACATCTAAGTAATTGTCCTTGTCCAGAAAAGTTAACAATGACAATTACAGGTGGTTATCAAAATAATGGAAACACCTGAGAATAAAAGTGACATTTTTGAATTTGTAAGCATTAAAAATGCAATAATAGCTACCAGTTTTTTTTTTTTCATAAACAGAAATGTATATATTCTGGTAGTTTGTGGTAACTACTCTGTAAATCTTGGATTTTTTTCAAAAGTGTAAAAGGAATGTCAGACCTCTCAGATTTTCAAAGAGTACAAATTGTAGGAGCCCATCTAACTGGAGCAAGTGTGACCCAACTTTTAGGTGCTTCTAGAATTACGATGTCTAAAGTCGTCTAAAGTCATGACAGCATACACAAGGCGGGAAGACAACCTCGGCAAAGCAAAATGGAGGATGGAAAGAGAAGCTCAGTGAAACAGACTGACGTGTATTGAAGCAGATTGTAATGTCTAGAAAGCAAACAACTACAGTAAAAGTGACTGCAGTGCTCAATCAGCATCTGGATTCTCCACAGTCAATGATTACAATTAGAAGGCATTATCATAAACAGAACATTTACAGCAGAACATTATGATAGGAGCTACTTGTCACAGATGTTAATATCCAACATCATCTACAGTGATGGCACACTCACAAAACCTGGTCGATTGATAAGTGGTAAAAAGTAATATCGTCTTTCACACCTTTCCCTACAACAGGATGGACGCACGTTTGGAGGACACACAAGTGTATGATCGTGATTGTATCCTTTCATTTGTCAAACATAGACGTTTTGGCAGTCATGTCGTGGTTTTCTGCTGGACCAATCCTGACCCTGAAAGGAAGGATCACTGGGGAGAATAATAGAGAAATTTTAACTGACCATCATATGAAGCAAATTTTGTTTTCCGCAGGAGATGGAATTTTCCAGGATGATAGTGCACTATTCCAGCAGTGGGACTTGCCCAATCACGGTTTGAACACGAGGAAGAAGTTAAATGTGCACAGTCACCCGACTTCAATGAAATTGAGCAGTTATGGTCTATTTTAGAGCGTTCAATACAGAATCGATATCCTCCACCAGCATTTCTCCCAGAACTTTCACAATATCTCCATAAATAATGGCAAAATATTCCTCTAAAAACTATTCAGCACTTATATGGGTTTCTACGCAAATCGTTGTATTACATGCCAAACATAGTCCTACACCATACGAATAAAGAATTCTTTATAAATCTAAGGTGTTTCGATTATTTTGTTTACCACCTGTATATGAACAGAATAACAATAGAAGATAGAAAAATATAAGCAAAATTTAAACAATATATAACAATTAAGTTTATACAAAATAAAAAACATTTTTATATTTTAACCAGAATTACTGATATTTGGAAATACTTTATCTTTCAGTACTTTATAAAGGTATGATTAATATATTTACAAAGCCATTCCTTTTATAACTAAGATACAATGATACTGACATGAAGATCTCTCTCATTGTTTTCAATTTCATATCAAAATGAGGACCATCATTATGTTCAACAAAGCCAAATACTTATTACAGTATGTGTTTGGTTGGATCAAAACTTGATTTAACATGATAGATATTAATAAGTTGTAATTGTGTTAAATAAAAGATAATGAATAAGAATTTTATAAATAGTTTTATTACATTTAATAATGCATTATATAAATCTTCTACTGATGTTTATTTCATTGATCTGAAATGAGAGAAAGAGAATCAAAATATCTTACCTCCATAAACATCAATTTTTAAGGGGGAAAAAAATCGCAATTTTATTTTGAAATAGATAAGAATTCCTATTAAAACTCACTGAAAAATGTAGAGTTTACATCATAATGTGCTTCCTCTTCAAATGGATAATGCTGAAACGGATCAAAATGAGGTGGTTCAGCAATTGAATCATGAGGAGAATGGCGAACAGATCTAAATCTTTTGTGAACTATAACAGAAAAAGGAATATTGATTAAATATATGCATTACTAGCAAATATTTTTTGTAAAATTAAATGACATTTACAATTTATATTTGAGAAACAAATATTTGTAAAAAACAGATTAAAGAATTTTTTAAAAAATAACTGATGACTTTTTTCACACAATGAATAGTTATTAAGCTTAAAACATTTTGCATCAAAAATTAATATATGCATGTATAATTAATTTTGTATAAAAGGTTTATACTGAATATATGAGAAGATTGCATACTCTGTGGGAAATTCAGCTCTTCTGGAAATCCTGGTAGAACAGGAAATGGTGGAAGATCCTCACTGATGAGTTGTTTTGAGGGACCTAGAAAGAATAATATACAAGAATATTAAAACCATTACTAAAAATTATAAATGCCTTTTTAACTATGTGTCATCATACAAACATTTATTAATAGAGTAAAAGAAACTAATAAGAATAAATTATATTGTAACTTATAAAAATTATGCACATAACAAAACTTCCAACTTTATAAAATTATAAAAACATAACTGAGCGTAAAAAATTATAAAAAATGGATTGCATCAGTTTTGTTTTAAAAATTTCTTCTTGGGAGCATAGTAAATTTAGCAATAAAAATGGATATACAGTGAAATACATTTAACACAAAAACACTTATGACAAAATATCGGTTAACATGAAATAATGCAACGGTCCCGACAAACTGCTATGTATTTTCATGTATTTTTTACTCTTAACTTGAAACGGAAATCACTTAACACGAAAATATTTCTCTTCTAGGAATGAACAAAATATGGAAAACATCAGCCGGATTGCACTGTCCCACTGTATCATCAGAAGAACTTGTTGCAGTATATGATGATAATGTGTACAGCCAAATTATGGTAGACAAAGACATTTGGGAGTTTGTTCAAAGCTAAAATATATCATTGATGCAGATTTCAATGATGAAAATGAAATGATTCATACAGTTCTTGTTCACATGTCATCTGAAATGAGGAACATATAAAAAGTATGTGCAGTTATTTAGATCCACATTCCAAGGTGAAATAAATAAAAAAAAATGAATGGCATTCAACAATTTATTGACAATTTGATGCTAAAAATGACAATGCAAAGAAAAATATCAAAATTTTCCCAAAACTCAAATGTTTTGTTTTTCATGAACTTGAAATTTTTGCATTAAGTTCTTGTGAATGTTCGTGTTTCATTGATTTTTATTAAATACATGCATATATACATATCTATGTAAACAAAATAAACTTAATTTTGTTGATGTATGTTTCTTTTTCTTCACTTTTTGCAATTTCCTTTCACATGGAAAAATGTTTTAGTCCCTCAGTTTCGTGTTAAGCAATTTTCACTGTGTATGAAACAATTGAAATTTAAATATCATCAGTTGGAAATTAGATTTTTAACAAGTAAATTCTTTTCTAGAGGAACTCAAACCATAAAATATTTTTACACAAAATAATAAAACAATTTTAATTTGTAAAAACACTTACTATAAAGGAACTCTTTTATACCATCTTGAAAAATATCATCAAATCCATGAGAAGTATTTCCAGGAATTAACAGTGTATTATTAGGGGACATAATAAAAAACGTGGAACCATCAGCTTGTACACATTCATAATTACCTATAGAAAATGGAAAAGATGTTATCAACATTCATACATAAAACTTTAGATTTCAAAATAGTCCATAATTAATAATTAAGAGAACTTGAACAAAATCAGATATAAAACAGCTATAATATGAATTTAAAACATGCACTGATTCATTTAGACAAAACAAAATGAATACATATATGAGAATGATAAGGTATGTTAAATGACAATATCAAAGTCTTACTGTAGTGCATTTTGTGTTGTCCTCCTTCAATTCTCCATACTTTCCATTCATATTGAACATGATTTGAGCAGTTTTCACAAGTGGCCTTCAAATAAATTTTAGCATCTTGGTTAATTTGACGATGATGACCAATATCAGATTCAATCAAGGTACTAAACACAAAACAAAAAAATTAGTCAAAATTATGTCTGCAAGAACAATCAAATTATAGCATTTCCTGGAACACTCAAATATCATAATGTATGCATTAAAATATTGTTCCAATGAAGGTGAAAAGAAAATTCTTTTTCAAAAGTATAAGCATATATATTGAAAATTTAACTTACACTAACACATGTGGAATATTCTTAATTTCAAAAATTTGAGATGCTGAAGTATATAGGTCATCCTGAACTGTTGAATTGATTGTAACAGCAGATAATCCAGGTATAAGAGAAGCAGCTGAGAAGATGAAGTTGTTTGTACTTGGTAAAGTACCTAAATGAACATCTTCGAAACAGGGCAAATGCTTCTGAATAAGAGGCAAACAGCTCCATGTATAACTGAAGTAAAAATTGATAAAAATATATATTTATAGCAATTAAATAACCCAAACATATAAATAATATATAATTTGAAACAATATACTCTAACATCTTAACTTAGGCCAATAAATTTTTAAACAAAAATGGTCAAAAAACACAAAGAATCATAAGAAATATATTAAAAATTGATAAAAAAAACTGAAATTAGAGCACTTAAAAAATATAATTTCCAAAATAATTTGTTTATTCTTATTCACTGAATAATTTAAACAATTGTTTTATAATATTTTAAATATATATCTTATAAATAATAATATTATAATTTTCAAACCTTGTAGAATGGTTATTATTCTCCAGATTTAGAACATGGGCTTCCATTTTAACCGTATCACTGTCACCAATCCAACGCAGATATCCTCCCTTAATATAAGCCACAGGATTAGGATGCACAATTTCTATATTCACTGAAGATTCCGCATAAACAATAAATCCACTCATTTCAACCTATAAATAGTTTTTGCAAAATCAAAATTTTGCACATCTTAACTAAATGTAATTGAATACCATAAAAAAAGTCTTTATAATTAATAGCTTACCCTTAAATTTATGTTATACTTTCCAGGCAATAGATACCAGTGAGGTATTATCAAGTATCTTTGACGAGACAATTCTGAATTAAGAAATGGTATTGTAGATTTATTTTCTCTTTCAATTTTCCAAATATATCTAACATTATTTGTTTCACAATTTGTTGAAATCTCCGCTTCTATTAAGACATCATCTGCATAACTATACTGAAATTAAACAAAAAATACAAGAATCTGAAGTAACAAATATGAACTGCATAGTGAAACAATTTTGATTCAGAAAAATGTAATGATATACTATTTGAATATAAAAATAACACTTACAGTTTGGCCTGTTGTATGTAGGAATACTATTTCTGGTTTCTGACAAAAACGATGCAAGAAAAACATATTTGTTGAAATATTTGCATGACTAAATTTATTCCAGACATTCACAGATACCCAGTATTCACCAACCCTATTAATATATATATATATAATTAAATCAATTTTATGTTAGCTTTCTCACTGATTACTAAGCATACATAGCATTAGAAGCATGACTAAAGAATGTATTTGTTTAAATTAGTTACACTATCGTAAGCCTATGATAATATAACTAACACTCCACTAAATATAAAATTAAATAAAGGCAGTTAAAACATGTTTCTGTAAGAAAATATATAACCATTCAAAAATAGATACATATTACTTTACTTTAGGTAGATTAATCTATTATGAAAAATATCATTGTATACAACTAATATGTGGTAGAATATAATATTAAAATTATAAAATATATAATTATATAGAATACTTTCATGAATTCATCATATTAAATAATACTCCAAAAATTTTAAATGCAAATTAGTTTAAAACACTAAAAATATTCAAGAAACAGTTTTAGAAAAATGATAATATATTGCATTAATAAACATCCAAAAACGAGAGCCAATCAAAACTAATTCTTTAAAAAGAAAAGAAAAAAAATCAAGTATATTACAAACGGACTGTTAAAAATATTATTTAATAAAAAGTTTAAGGCTGTCTTCACCTAATGATAATGAGCTTGAACAATAATTTGGACAAATTTTTAAAATAGTAACCTAACCATCCCAATTTTCTTATAAATTCATCATCTTTTTTTACTATACAGCTACTTGAAAAAATTTTTAGGAACATTTCATAACTGTACAATTTTTTCTCACATGTAATGTGATTATAAGAAACAGATAATGGCATGTTTTTTTATGAGAAAAATAAAACTGATGTTGACAGAAATTAGAAGTAGCTGCTTACTATAGGATACAAAGTTAAAAATGAATTAATATGAAGGTATTTATTTTTCAATTCGTACATATTAACGCAATGCCTCAGTCAAATTTCAATGAGTTTTTTCAATGATTTCCAGGCAAACTGGAAAATATTTAGCAACTGTCTATTACAGTGGTGGCCAACCCAAATGACTTTGCAGGCCACCTCGGAAAAAAATTTTAATCCCAGGGGCCACATATAAAGATATATCTTTATGTTAAATTTGGACCCATCACACTAACATTTATTGGAGTGAAAATTTAAAACAGAGTAAACTATTACTACAGCTTTCATTATTTTTCATGTATGCATACATAGATAATATAATAATTAAAATGCAATGATCAAAAATAATGCTTAATTTATTTAAATAATGGAATAATAGTTTCTCAATTCTATCACTTAGTTTTTGCAAGTCAATCTCAATGTGCGAATTTGCACATTGTAATTGATGTTACAAGTTTGAGTGCGATTTATGTTTGATAAATTTCATTTCCAAAAAGAATAATTTTCAGGTATAAGTTGAAAAAAAGTTACAAGAATCAAGCGTTATGCTGTGGGGTATCGCTGCAGTGCAATACTGCGTTCTTCTAACTATCTATAAAAACAGAAATGATATGATAAAATAGAAATGATTATGGGATTTGTTTGAAACAAAACACTACACTAAAAACAAAAATATTGCACAAAATAACCAATTTTGTCCAGTTATTACGAATCGCTTGGATTGCGGGTTGGCCACCCATGGTCTATCAGGTGGCATCAAATAGCTGAAATAACACATAAAATCGTCTGCATTTAATCTCTGGCAGGTAGTTTATCCTTGGAAATAAATTGCTGGCACAGAGTTAATATGTAAATACTGAATTTTAAATCTGAAAAAATGTTTCAAGTTCTGCTTTTTACATTATATGAAAACAGCTTTAAAGAAATGAAATTTGTTAGGTTATGAAATTATTATTTGATAAGTCATGAAAGCATAAACAGATTTGCTAAATGTCACTGCTTTATTATAGCAACAAAATATGCTTTTAAGTGTAGCTAGATGCATGGAACTATTATTAAAAACTATCAATTTTATACAAATTAAGATACCAAATAGTGAGAGGCATACTCTTTATAGATGTGCTCAATAAAAGAAGAGTGAGTAGTTTTAACAGGAGATCCATCACCAAAGTCCCATTGAAAAGTTAAGTTTGTACCAAACCAATAGAGAGCACGAAAAGTAATAACATGGTTTACAAGATTTGGTCCTTGGCAGTAAATTGACGTCAAGTTCGCAATTTTTTGAATAAGATGTAGCACAAGATGAGGCGAGGAGATACTGCTTATGTGATTTTGAGCAGTTACATTTATAATATACCTGTAATACAATAAATAAATTTAAGCAAAAAACAGAAAGAAACAGTATGCATTGCAATTAAATAAAGGTCATTATTAGGCATTATGATAATTAAAATACATGTTAAGATAGTGTAACATAAATTGTTTGAATGGTATGTGTGAATAAATAAAAATAAAATCTAATTTAAGCAACACATATGCATTTTAGAGTATCGAAAGATACCCCCCAATAACATTATTTCATAAGCACTGGCGTAGCATATCAAAAATTCTTTGGGGGCCCTTTTTTGGAAAATAAATAAAAATGATCACATTGATAAAACTTATACGACAGTGTCAAAATAAGTATACATAGACACAATAATGTATTAAAGAACTTCATTACTTAAAAATTAACTTAGTTGTTTAAATAGGTGCATTTCTAGATTTTTTTTTTGGTAAACATATTTATAATAACATCCATAACAGAGAATTTACTTTTTTAAGTTCATCTGTTTCTATTGACAGTATTGTTAAGTCCGAAAACCAGTCTTGGTCTATGAAAGTTTTAAGATGATTTTTAATAATTTTTATCTTAGAAAAACTTTCAGTTGTTGCAGTTGCGACAGGAAAAGTATAAAATAGTACACATGTTATCATAACATCCGGGAAACTGGAGGTAAGGCTACTGAAAGTAAGTTTTAATAACCAGTGTCACTAGGAAATCCCATTGAAAAACACGCAACAAGGCCATTTTTAACCTCCCTTGGCATCCTAACCACCCTAGGCATTTCAAATTGTTATGCCATACTGGATCTGCCCCCTTTAACTATATATATTCTTGAACAGGGAAACTGAATCTATCATACTACATAATTTGATCAGATCACTCTCCTCAGCATAATTGTATTCCATTAAAAAGAGATCAATGGTAAAATACACACAAAATAAATTTTATTTTTTCCATCTACACTTTTTTTATACTAGCAATCAAAATGACATTAAGGCAGTAGCACACACAGGAATTTTTCATCGGGGGGAGGGGATCCAAGGTCGAAAAGTCCACTATTGTCGTATCATGCTCTAATACGCTGCCCAACATATTCTTTTGATTTGGGGGAACAAAAAACAGTGTAAAAATAATTATTGAATGAATAATTAGCATTAATTAATAAAATTAATTATTAGTAAGAAATACTTAATTAAAATTTACGTACTTTGTACATAAAAACATAATCAATCAAAAAAAAAGATCAAGGACTTTGGGGGGTGCGGACCCCTCCTTGTGTGCGCCAAAGCATTAAGGTCATAAAATCATAATCAATCAAAAAAAAAAAAAAAAGATCAAGGACTTTAGGGGGTGCGGACCCCAAGGACCCCTCCTTGTGTGCGCCAAAGCATTAAGGTATATGACTACTTGCGACAACTTTTTTTTTATAAAAAAATGGAGATACAGAGATTTTTTTGTGGTTTTTAGATTTATTTAGTACATTTTAAGAAGAAAAGGCTGAAATTAAGAAGAGAAAAATAAATTATTACTACTAAACTGGGCAAAAATTGACAAAAAATTACGTAAACGGGGTCTACTCTGTACAAATTGTAAATGAACAAATTTTCAATTTTGATGTATTACTTCGCTATTCTTTTTTTAAATGACCTTCAGGATAAGAGATATTTTATTTTTACAAAAACTTGAGCACTTTATCTTAGCTGTTATATAACATTGCTTAAAAAACCGTGCTTATATTCACATAAAGAACTGTAAATTTTGTAATAAAACAGTGATTGATAAATCTGAAGGTTAAAACACTTCTACTGTTATACAGAACATACACACAAAATTTCAGCAAATTATTTTAAAAACTTTTTGAGCAATCACTGTCCTCATTTGAACTTTTCCAAAAAACACATTTCGAATAAAAAGCATTTTAAAGTTTGACATGTTATCAGGAGCGTAGCTACCGCTGTATCAATGATACTGGGCCCGAAGTACAAGAGCCTCATGTCTAACTACAGTCGAACTACCAGGATTCTCAACTCTAAAAACGCCCCCCAAGGTATTTTGATACAGGGCCCACGCCAAACTAGCAACGCCAGTGCATGTTATGTATAATTATGGCATCTGCTTTTACTAAAACACTTGTAGTTTTTGTTCTAGTTAATGGAAAAATAAAAACCGTGGTATTTTTATAAAGCTAATATGGTCTATAAAATATCATTAAAAAAATTTATAAATTTTTTAAAAGAGTCATGAGTCAAGAGTAGTCGGATATCTCAAGAAGAATTTTTTAACAATCAATTTAGTTGCTTTACGCTCGAAAAAGAAAATTCAGACACAATACGGTTCTTTTATTTTATTTCTTTTAAGACTACACAGTACCCAATGAATTTCAATAACACCGATTTTTTTCCCCTTTTTGCATTTTCTTGTGGCTTTTATCATTGGGAAGCAACTTGCCACCACACAAATTTCATATCTGATAACAAATTAGTTTTTCAGATATTTGTAGTTATCTGAGTTTAGGTTTTGGTTTCATTTTAAAGCCTTTTTCCACTCTTAAATTGAAGTAATTAAAAATATTTTTGAGTACAATGAATTCTTTAAGTGTGAAATGGTTATTAACTTCAATTTTCATAACTAAAATTATTTCTGCTTGATAAGGTTTTGAGTTCTCATAATTATTTAATTAAAATCGATTTCAAAGCCAATTTTTGTTTAAAAAAATAATTTATATAACTTGGAAGCTTTTATAATAATTTTTTTTTCCCGTCGAGAAAATGCCACGGCCAAAACGGAATACTACTGAAAATGCACTGGTGTAGCTAGTCCTGAGTGGGCCTTGTATCAAAATTTCTCGGATGCCCTTTTTGTGAACCTCCTTAATAGCTTAGGATATTTTGCTTACCCAAGTTGGGGCTCCTGAAGCTTAGGGGTCCCATATCACTGACATGGTGGTAGCTACGCCCCTGTTCATAAGTGTACTATTTTTACTTTATGATTCAGTCAAATCAAAGTTAATGAGTTAACAAGAACTTTTTTAAACAAATGTTACAGATTTTGATTTAAATAATTAATTTTATTCACAAATGTTATAAAAACATTAAAATTAATCTAAATGCAATTAGAGTTTCATTTCAAGCACTTTTAGACTTTAGTAATTTTAACCCTTAGTTTTATATTTCTTTGAGATAAAAAAAGAATCAGTTTAACAATTTGATAAACTTAAGCAATAATACTCTATTCTGCTTAAACATTAACCATTTTTATACAAAAATCTGAGATAAATTTTTGAAAACAAATATAACTACAGACTTAAATAAAGGTACCTCAATACTTTAATAATAAATATCTAAAAATGTTATTATTTGACATATATATATTAAAAATCAAATAACATTACATCAACCCATTTTAGAAATAATAAAAATTTAATTGGTACCTTCCAGGATTTTGGTACATGTAATGTAGAAATGGTTTATTAGTTCTTTTTAAATCAGTCACTCCAAGTTGCCAAGTAAATCGTAAAGATCTTTCAGTAGATGGAATTACTTTTGCAACAAATGTAATTTCCTCATCAAATGGAAGCTCTAGTTCACTTTCTCTACACCACTCTTCTCCATCATGAAGTAAGCACAGGCCTATTTCTGATAATATGAAATTTTAAAAAGACTTATAAGATAGTAGTATTAATATTTTAAAGAAAATACCACTAAAAATTCATTAATACATTCAATTGTAAAGACTTCCTAAAACATTTAAAACTGACAGCAATAAATAATACACTGAAGCACGGGTTGAAAAAGTTAAAAGAAATTAGATGCATAACTAATAACTACATTAAAAAATTATTTTAAGGAACCTATTTTTTTATGTTAATTAATATGCACACACAGTATTTATAATATACTAAACACGTAACACAGAAACAGCTTCTCACCCTTAAGTTTTTCTTGCACATAGATTTTTGAAGATACACTAGGCCTTTGAACTGTTTTATAAGCAAAATCTGTTACTTTATTAGAAACCTCAACAGAAATAATATGAACTCCTGGACTTAATGAATTTAGCAGAAGGGTATTTTCTGAAAAATCAGCCACATGTATAAATACTGATAAATACAAAATAGGAGTGAAACAACATGTACGAAAAATGAATTCAAGTTTTTTTTAATTAATTTAAAGTTTTACCTGTTTCCCTTAATGACTCATTATCCAAAGTCCAACCAAATGAAGCATTTGTACCTTGACTGATAGATGCACGAATACTGAGATTATTATTATACTGAACAATATAATACTGCTTATCAAGTATCAAATCTTCAGGAGCAAGCTGGACATAAAACAGTTGAGAAAGGCTCTGGTTTACAGAATCAAGTGGATTTGTTGCAGTCACAGAAATATTATACGAACCCTCTGTATAAGAAAATAAAATAAACATAACTTACGAAAAAGTCTAAGACATAATTAAAAGGACATTGCAAGTAAATGAGGATTAATTTTTAAAACATAGTTATTATAATTCATAGTGTTTTTGTACATTGAAAGAAAAATTTGGATAGATTAATACTATTTATGAAAATTTTAAATCCATATAAACAATCACTCGATGCGTTAAAAAAAGATGTACATATGTCATTTATGTTTTCAACAAAATATGCTTACATAAAAAATGTCAGCAAGTTAAAACTAGATTAAAGCACTAAAAATTAAGAAATCTATAAAAAAACCCAACATACCAGCAGTGTAAAAATGTTTCACTGTAGCACACGGCAAGGACCACACATTTAGTTCAGATGATACTAATTTAGTCTGTCCATCACCAAAATCAAAAAGAAACTGGATATCAGATCCTCTCCAAACCCAGGCTTCAAATACAATCACATCTGTTGAATATGGAGAGGTTTCATTAGATTGATCAGATTTCCTTTTGCGCAAAGGTGCTGCATATTGATCAAATCTAGGACGAAGATGAAGTTTTTCTATGGGTTCAACAGCTTGGATAGATATATTGAGATGAGTTGATGTTGTTTCATAATCATTATAGATATGTACTGTGATGTTATACGTATCAGCAACACCATAGCTATGATTAGCTATACTGCTGTTATTTGTGCTGAAAAAAAAAAGTTAATATATTAGTGACGCAAAAATAATGTTCTGCTGGAATTTTATAAAAAGCTTTTTTAAAATTGAAATTATTCTTTACATGACCTATTTTTGAATGCTAAATAAATGAGATTGGAAAAACAATTACAAGATTCAAGAAACATTTATATTTCCCCATTTTATGTATTGCACCAGTCCCAGTGAGAGTGTTTATTAACGTTGCACTATACAGCAATAAGGGGGGGGGGTAGAGGAGCTACTGGCATGGGCCTCGTAATTTTGAACCTCAGTAGATGATGAGGACGGCAGTTAAGCCAGCACCCTCTCTCCAAATCACCACACCATGCCCACAGAATTTTGAGCCTTGGCAGATTTAATGAACATCAGCCTCTCCCCAGATAAAAATATATTAAATAGAAAATAATGTGACAGTTATCAATTAAAAAATGAATTCAAAAAGAAAAATTTTATAACAATCAGTGATGCAACATACACCCCTGCATTGGGGGGCAGGATTCTAGGGGGCCTAAAGCTTGACTGACACCAAATACGTATTTAATCAATTTATAACATATTAATGGCAAAACCTGACTTTACAGGAGTGAGGGGGCTAATATCCTTCATTATGCAACTGATAACACAACATGCACTATTTATAAAAATTTTTTTAAAGAATTGCAATAGATTATAGTTGCACAAAAACAAGATATTCTTTTACAAGTTCTTTTTAAAATTATTAATTTAAAAATCTTTGCAATGAATAATGTAACTCAAAGTTCTTATACACAGAATGTTACTATTTGGAAATTTTTAAAATTATTATTAAATTTTTTTTTTATGAAAAAATATTTAACTAGGGTGGACTTACCTGTTGACCATGGTATATTGACCATCAGTTCCATCTCCAAAATCCCAATCAAAATCAATATCAGATCCTTTTTCTACAGTACACTGAACAATAACTTCTTCAAAAAGAGCAACAGTACTGGGTGACAACAATTCAAGCCTTACTCCAGATATGGGGACAGCAACATTAACCATGGTCCAATGTTCGAAATGGCTGATTGAGTTGGAAGCGTTGAAATAGACAGCATGTAAACCAGCAATTTGGTAGGTGTGCATAATGGTGAAAGTTGATGAATTATTTTCATGTCTTTCATAGAGCAGAGATGAATGATTGATTGTTGAGTCATAGCTATTTCCATCACCAAAATCCACAAAAATAGCATCAGGTAATTCCAGCTGATTGACAGTGACAGATAATGAGCCATTTCGCCCAATGAAGAAGTCAGAGAATGAATAATTCAGAGCTATTAAAGTGAAAGCAGCTTGAACTAGCATGGATGCATTTAGATGACCAAAGGAATTCCACACTGTAAGTTTCAGTTCATTGATTCCTGGGTTAATTAGATGTTTGACCAACTAAAAGTGGAGAGAAAAAACAATTAAAATAAAATGTTTATAAATTCCAGCAGAATGTATGTGATTTTGTTATGATTATAATTATAGTTCAGCAAGTAATACAATAAACAAGTAATATAAAAAAATTCTAAAGTCAATTCGTACTTAGCTAAAAAACAAAGACAATTTTTTATTTTAGTACAATAATTACAATTTATATAAATATGTATATACATATGACAGAATCACAATATTAAGAAACAAAATAGAAAATGATTTTCCTTGCAATTTTCCATTTTCCTTTCTACATATGGTGTTGGACTATTAAATTTGTTTGTTACTATTTATTCATTAATTAAATTCAATTAATCAAATAAAATAGTATAGCAACAAAGAAATCCCATTCTCAGAAATTAGGGCATCTCAGGTGGGATTCGAAACAACAACCTTTAGATTAGAGTAAGTGAATATTAATGTCGCACTGTTCAGCTACACGAGGGCTTTAGGCGATGGAACTCGTAATTTTAAACCACGGTCAACATCTGAGCTGGCACCATCCTCTCTTGACTATCACACCACACCAACGACAGGATGTTTGTGCTCTCGACACATTTAATATTCATTGCTCCCCTACACAGTGCATGTTTAGTGGTACTGGGCTCAAACTTGTGACATGCTAGCCACGATGCGATACCTTGATCACTAGGCTACTGCAGCCACATCTTTGGATTAGAAGTCCATTGCGCTACAGGGACACAACAAACGATTTTCCTTAATATATAGGCAGTTGGAATCTTTTTTGTTTGTCACTATTTATTAATTTTTTAATTAAATTAACGAATTAATATTTGAAAAAAACTGCATTAACATCAAGTGTCATCTACTACAAATTTTAAAAAATGTATTTGAATTTGAGAGGATGAATAGAAAGTATTTTATTAACGATTGAAAATTTGAACAAGATATATAAATATAATATATAGGGAGATTGTGAACTAATAGTAGGAATAGAAAAATTAGTGGATTTCTTACTTTTGGATCAACAGATACAACTTCGTCAAATCCTTGTAGTGACCAAACAAAAATATTTCCATAAGAAAAAGGAACGACTTTGGCGGACCATTCGTTTCGTAAAGGAATTCTGAAAAATAATCACATTAAGTAAAAGAAATTCACTACATAAATGGAATTACACTTTGAAAACTCAAATTCAAAATATGTCCGATTATATTTATTAATTTAAAACAGAATGAGTGAGTATGAATAAAATTAAAGTCGCACAAAAAGCAACACGAAGGCTACTGACCACGGACCGTACATTTGAGCCTCGTTTAAGTGACGAGGTCGGCAACTGAGCTGACATCCCTCTCTAAATTATCATACCACGCCGAGAGAACTTTGAGCTCGACAGATTTAATGTGCATCAGCCCCTTTACACGGCGGGTCTTCAGTAGCACCAGGACTCGATCCCGCGAAACGCAGGCCATGAGTTCGTGACCGTAATCACTATGGCTGCAGCGGCCACATTAAATTTTTAAAACTGAAATCATTGCGTCCGGTTATATTTTTTAAAATGGGGATAAAAAGTATTGCCATGAAATTAATTTTTAAAAAAGGAATAAATTTCCTTGAATGCATTTTTCGATACAGAACTATTACAAACATAATAAAGTCAGGAAGTTTTAATTATATATCTTTAAATAGAAAATATATCCTTTCAGTGGGTCGATAAATGAGTAAGTACCAAGCCTGCTCGGGGATTTAACTCTAAGGGCTCTCGCTTCAGATTGACCACCTAATCGGGACATCTGCTCGTGCACCTCAGTGCCCAAGATCACATATACAGAGATGGGCACAGTATGCCTTCCTCATGGGCTGTTGCGCCACTGAGTTTAATTTAAATAGAAATATAATAAAATTCTCATATTTTATCCTTTTAAACAATTTATAATATGTAAGTCACTGAGTATTACGAACAACACATTCAATCTTTAGCAATCATTCTGCAACTCTTAACATCTTATACTATCTTTTTTTAATGAACAGGAAACTAATATATATATATAAGATATCTTTAAAAAACGCATTTTTTTTTCACTAACATCATAAAATATATTTGTATTTTAAAAATTTAGAACATTTAAGGAAATATTCTTACGAAGAAAAGACAAAATTTCACTGAAATTCAGAAAACCAAATTAATTAATAGATAAATAACACATCTCTGCACACACTTAAAAATAATCAGTCTCAACATTTAAAAAATTCCGCTGTGAGTAAATTAATCAGATAAAAACAAAAATAATGTTCAATTAGAATAATGTTCGACAGAACATATTTAACATTCATTAACAATCAATCCGTCCATAATTTATTAAAATTCAAACTGATCGGAAAACCAAATCCAATGACGTTCGAATGAATAAATACTCAAAAACAGATTCGAATAATTTCTTATTTTAAATACGAAAAAAGAAGAAAAAGTTCCAAGAGAGAACAGATGTCACATTGACAAATTGAATGCCGCTAAAAATGTATGCGCAAACAGGGAACTGATTATTGATTGGGACTCTTTTATCTGTAATGAAATCTAATTACATGGCGACAAGATGTTGAGAGCTCAACCCCATCATTTATTTCAACATCATGAAAGATTCGAGAGAAAGGAAAAACGGTGAAAGTGTATTAGATTTTCATTTATTTATTTATGCGCGATCACAATAATCTGGGGGTTACTTGTTTGTAACTTTCCCTCTGGGTGTTGTTTAGATACTTTTTACAGAAAAAGTTCGATTCTGCGATATAAATTAATTTCAATTTTATATCGAAGCTTTGTGTTGGTGGAGTAAAGGTTTTAAGCCCGAGTTTGGCATTTAGGTGTTGATTGGTTTTTGAACGTGCGTGAAATAAAATGTGTAATTAATTTTGCAGTGATGATACGGAGGGAAATATTTTTAATTCAAAATTAAAATTTTTAATATTTTGTAAGAAGGAAGCAAGGAGAATGTTTGGCCAGTTATCAAATGAAACGTCACGAAAAGATTGAAGTGAATTAAATAAGAAATAAGTAAAAAAGAACGTAGGCCAAAATTCACAACAATATTAAAACTATCTGCACATTTTCCCTTTGATATATGGAGACATTGGCGTAGCTAGTCCTTAGTGGGCCTAGTACCAAACTTCTTTGGGGTCCCTTTTCTGGGGCCCTTTAACATTTTACGAGTTGTTGCTAATGAATTTTGGGGACCCTGAAGCGTGGGGGCCTCGTATAATTGATACGACTTATACGGCGGTAGCTACGCCCTAGATAAGAGTTATAATTTGAAGACCACTCGATAAATAATAATTTTGAAAATCTACAAAATTTTGACTATAGTGATTTAAATCTTTTAAGTTCTTTTTTAACCCTCTTGCGCGCTGTGTAGTTATTTTATCGAAGTTAAAAAATTGTGCATTGTTTTATTAAGTATTTCAAATCTACATTTTAGACTTAAAATATACAAAAAACTTTTTGTAAAAGAGTTTTTATTTTAAAATATAGAAGATGATATATATAACATAAAAGAACATATGTTGTTACCTAAATATTATAGAATGCCACCTGATCGGCACAGGCCAGATCAAGAACCATGAAATTCATCATGGCAAAGGGCTAAGTGACGCCTGTCGTTAGCCGTAGCCTTGAGCACCATACAGGTGACAGAACAATTTAGCTCGGTTTCACCCCAATTTTGAGGGAGAACAATCTGGGGGTGGTCCGGAGCCTCCTACCTCTCTTCACCTTCCACCAACCTCACGAGAGGCTTGTGACTCGACGACTATTTAAAGTATCCTCAAACCGCGAAGGAATTATACAATTACAAACATCCATGTCTTCTCCGGGATTCGAAACCAGGCCCAACGGCACTGTAGTCAGCTAACCACTATACCAGATGGGCGACTAAAGGAGTAAAATATAAACAGGAGAACAGCCCGGGTTGCGCAGATTGATAGTCAGAAAAAAAAATCTATACCCGTGGAAATCGCAGCGAGAGTGTTAAGGCAGCTTTCGTTTAAAGAGCCTAAACAATTCAGAATACAATACAAAAATAAAATTTTCATATAAATCCCAATAACTGAGTGTTTTTAACGTTCCACATAAAGCAACTCGAGGGATATTGGCGACGGACCTCGTAATGTTGAACCACGGTCAAGTGACGAGGACGACACCTGAGCAGGCACCCCCTCTCCTAACTACCGCACCATGGCAATGGGAGGACGTTTGAGCATCCACAGAATCAACATGCACCAGCCTTTCTACACGGCAGGTCTTCAATGGCACTACGCTCGAATTCACGACATGCCGGCCACGATCTCGAAATCATAACCACAAGGCTACCACCGCCTTCACATAAATTGAAGACTGTACTCGTATCTTTAAAATTCAGAAAAGTTTGATTAATATTTAGTAGTTTGTTTTAGCCGTGTAAATTTTTTTAAAAAAAACATTTATCATTACAGAATAAGGTGAAAAATATTAAATTAGTTAGAAAAATACAAAGTATAATAAAATATGCTTCTTCTTTCTACCGCATAGCGAAGTCAGAATGTAATGTAGAAGCTAAATAATGTAATAAATTGATTAATGCAGTGCTCCCCAATCTTTTTATCACCGTGCACCGGTCATGACCACCGGTAGCCTAGTGGTCAAGGTAACGGACTAATGGCCGGGGTTTTATGAGTTCGAACCTAGTTCCGCTGAATGCCCGTCGTGTAGGGGAGCGATGCACGTTAAATCTGTCGAGAATTCAAATGTCCTCCCGTTGGTGTGGAAGTTAGGAGAGGGGAGTGCCAGCTCAGGTTCAATTTATCTCGTCACTTGACCATGGTTCAAAATTACAAGGTCCGTCCGAAAACCCTCGAGTAGCTAAATAGTACCAAATCAACATTCACTGAATCACTCACTCACGCCGCGGACCGGTCAACGCTTGACAATTTTTCTGCGGCCAGCTAAGGGTTGGGGCGTGGATTGTTTATATTTTAAATTGTTTTGATTTAATAATTTTAATTTATTTGTATTTGAATATAATTTTAGAATAAAATATAGTTACACCAAAAACATTTATAAAAGTGATTACTACTTTTAAATATAAAGTGTTTCCATGGAAAAAGTCGCACAAACCAGATAATTAAACACCGCAGTAAATAAAATAGAATTTTTAATGTTCCTTGGGCGGTTCGGTACCATTTGATCCACGGACCGTACCGATATGCAGGCCCCCAAAGGTGGGTTTCAGGACCACTGATCTTACCACAATTAAGTCTTCTTTCCATTTTTTCGAAAATTAAATCCCTTTGTAGCAATATTAAAATTAGAAAATATTATTTTTCTACTAATCTCGTTGTTGTTCCTTCTGCCACCTGATTTTGACTGCGTCAGATCCAGGTCCGCGAAGTTCATCATGGCAAGGGGCTAGATGTACGTCTGTCGTTGGCCGTAGCCTTGAGCACCATACAGGTGGCAGTACGATTTTTTTCAGCTCGGTTTCGCCCCAATTTGGAAAGAGAAAACACGAGAAGGGTGGGGGACTCTCACCTCTCTTCCCCTTCCACCAACCTCACGACTGGACATGGCTTGACGGCTATTTAGAGTACCCTCATGCCGCGAAGACACTATACATTTACAAACATTCATACCATCTCCTGGATTCGAACCCAAGCCCTACGATACCGGATGTGGGCGACTCTCTAATCTCAATACCATAGAATATCTTTTCCACATTGTATAAATTCTGATGAACAATAATTTTTTTTTATGTAATCGCTGTCTACTCGCACAAGATAATATAGAATTACATTCCAATTTAAAAGTTGTATGCTTTGAAGCACACGTACACATTACGTAAACCGAGATTCTTTTTTAAAAAAAAAACTACGAAATTTTATTATCAACACAGAGTTTATTAAGAAATAAAAATAAATTTTCCATTTTCCTCTGCCGTCTCGTGTTCGATCAAGAGTTAAAAAGAAATATGGCCGGACTGTGACATAATGCAATGGAATGTATTCCTTCCTCATCTCTCCTTCCTTCTCCTTATAAAATATATTTGCTTTTATTTCTTGCAATAGCGAACTTCTATTTCCTCAATGAAAAATAGCAAGCAATTTCACGATTCTTCTCACGGTATCATTTAATGGATGTTTTAGTTTTTCTCGATTGATCAAGTCAAAGCACGGACTAGAAAATTCTACTTTAAAAGGCTGCTTTAAAAAAAGAATTAAATATATTTCTTAACATACATTATTGATGTTCCTTATTACTTATTCGTAGAAAAAAAGTAAAATTAAAATTTGAAGGAAGGAAAAAAATATAACTGATAAAATTAATAAAATATTCTTTTTTTAAAAAATTATAATTTTATCAAAAAAAAATGAGAGAGTTGAGGAAAAAATCAAAGAGCTCAATCCAGTTTCACGTTTTATGTTCTATACAAACAAGTAATATATATAAATTTTAAAGTCAATTCCTACTTAATTCAACAAAGAAAATTTTTATTTTAGTTAATTAATTTTAATTAATGAATTAATACTTGAAAAACTGTATTAACATCAAGTGACATCCACTACAAGTTCAAAAAAATATATTTGAACTGCAGTGGATCAATAAAAAGTATTTCATTAACGATTGAAAATTTGAACAAGATATATATATATATAGGGAGAATGTGAACTAATAGTAGGAATTGAAAAAATGAGTTTAGAAAATTTAAATATAGCTTAATTATTTTCAATGACTAATCAATATATATAAAGGAGAAAAACGATTCACACACTTCTTACGAGATCCCCCAAACTATTAATATTAAACTTACAGACATGAAACCTGAAAAACATGTTTCTTTTATTGAGTTAAAAGATCCGCAAGGAACGGATTTTGCAGGAATCGATTCCCAAGGGGAGAAGTGTTATTAATAAGCATGCTTATTTTTGAAATTTTCAACCTTCACACTTGAAATTTGGCTGGTATGTTTCTTTGATTGAGAAGAGATCCCCTAAGAACGGGTTTTATGGAAATCGACTTCCAAGGGATTACGGGGAAGAGGGAGGGGTGTAACGTCGTAACTTCCAACGGGGATCGGCGTCTTTGGTGGACCCGACACTCACACGTGCATCTTGCAGCTGCAGATAAAAAGGTTGCGACGTGGCCGACCTCACAACCCCTTTTTTGACCCCCGAGGAATCGAACCCCGTCGACCGGAAGATGGAGGAGAGATGCTTTGAACTTACTCGGGAGCGGTGGCCACACGATTCCTCCTCTCACAAATTATTGGACTCTAACAATCTTTAATTAAGTTTAATAACTTTTATGTATGATTCAGTAAATCTTATTCAATAGTTGTGACGTAAATAAATTCAATATTTAAATTAACCAAGAATACACACGCTACCGTTATTCCTTCAAACGTTACAGGGGGATAGACAAAAACACCCTCCCGTTTTAGGGTGCAGACTTGAAATATATATATATATATAGTAATCACATTTCTTTTGTTGGGTAGAGATCTGCTAAGACAGAGTTTTACTTAAATTTTTACTGCCAAGAGGGGGCTAAAGGGGTCAAAGATAAAAGTTCCCACTTTTGAACTATTAGTTCTACAGACTTGAAATTTATTTTGCATGTTTCTGTTATTTAATAAAGATCCGCTATGAAGGGTATTGTGGAAAGACTTACAAGAAGGGTTTGCTTGGGCGTTAAAAATAGACTTCAGTTAAAGGAATGCAACTCCTGTCCTATTTAAATAAAGATAAGAGGGCTTATAAAATGTTTTTCAATAGTAAGACTCAGATATCAATAACTTAAAAACACAGTATATATAGTAATACTAGCTGGTATACCCGTTCTTCGCACGGGTGAACTGAAAAATTAAACACAGATTGAAGGAAAAAGAAGTTTTTAATGAGTTAATTTTATGTGAATTGCAAATTAAACAAAAAAAACTTTTTGCATATCTCAGCTAAACAAAAAAAAAAGCTTTGTTAAATTTTAAGTATGTAGATCTAATAACTGATAAAAAGGATTTTTTTTTTATTTATAATTCCTCGTAACACTCTTGAGGGTCGATTTTTCAAAATACCTCCCTAAGCTGATCTCTGCTCAGCAAAAGTAACACATTATTAAAAGTTTTGCGTAATGAACGCTTAAAGTAGTGTAAATAATTTATATCTGAAAGTGTAATACATTAATATTACTTTCTGTTGAATTTATTTTATGTTAAAATTGTAATATTCGCAAGCAACGCCGTTTCTTAAATTATAATGGCGATTCAATGAAAAACATAACGAAATGTTAACGATAGAGTCAAGTTGGCAAACGCCTAGCGACTTTCATAACTCGAGCTTTATTAGAGCTTTGTAAGACCCGCCGTGTAGGGGCACGACGCACGTTAATACTTTATCCACCGCACTAAGGTTTACTGCAGTTTTTTTTCATACAATATTTTTTTTTGGATCACTACATTTAAAATTAAGGGATATACATAAACAAAATACTCCACTTTGGAAAATTTAATCCGTTAGAGCTAATAAATTAATTAAAGATATTCCACTGTAAAATTAATTTACACCGTTCACTTAAAATAAGTAGTCAAATCATTTTCCAAGGTTTTCACTAACATACAAAAACATAAGACACTTAAATTTTGACATAAACTATTTTTTCGGGACAAAAATAATAATCTTTGCAATCCACTGAAAACGCCGTCAGCTGAAAACGCAATATCTGCTACAAAACTATTCGGCTTTCCCGCTAAAATACTCATCATAGAACCCGTGCTGCCATATATCTTGGAAAAGTGGATTTCAAAGAATACTCCTGCTAAGTATTGGTAGAATATTCCTTCTAAGTTGGTGTGGTATGGTAGTTAGGAGAAGGGGGTGCCAGCTCAGGTGTCGTCCACGTCACTTGACCATGGTTCAAAATTACGTGGTTCGTTGCCAAAAGCTCTCGTGTAGCTGAACAGTGTCACGTTAATAATCACTCACTCCAAAAAATACAGTACAGTAGTTATAATTATTTTTATACTTAAAAACGCAATATCTGCCTATTCAATTAAAATTATAGCGTTGTAATTAACTACTAACCACAAATAAATTTTGAGAATTGATCCAAATGATGCAGTGTGAAAGAGAAAATTTATTTACTTTAAGTACCAGAACCGATAAAAGCATTTATTTTGAAAAAAAGATCAATTTCTTACTACCAAATGTGCATAATAAAATCATAAAAAAAAACATTAAAATAAAGAGGAAATTTGTAACAACCTCTCCCTTCAAAACTTAGTTTTAATTTGAAATAAAAAAAAAAATAGGCATTATTCTGATCACAGGAATTAATTAGAAGCGAGCCCCTTGCGTAGCCAAAACAAAAAGAGTTTTTCACAAACAAAAGATAGATATATGCTGACGTGGGCTTTTTTGCAGCGCAAGCCAGATTTGCTTAACCGATGTCAGAATTTTTTCCTACTTACTTGACAAATATCGTAATATTTTGGACACTTCACACAATACCTTTATAAATTATAGCCTATGTGTTACTCTGATGTATAAGCTATATAACTGTAAAGTTTCATTAAAATCCATTAAGTTGTTTTTGCGTGAAAGACCCACAAAGATTCTCACAAACTTTCACATTTATAATATATATTAGATTATATCATGAAATATCCAGCGACGCGGTTAGGTTAACGACTAGTAACCAATGCTTTCTAAAGTAGAAAGAAAAAATATTTATAATTAAACGGTCATCAAGGTTAAGTTATCTCCAAGAGTTATTTCCCTTGAGAAAGAATTTCGAGTACTGTAAAATCTGGGGCTTAACGCTCACTTTTAACACAGAAGATATGATCGAAATTTACGGGTGCGCGTTATATATATAGGCCGGGTATTAAACTGATAGCTTCAAAAATAAAGAAATATGAGAACAAAAAAATTGGACTTCTCTACGTAGATGGGAATTCTGTTTATATTTAAAGGAAATGGCAAGTCTAACGACCCATAAAGGGTTGTACTTCTGGAAATATACTATTTTTTTAAAAATCCAGGGATAATACCTCGAATAAATGATTTCAAAACACGATAGCATTGAACATATACATTCCATGTTCCTTCCTAAAAAAAGGGGTGCGCGTTATACGCAAGATTTTACGGTACATGAAATCCTTCTGAGAACATAAATCCACTAACTCATGATTCGAAAACCATAATACATTTCAATCTGAGGTTCTTCACATTCTGAAGTAAAGGGTGTTTTTTTTAGAGGTATAGAAATTTAAATTGCAATAAAACAACGATGTATTATTCGATTGACATGAATTTTTTTTTTTTTTTTTTTTATTCGAAAGATAATCTTGTGGCATTACATTTTAAATATGATTTCTGGCATAGGACTGCCACGGCTGGCTCGGATGTAGTCCGATCTGGACGTCCAATTTTCGATGACTTTTTCCAACATTTGTGGCCGTATATCGGCAATAACACGGAGAATGTTGTCTTCCAAATGGTCAAGCGTTTGTGGCTTATCCGCATAGACCAATGACTTTACATAGCCCCACAGAAAATAGTCTAGCGGTGTTAAATCACAAGATCTTGGAGGCCGATTCACAGGTCCAAAACGTGAAATTAGGCGGTCACCAAACGTGTCTTTCAATAAATCGATTGTGGCACGAGCTGTGTGACATGTTGCGCCGTCTTGTTAGAACCACAGCTCCTGGACACCATGATTGTTCAATTCAGGAATGAAAAATTTAGTAATCATGGCTCTATACCGATCACCTTTGACTGTAACATTGCGGCCTTCATCGTTTTTGAAGAAGGATTCCTCCAGCCCATAAAGCGCACCAAACAGTCAGTTTTTCTGGATGTAACGGTGTTTCGACATATAATGCGGCAGTTTTGTTTGTTGACGTAGCCATTCAAACAGAAGTGTGTTTCATCGCTAAACAAAATTCGCTTATGAAAATCGCGCGCGCGCGACCATTATTTTCGAAATAAAATTGCACAATTTGAAAGCGTTGTTCAGGCGTGAGTCTATTCATGATGAATTGCCAAACCAAACTGAGAATAAATCACTTGACAGCTGTTAAATCGGTCGCCATCTTGGAAAGTAATGCCAACTTAAACTTCTATACCTGGAAAAAGAACACTCTTTACAAAGTCTATTTTTTAAATTTGTCCATTCGGTTTTCCTTTGCTTTTATTTAAAAGCGGTCTCCGCGTAACTTTAAACACAGCTCCGCACATTTTATTATACTTAATATTTTTAATTGAACTAATCCATTTTTTCGAACATTATATGTTCGAAACACATTTTATGGGTTTAATATTTCGTATCCTATATAACAATGCTAAATGGATCTAAGTTTCACATGCGAAAAACTGCAATTTTATTGAAATGTTTCTTAATTTCAAATAGCCAGTGTTTTAAACATATTTTTTTATAAGACTATATAAAAATGTTGCATACTATTATGTAAAAAGTGGGGACAATTTTCTGTGAGAAAATACGTGTCCCTTGTTTGGCAAAGGTGAAGACATCATTAGTGTCATTCAAAAATTTTTCATTTTCATGTTGTTGCAGATATTTGAGAATAAACAGGTGATATATAAGGAAAACAAATTTTTTTAGTAGTTATTGTAATTTTTCTTAAGAAATATCTACGTTACTAAGGTAACACTTTCGTTCCAAAATGTTATAACAATCCTCTCTATCAGTGGCGTAACAAAAAATATTAGGGCTCCCCTGTAAAGTCAGGTTTGGGGCCATAAGCCGGATCTTACAAAAGTTAAGTACTTGGCATCAGTCGAGCCTTGGGCCTCCTAGAATCCTGCCCCCGGGTGCGGGGATTGCAGGGTGTACGTTAAGCCACTGTTTTCCATTCGAATTATATTGATGAGCATGAAAATATTTTTTAATGTTCTTTTCCTTCCTTCCTCAGTGGCACGACAGCCCAGGGTGGCCTTTTCCAAGCCAGCCTTCTTCCAGCCAGTCTTCTCCAATTCCTGTTCATAAAACTAGGTGATCTTTTTCTAGGCCATCAATCCATCTAAGATTTGGCCTGCCCTTTCTTCGTGTGCCCATTGGTTGGGCATTGAAGACTTTTTTAGTTGTGCGGTCTCCGTTCATTCTGATAACGTGACCTGCGCATTTAATTCGTTGTATTTTGACGAAGTTAACAATGTCAGATTCCTCATATGATCGATAGAGCTCTGAATTTAATCTTCTTCGCCATGTTCCATTTTCCTGAATTCCTCCAAAAATGGATCTTAAAATCTTCCTTTCGTAGATACTTATCATGTTCTCATCTTTTCGAGACATGGACCAAGTTAATGTTCTTTTAATAATCAATAAATGGGCAAATAGTACTTTCTGATTTATACAAAACAAAACCTTCTAAAATAAAACACAAAGCATAAAAAAAAATAGAAAGTACACTCGCACCCAAATATAGAAGGCTGGGCCATTTTCTAGGATATATCACTCACTTTATGATAATTATTTCTCAGAAGGCAAGAGAGAAATTCAATATGTCATTCAGCTAAGTAGGTTTGATGTCATAAAAGTCTAAGATGGTCGGACGAAGTATCGTAATCGACAAAAGAAAAAAAATGGAATTGTACTGGAAAGGGGGAAAAAATTATTACCATATACAGGAGTTAAGAACGATTAAGTCATAGAGAACAGCGGAAGTACTCGTTTGAGATAGAAAATAACTGATAAAATGTGATTCATAACAGCCAATGCACATTTCAAAAAGCTCCAAGAAAAACACTAAAGAAAAGTCGACCATAAATAACACTGTATCTCTGATCCAAATAGAGGCCATTGTTAACTCTGCAGTTGAGTTTCATTCTGATCATTGCAAGGCGATCACAGATTTTAAGCTTTTGGGAAGTTAGTTGTGTTCAGTTTCTTTTTATGAGTTCCTTTCTGTTTGCTCAAGGCAGGCCCTGAATAACGCCATTAACGAAAACGGGTAGCGCTAAATATCTGAGTTAACTCGCTTAATGGCTATGTTTATGATGTCATAAAAATTCGAATGACGGAGTTACAGGTATTTTTTTCCCTTTCAAAAAACAAAAAGAAAAAATTACAAAAGCATACATGAAGTACTTGGTTTGGAGCTAACATTAGTTCAAGCGTGAAAATGTTCAATCTAATTAAAATCTACTAATTGACAAGAATTGCGTTTTGAGTGTTATGGGAATTACCAAGAATCTTGGTGTAACGATCGTTCCAAAGAACTGGCGAACGCTAGTTTTATTGCCAGGCTTAATCACTGTGGACGTTCATTTTTCTTTTTAAAAAGTACATGAAAGGATTCGTAAAATTTTGTTATTTTAATTGCCATGTATTATATTAGCAAGTATCACTAGAACAGAAATAAATTCTTCCACAAAATCTTAAAATTTCGTAAGATTAGTTTCATATTGTTTAAGAGAACACAGAACGATTCGATTGGAAAAAATCGGTCGCTTATGCTTTATGTAATTTTCTATAAACACCTAAAAATTGGAAGTTCTAAATTAAAAAAAACCCAGAGATATAATAACTTTCATATTCGTTTTTATTCACAACCCAATGGCAAACAAAAACTTTTCAACTGATTTACCTAAGCAAGAAATATATAATTACTAGTTTACCTTCATTTAAAATGCTAAGGTGTTTTTCCTATTGTGCCCAATGCTTTGATATTTTTTCTAACTATTGCTATTATACACGTAACAAATGTTGGTTTGCATTTTTGAATCAAAACAATGCTTATTTTTTTAAAAAAATAGTTGAATTTAGAAATTATCCATTTTTTAAGGAATTTTCAATAAGCATTCATAAAAAAAAGTATTTTACAAATATCATATCAGCAGAAAACCGAAACCAGCTTTTGTTACACATAGTTTGAGGTACTTGTAAATCTAATTTCAAACGTGTACGTTAATCATTGTTGGAGGAGAAGAATTTTAAAATCCCTTCATAAATTTTAAAACATTAAATAGTTTTTAGTGGTATTTTGAACACAAAAATTGTTTAATGTCAGGGGCGTAGCTACCGCCGTATCAATGATACGGGGCCCCAACATGTGTAATTACAGTACCATTAACAGGGTTTTCTTTTCTTAAAAAGGGCCCCTAGGGAGTTTTGATACGGGGCCCACTCAGAACAAGCTACGCCAGTTTTTCAACATAATACATAGGTTAAAAGTAAGAAAATTGTAAAAACCGTTAAATCAAAGATTTATTTTCCTTTCATCAGTAAATAGTACCATATGTCCCCTTAAATTCGAAATTTGGTTGCCACTTTGAAACCACAAAATGAATACAGACGCGACTGATATTTCTTGATAAGTACATACTATTCTATCAGTTCTAACGAAGCCTAAAAGCTGTCGGCAAAAAGTTTTTGGCTTTGCTTAAACAAATTCCAGGTGGTTTTACGAGAGACCGGAAACTGAAGAGTGATAAGAAATGAAGCGTTGATGCCAGAGTGCAATAAAATTAAATATAAGAAAAAAAAGGTGTATGTGAACGGGCTGAATTTTTTAAAGATCTGAGTCGCACAAAACATGTGGCACCATGATGTTCCTTCGGTTCTAAATTTAATTTCTACTTAAACAAGAAGGTAAATGACTATTTGTCTGAAAAAATTTATATTTTTCTTTTTTAAATCTCTACAATTATCAAAATGATCAAATACAACTTTGTGATCGCGCGTAAATTAAATCGTTTTTTCACCTGTTTATCAGAGTCAAAAAATCAATAAAATAAGTTGACATCACACAGGTGTGTTACTCTCTTATTTGATTTATTATTTATAGTCGAAGAGTACTGGGATTAATTTTTTAATATTAGTATTAAGTTGAGCTGATTTTTTTGTTTAGCACCGTCGTCAGCAGGTATCTAATTCTCTCATCTAGAACCGTCACTTTCAGTAGAAAAAGTAAAACAGCAATACATAAATTAAAGAGTAAAAAATATAAATTTTCTCACTTTGAATTATTTTTGAAATGAATTAACTATTTAATTCCGACACAATCACTGCATTAGTATTTTTTTTTATTTACAATAATAATATCAGACCTCTCTAGGTCTATTATTGATCATATTAGACAAATAGATTTTTATTCTGAAAAAAATTTAAGGAAAAGGATTGTTATTTTGAATGAGTTCATAATAACCAAATTTTTTCGAATATTTTTAAAAATAACGTACATTTTTATATACTGATTTTAATCTCGTAAATTTCGATACACAAGTTCCTATTATACGAATGATTGCAGTTTTTTTATTCATAGCATGAGGCATTTAAATAAAAAAAAGAAAGAAAATAAATTAAGATTATAACACTATTATTTTCCATATACATAATATACCATTCTATTCGGGTGTAGTACTGATTACATATCTGAGATTTTACAACAATATGCGTGTATATTGTTGTAAGTATTCTTTTTTACAAAAAATAAATAATTCCACAATTATCAGAATAGCAAATCTTAAAATCAAAATGAGAAATATTTAAGTTTTATTTATAACCATTCAGAATCTTATCCAACAAAATTACTCATTTTAATTTCCATCATTTGTTGAAGTTTTTGCAAAAATACGAAGATGGACGAAAAAGAAAATAGATAGTACAATGACTGAAATAAAGCTTTGAAAAGCTGAATACGTTTTGTTCTCTTCATTCTTTACTGAACTCCCAACTCAATACTCAAATTTTAAACAAATTTTTACAGAGAAAAGGTATTCATGCAGAAAAATCCATAATTTCAAAGGAAAAAAAATCTCGAATGAGAAATGATCAAGATCTTACTATACCATTTAGAATTCCATCCATCGAAATTACTTATTTTAATTTCAATCGTCTGTTTAACTTTCACAAGATAATACGAAAAAGAACATATCGCATTCTGGAAGAAAGAAAAATTTGAAAATCTAAATGCATTTTCATCTTATTCTTTCCTGGCTTCTAAAGTCAATGTTAAAGTTTACCATTTTCCATAATTTTCAAATAAAAAACAATTAAGTTCTTAACTATTTAGAATCTTATACATCAAGATTATTTATTTTAATTTATATCGTCTGTTGAATTTTCGCAAGAAAAATACAAAGAAGGAAGAAAATTACTATGAAGGAAAGAAAATTTTTTTGAAAAGCTGAATACAATTTTTTCCCATTATTTCCTAGTCTCCAAAGAGAATATTAAAAGTTACCATTCTGCATAATTTTTGAAATCAGAAGTAATTAAGTTCTCAACCATTTAGATTTTTATCCATCAAAATTATTTATTCTAATTTCTATCGTTTGCTGAATTTTCGTAAGAAAAATACAAAGATGGAAGAAAAGTATTGTGAAAAAAAGAAAATTTTTAAAACTGAATACAATTTTCTTCTCATTCTTTCCTATCTTCCAACTCAATGTTAAAATTTACCACTTTTCTTTTCATTTCCAAAAAAGAATTCCAAAACAGAACACACTTCTTAAAAGAAAATTACATTGATATATATATATATATATTCTTGCATTAAAGTACTCGTATATGTTACAAAATGAAACTCATTTATTTTAATATATATAAAAAATAACATTTTGTAATCTCGAATTTATTTATTCTAAATTTTTTTCTACAACTTAACTTATACAATCAAAAATTCAGCTGATAAAGTCTTTTTTTTTTTCTTCTTCTTTTTCCATCCATTCAATGAGTATGACAGGTATGGAAAAAGGTTCCCATATCCAATACCACCCACAACACATCTTGATTATTAAACATTTTAAGTCTTAATAAACATTACCACATCAAAAACAGTCTCGGTATCGTGTCTGTATTAACAAATAACTGTCCCACGAGACAAAATGTAAGTTCAAATGGTCCGAAATATACACTATTTCGTGCCGACAAAAACCGGTATCTCTCAGCAGTATCGGAAACAGAGATGAACTCAAAAGAAAAGTCATGAAACTAAGAATAAAACTTAGAAAAAAAACCACACCCATATATGCATCATCTCGGCAGGTGGGCATTAGCCGCAGTCGTGGGATCCAAACCAAAGATGGTAAGAGCCAAAAGATGGTAAACTTGTGTGAGGTGCACACACCATTTCAAAAACACAGACAAAGGCTTGAAATGGCAAGGGTAGTTATTATGAGAAAGGAAAAGAAAAAAAAAAGAACGCTACCGAATCTTTATGAAACGAAAATTGGAGTGAAAAGAAAGGAGAGGTATGTGTGTAGTTTTTAAAATATATGTCATCAATAATTGCCATTCTTGCAACTGGAATTAAATTAAACCAGGGGCCTAGCAACCGCCGTATTAATGATTCGGGGCCCAACATATGATAGCAAAAAAAGCAATTATGTAAAGGGGCCCACAAAAAGGGTTTCCAAGAAATTTTGACACAAAACCCACTCAGGACTAGCTACGCCAGTCAATTAAACCTTCGTAATTTTCATTCTATTTTTTAATACACTTATATCATACGCTTAGTTGAGACAATATTGAAATTAAAATACATTTTGTATTTAATGACTTTATGAGGGGAACAACTTTAATGTAGGTGTAGTAACAGTTATTGCTCTCCCAGAATCGTATTTAATACAGTCTGTGGCGTACACAGGCAGGCATCTTTTATTGAGGGGGGACATATGTTCTAAAAAACACGTAGACGAAAGCGCCGAGGGTATTTTCTGAGGTAAAAATAAAAAAATTGTGGGTCTATGGTGGGGAAAGGGCCCTCTTTTGTTTACGCCACTGATTCCAGTCTAAGAAGCCAACAAAATTCGTAGATGTCTCAAAAGCAGGGGAGTAGCTACCACCGTATCAATGATACGGGACCCCCAAGCTACAGGGTCCCTAACATGCGTAACTACAAAATCACTAACAGCGCTTTCTTTTATAAAAAAGGGCCCCAAAGGAGATTTGATAAGAGGCCCACTCAGAACAAGCTACGCCAGTGCACAAAAGGATGTACTCTTACAAAATTTAATTATGGGAAAGAGGGTAGGTAGGTGAAGGGGAGGGTTATTAAGGTATAGTAAAAAATGTTTTTTATCATTGATGGTACTCGCATATAAAGGGTGTTTTTTTTAGAGATATAGAACTTTAAATTGCAATAAAACAACGATGTATTATTCGATTGACATGAATTTTTTTTTATTCGAAAGATAATCACATTTTAAATATGATTTCTGGCGTATGACTGCCACGGCTGGCTCGGATGTAGTCCAATCTGGACGTCCAATTTTCGATGACTTTTTCCAACATTTGTGGCCGTATATCGGAAATAACACGGCGAATGTTGTCTTCCAAATGGTCAAGCGTTTGTGGCTTATCCGCATAGACCAATGACTTTACATAGTCCCACAGAAAATAGTCTAGCGGTGTTAAATCACAAGATCTTGGAGGCCAATTCATAGGTCCAAAACGTGAAATTAGGCGGTCACCCAACGTGTCTTTCAATAAATCGATTGTGGCACGAGCTGTGTGACATGTTGCGCCGCCTTGTTGGAACCACAGCTCCTGGACATCATGATTGTTCAATTCAGGAATGAAAAAGTTAGTAACCATGGCTCTATACCGATCACCATTGACTGTAACATTGTGGCCTTCATCGTTTTTGAAGAAGGATTCCACCAGCCCATAAAGCGCACCAAACAGTCAGTTTTTCTGAATGTAACGGTGTTTCGACATACACTTGTGGATTAGCTTCACTCCAAATGCGGCAGTTTTGTTTGTTGACGTAGCCATTCAACCAGAAGTGCGCTTCATCGCTAAACAAAATTCGCTTATGAAAATCGGGAACAACGGCAATCTCGTTTTGGGCCCATTTGAAAGCGTTGGTCAGGAGTGAGTCTATTCATGATGAATTGCCAAACCAAACTGAGAATAAATCACTTGACAGCTGTTAAATCGGTCGCCATCTTGGAAAGTAATGCCAACTTAAACTTCTATACCTGGAAAAAAAACACCCTTTATAACCTTAAAAATTCACCTCAACTTTATTTAATATAAGTAAGGTACGTGGGCATGAGATTGAAATATGACCCATGCAATTGAGAGTGAGTGTTTATTAACGTCGTACTATAAGCCAACATGAGGGCTGTTGACGACGAACCTCGTAATTTAGAACCATGTTCAGGAGCCGAGAACAACACCTGTGAGCTGGCACCCATCTCTTCGAACTTCTATACCACGCCAACAGGGGGATTTTGAGCCTCCACAGATTTTACGTGCATTCGCTCCTCTACACGGCAGGACTTAAGTGGCCCAAGGGTTCGAACTCATGACACACCGGTCACGAGTTCGTGAGCTTGACCACTAGGTTACCACGACCACCACACACTGTCTAGGATGCCCATAAAACAAATAATTTTTGTTGAATCAACTTTTATATAATTTTGCTATGGGGATTAAAATGCAATAAAAATAAGTCTTAACCATTGTTGGTATTCGCATATATAACCTTAAAAAAGTCAACTGAATTTAATTTAATAAAAAAGATAAGTGGATTATTGCTTAAGATATGAGATTCAAATTGAATTCGTGGCCGCGGAAGCCTAGAGGTTACAGTCACGGACTCATGAGCGGCGTGTCGAGTCCTGGTGTCAGTGAAGACCCGCCATGTAGAAGGGGCTGATGCATGTTAAATATTTCGCGGTTCAAAGTCCTCCCATATGAGTGGTGAGGTAATTTGGTGCGGGGGTGCAAACTTCGGTGTCGTCCTCGTCATTTGACAGAGGTCCATCCCAGAAGTTCTCGTCTTTCTTTAATAAGCTTTAGCTCATACATTGTTATTGTTCTTTATTTATATATAATTTATTCAGTCTCAAAGGTAGAATTTGTTTATATTTATTTAGGAGCACGATTCAATTCCTGCATAACAATAAATACAAATTAAACCACTATTATTTCCATAAGGGAGATACAAAGAATTATTCAAATCCCAGCATATATCACAGCTAGCTTAATTTCCCCAACCGTATGATTTTTCTTCCAGGGAAAAAAAAACTAGGATTGAATCATCTCGCAAATACCAGCCTTTTGGCCAGTCCCACGAAATAGCAAGTCACCAATAAAAAAAAAAAACTCTTTGGTGAGGTGATACAATTTTCTGCCTGGCGTGATAAAGTCGTGACAGTCGTTATTTGTTTATTTCAAAGGAATAGAAGTTACTGGTGGGAATAAGTTTCCATTTTTGCGGCGAGAGCAAACAGTACACGCAGAAAAGAGGAAACATCCTCCTTATCAAAATGACAGGAAGATACGGGCTTTCACTCAATATTAATGACAGGTAATCCCCTTGCACACACATGGTACCTGTACTTTTTGTATGCACAGGGCGGGATCGAGAGCGAAGGTAAGTGACTTCTACACCCACAATGTGAGATCGGATAGCCAGATGAAAAACGTCGTGTAGGTTGGATCTATTTTTCAGAAGAAGAATGGTTTGGGAAGGAATTTTATTTCCTTTTTCCCTTACATATATAGATGGGTCAAAAGGTCGAAAATGTGGTAGAAATATCGTCGTAAGGTTTGTGCTATGGTTCACACATTAAAAATGGCATAAATGTTTGCAATGAAAAGTAAAATAAATATTTAAAAATTCTAAAATAAAGGCTTGTCACTTTTTCTTATGTTATAAATTCAGATTATTTTTATATATATTTTAATTACCGTAAAATTCGGCGTGTAACGCGCCCCCCCCTTTTTTTAACACGCTTTTATAAGCTTCACTTGTATGTAACAGAATCTTGGAACTCGATTTTTACCCACTTTAAAAGGTCAGATTCATTCGAAGTTTTGCACACTTTGTCAAGGACCGATAACAAACAATAATTTCATAATTTTGTTCCATTGTCCTGATCAGGATCATCAGGATTAACGATTCCCCATTTTCAGGTTTGGAGACTAATTCCAGACCCTATTTCCAGATTTGGCGACTAAAAGGTTAAGTTGCAACCCTAAAGCGAAAACACCGATGGGTATTCTAGATTCTAAAAAAATGATGCATTTTAGATTAATGCATCAATGAATAAATGATATTTTAAATAACTAAAAAAAGCTTTGATTAAAATAAAAAATAAATTATATATAAACATAAACACGCTTTTTTTATAGTGAATCGAACCAAAAAAAAAAAAATTTCATTGTCGGAAAAGCGCGCGTGTGGGGTGCTTTGTACGACATTTTTACATTAACTCTGCATTTCGTAATAGAACTGGTAAGAAATTTTTGCAATTCATATCGAGCACCCCACGCTTTTACCCCAATGACATTTTTTTTTTTAAATCATTTTATCCTTATATTAAGAATTTTTTCCTTTTTATTTCGATTCACTATAAAAGCGTGTTTTTTAGTTTTTTTTTTAAACTATAATTTATTACGAAGAAACCTGAAGTACGAGCGTAACGTGTTCTTATGTTCTGAAGGTATCATTCCAAGATTTAGTAAAAAAATAGTGTACTTCGAGAAGTACAATCCTTTAAAGTTCATAAGGAATGCTACTTCTTTCAAAGAAACAATATTTCGATAGATGTAGAAGGCTTATTTTTCTATGTTCCATTTTTTTAAAAAATTTTTTAAAGCTCTCATTTTTATAATCGGTGTATAACGCGCACTCGTGAATTTCGATCTTACTTTATACGTCGGATCTTACGGTATTCCTCGTTGAAAAAAAAAGAATATCATTTACGAAAACATCATAAGATGTTTGCATATCCTTCGACTGTATTAAGGAAATGAGAAAAGGTTATACACGATAATTTAATTTTTTTATAATTTTTTTTCCAAGAAATAATCGCCATAAAGCAGGGGTGGCCAAAAAATGACCCGCAAAGAATTTCTTTACGGCTCGCCAAGAATTTCTTTACGGCTCGCCAAGACAGAAAACCGCATATAGAGACAATGCTCTCGATGTTTAGATTTAAATACATTTGTGAGCAAAGTGTTTCTTGCAACAAAAGAAAAATAAATAAACAAAAGAAAATATTAGAAGCAAGTTTACTGACATTAATTAGAAGGCTTTGATGAGAATTTTAACAAACAATGTCACTCCTGGTTGAGAAAGAAAAGTCTGAACTTGGTTTCGAGACTACAAAGAGAGCTTCAATGCAAATAGCCACACGTGAAAACCTCTAGTTATTGTTTATTATTAACTCTGTTTGATGTATTGTAATTGTGCTCAAATTTAAATGTGAAGGAGTTTGAATTTAGAAATGATGAATAAAAGTTGAATTGAGCTAACCACCGTAGTAATTCTTTGAGTATAGTTTTACATACCTATCTACATTAATACTGATGAAATTTTTTTAAAAAAAGTTGGCAACAGCGAAGCACATGAATTGATAGCCTGAAAACACGTGATTACATTTATCGTGTTTATGTTGTCACATCAATTTATGAAGTAATTGGCTGGAAGAGCACGTGACTAATTATCATGTGATTGTGAAGTCACATGAATTTAACCCATTCTTCTGGGAAATATCGTCGAGACTCGCAATTAACTTAAACACTTTATTAAAACAGGCAAGAAACAATCAAATATATAATTTCAATGATTTCTCTAAAAAAAACTCGAAAAGGTTAACTTTAATGCCCAAGAAAACGTTAAATCACCAATGATAATTAAGATACCGAGATATTTAATATATTTAACAAAAATGATGATGAATGGTTTCCATGTGACAGCTTCTAATGGTACCACGCTGAGAAAGTTCTTCAGTGCAATTTCCGTGAAAAGGTAAAAGAGAGGGAAACAAAATCAGACCTTTAACGATTAATTACGTGGGAGTAGACTTTTTTAAAGAACAGGTACAACTAAATTTCGATAGAAATCAAACATAAATGAGCATTTTGAGAGAACATTCAATACAACAATAGAATACAATAAACAGGAATTCATTCATCAACTTCTCTCTAGAACAGGGGCGTAGCTACCGTTCTATCAATGATATCGGGCCCCAACTGTGTAACTACCTACCACTGACAGAACTCCCATATCTAAAAAAGTGCCCCGAAGGAATTTCGATTCAAGGTCCCCTCAGAGCTAGCTACGCCAGTGCTCTAGAATTACATGTAGTTTTTTGTAGAAAGGTGAACGCGACAAAATAAAATTTCTTATTTTCAAGTCAAATTCCCATTTCATAATGACGGTAGAGAATCTGAGTAATGTAACAAATTTTAAGTAAAATTAATTAAGATATAAAAATGCTATTATATATTAAGATCTTCTATAAGAGCTATTAAATTTAGTCAAAATAAGGAGTGCAGTACTTTTGAGTCAAGTATAAATTGTGGTGGTGGGACTAATCCCCATCTGGTGTAGTGAAACTAGACCAAACCCACGAGTCCACATCTGCACAAAGTCTAAGAACAGCAGGGGGGATGCAACAGCCTCCTCACAGGAAAACCCCAGACATTGCAGAATGTGCTGAGGTGAAAAAGGACTGATGTTACATTTGGGGCAAATTGGGAAGATTTTTTTGCCACCCTCAAAATTCATACACCTCAGGTTACCAGTCGAAAATAGTGAGAATGCCGTTTGATATGATCTGGAACCCTTGAATGATATGGCGGATCCAGGGTGTCTTTGAAAGTACCATGGGTATACAGGAGGGACTACCCAGGTTCTACATATTAATTCTTTAGCCCTGGAGTAGATCTCAGTCGATGTAAGGACCATGTGGTCTTCCGGATCCACAGGATTGCTGGTAGCCGCCTTCGCAAGGTCGTCTGCAACTTCGTTCCCGAGTATAAATTGTAAATTCTCAGAACTGTATACCCACTAAAAATTGAAATACTTTTTGGAATATTAAGCTGCACTTAGTTTTCTGAAGCGCTTAAGTTCAGTTAAAGAGAGAATGAACAAATAATTTCAAACACCATTAAATTCAGAGTTTGGTCAGACATCAATAGAAGTTCATAAAATACAAGCGATTTCTTCTCCTTTTTTATAATAAAAGTTTCCAATCACATAAGAGCAGATGCGATTAACATAGTCGGAAAAAAACCCAGCTAATTTCTCAAAAAAAATTAATAACATTAGAGAAAATAGCAGAGGGGAAGAGGCAAAATTAATTTTTTAAGAAATGCGTAGATGTACAAAAGTAGGCACGACTGCAATTTAATAAGCCCCCTTTCCATATTTAATTTGAAAATTGTATGAAATGTGACAGAAAAAAAAGAAATTTATTTGAATGGAGTAAGAAAGACATTTCATTTCAATAAAAAAGGGTAATGTTGTAAGCGGGAAAATGCATTGTGAAAATCTGGCAGTATAATTAATTTCTCCCAAGGTGACGACTAAGTTTTTAATTGATGAAAGCTACAAGTACCATAAAAAGGAGACAAAACATAAGGATTGTCATAATTAATTATTTCGTAGTTTAAGTGTGTGAAAAGAGTATTAATTATACCACAGGGATACATATAAAACTAACTAGTGGCGTACACAGACCTCTCTTATTTGGGGGGAGAATACATTGTAAAAAACACGTAAAACTCTTTAAGGGGCAGTAGCGCACACAGGAATTTTTCAGGGGGTCCAGGGTCGAAAGTCCATTCTTGTAATCTGCTCTTATTGATTTTGTCGATTTTCCGGAACAAAAAACAGTAAAAACTAATTATTGAATAAATAATTAGCATTGATTAATAAAATTAATCATTAATAATAAATATTTAATAAAATTTTATGTACTATATATACTTAGAATTATAATCAATTGGAAAAAAATAAAGGGCTTTGGGGGGGTCCAGACCACCAGGACACCCCCTTGTGTGCGCCACTGCTAAGAGGTATACTCTATGGCGAAAATTAAAAATCTGTTGGACTATAAGTGAGAAGAGAACCCCAAAACTTACTTCCCCTTTGTGTACGATATTGGAAACCAATATAAAATACAAGAAACACAGCTGGTCATTTTACTGGTCATATACTGAGAAATTAAACTATATACTGATTTGTATATTTAATTCTCACAAAAATCTTTTATTCATTTAAAAAAATATTTTAATACATTTGAAACAATTTCTTAAGTCAAAGGAAATGATACCACACGTAAATAAACTACTGATAAATGACTTTTTGTAAAAACAAATATTAAGTTATTGTTCATGTATATTACACATAGCTTAACACAGCAAATAAATTTCCTATTAAAAAAAAGTTCATTCAATTACATTGATGATGAATGATAAAAAATATACTGAAACGATGTTTAGTTGAAGAATGATTAATTGAAAGATGAAGTTTAATGAGCTGATTCTATTCTGAGGTCATATCTGACGTCATAATTTTGAATCACTGTCAAGAGGAGTTGAGTTGACAATTCACTTTCCCTGAAGCGGTTGAATTTAACACGCATTATCATTACACAAGATGATTTTCGGGAAAAAATCAAAATAATTTTTATCTGTACATTTTTGCATTGCAATAAACAATAAAGTCATACATCCAGAATTTTTGGCACAATTTACTGCACAGTACAAATGTGCAAAACCGTATAATATCACACACACACAAATGCATAAAATGTACTCCTTCCTGAAAATTCAGTCAAATTTTGAGATACAGCAAAATGCAAATTATCCATTGTCACATTTCGCCAGTCACGCATGCTTCTAAAATCCAAGCCACTGCAAAGTACGATTCAAGGACTTCAGTATTTCACTCATTCTTGAGAAATAATAAATATTCAACATCTTTAAAACACTCGTAGCGAGTTTTCAAAAATAGAATACAGAAAATTCTAGTCACACTAGGTTGCGAGCTAGCTTTTAATGGATCCATTTTAAATGAAGAAGACGACTCAATTAACGAGGGAAAAGAGGAAATTGGAGCCGCAGAGATAATGAACTGGTTAAAGACCAACAGGATTTGAAGAACTTTTTATTTCCAAGTAAATCCCAACGTGAGATAGGCGAGTCGAAAAGCCAAGATCTAATACAATTTCATTAAGCGACGCCATTACTCAACGATTACGGATGACGTGACTGCGACAGCCATGCAAAGATAACCAAGCAGTCGCCATATTTGAATCTTGCTTGATATCAAAAAGCTGGGAGAGATGGTTTGTTCTTATTATCACACACACACGCATATATATATAAAGAAATAAATAGATTTTTACGTTTATTGTAATATAAATAGTAAAAGAAATAAATAAAAACAATCAACACATATGCATTATTAAATTTTTATTCATATTTATAAAAACAACACTTAGTGCTTAGTTTAAAAAGTCTTGCAAGATGGTTCAACCTATGGCTCTGTAGTTGGTGTCAGATTGTTTTAAATATGACTGACAACGTGTTCGGAAGCGTTATTTTGAAAATGTGTACAAATGAATAGTTTTTTTGACAATTAGTGTCAGTTGTATTAGATGATACATACAAAATTGTTTTAAGAATATTTTTACAAGAAGAAATTATCGAAATGCAACTTTTTGGAAAAAAATGAGGAAAGAATGACATATTTCCAAAACATTCTTCTTCATGAAAATGCTTCTATAAAAATATTTAGCAAAATCTATATCTAGGCCTTCTATACAGAGGTTGAACTAAAATTTTTGGAAAATTCACATTATTTTCAGAGTTACGCTCAATTGAAATAATAGCGGCTGTTTTTTTGTCAAAATTTCTCTACTCTGATATAATAAAATATAAATAAAATCCACTCCTAAATTATATATTTCAAAAATGTTAGTTCAACCCTGGTATAAAACATGTAGTTTTCATAAAAGGAGGATGTTTTGAAAATACATCATTCTTTCTTCTTTTTTGTCAAAAAAGTGTGTTTAAAATTTTTTTTCTTGTAATTAATATTTGTAAAACAATTTTATATGCATATTCTAATTCAAATTTTAATTCAACTGACGCTAAATATCAAAAAGGATCCTCCATTTATACGTTCTTTGAAAATCACGGTTTCGAACGTAGTCAGCCACTGAAGTTTTTTTAACCACAGAATTAACTGTACTTTTGATCTTCATATTTTATTAATATAAAATAGTTTATTTTGCAAAAATATATTTGATCGTCGTATCTAACAATCAAACAAATTTGTTCCATACTCTTAACAATGAATAATACAACATATTTCTTTACAAAAATTTTCCTTATTTTATTACAGGTTTAGAATGAATTATGCTATAGATATCTATCTCTAAATATTGTAAATTGAATTGAAACTTCCCATAATACAAAGGAACAACTACTGAGCACACCAAAACGTTGCTTATATTGTTCTTTTCGAGCAATTAAAACAACAAAAAGCTCCATTGAAAAAAGCAGAAATCTTTCTGAAAATATAATAATAAAAATATAAATATTATATATTTCAATCAACATTCCAATTCTCTAAAATATTGCGAACAATAACTTTAGGAAAACGCATTACCCTGGCAACAAAAGCGTTGACGATATTTAAAACCAGTACGATAGGTAAACATAGATTGCATAAAAATAATTATTTTTAAATGTTTGTCATATCAAGCGACGATGGAGAGATTTATGGTATATAATTAACCTAAATATTGACAGCATGTTTCAAATTGAAATACTATTTTCTGGAAAGTCAGGATTTCTTTTTTATCATCATAATTCGTGCCAATTTTCTGATTAGTTTTTAAATTATTGTGTACCTAAATTAACAGTAAACAAATTCGCCATTTTTATAAATTCAAGAAATGTTCAGTTCTTTGAAACTTGATCTGTTCTTACTTTAGGTACACATTTAATTTTGTTACCTTTTTACTCCATGCAAACGATTGAACCTACATTCAACAGAAAGATATAAATGATTTTTCAGATTGCAATTTGAATTCAAAAAATTAAAATTTTCACTCAGTATAAAATCAGACAGTTGCATCGTTTGAATGATCCATTTTATCTCATTACATTTTCTTCAAATACTTCTAAAAAGCGGATGTTATCTTGTTAAGAATATAGCATTCCATATATTGCAAAAACCGAGACTAATTTCTAAATCTATTTTTAAAGCTTATCCTTAAGTTTTATATTGAAATATAGCATTGACTTGTCTTCCGATATTTAACGTATTTAAAATATTTTTCACAAGTTGTGTCACTTAATATCCAAACAAAAAAATAAAATGAATGACACATTTGATTTTTACTATATATATACATATACTATAATAAAAACCTGTATTTAAAATGATTCATATAAATACACAATTTTTTCCTTGGTCCAAAATTATAGAAAGAGTCAAATAAGAGTTAATAAGCTTTAATGAAACACACAGTACAGGTACAGTTCTCGAAAAACACAGACACTCAAATTTTAGTTATGCATTTAAATTGGTCTTCCACTATATTTTATCTTCGAAAATCTGTTAAATTTTCATATCCCGGTCACAGGAACTGATAACACAACAACAATTCACACAATAAATATAATATTTTTTTGTAGAATACGCAATTTTTTTAGTGTTTTATTTAAAGATGTTTATGTTTTAATAAAACGTTTAAGGAATTATATTAACTATTTAAACATAAGAAAACGTGATTCAAAAATTAATTTAATGCAAAACCAGAACAATGGTTTCTTAATTCCACTATTTCAAGAATTTTATTTGCTAATACTATGTAATTTCAAATTATTTATTGAAATCTACACCATTGAAAAGTATATAAAAATAATGACTTTAAAAAAAGTTTTAAGAAATTTTAGAACAGCACAAGGCTTAATTCTTTATAATAGGTTGTGTGAAAAGAAATATTACACATATATAATTCAATTAAATAAATGTAATAGAGCTTAGTAATCGAAGGATCTTCATTTTTAGATAAAAGCATAGTTTCATCCCATTATTTTTTATTTTTAAATGAAATTATACCCATCAGTCCAACAGAAAAATTAAAGATAAAATACTTACTTCAAAGAGCAAACAAATTTAAACAACCTTCATGTGCTTCAACCCACATTAAAATAAATTTGCAAATAGCTGTTAAAATCAGCATAGACAAGCACGTAGTAGACATATACCCATATTCAGAATCTCACCCCTATCATTACATGCATTAAGTAGATTAAAAAATAAAAATGGACTCATCTCTAACACACTCAAACTCGTGAAAGGCAAAGTCCAATTGCTCAATATTGAAAGGAATGCCAACCCGAACGAAACAAATTTCTACTACTCGTTAACTCCGAAATTTGGAAAATTAATTACTCCCCAGTGGCATCATCGTGAAAGAGCGCAGTTTGTAATCCATCATGCTTGAAAACTCCAAGAATCGAATTGCATAAGATGATACTATTTCAGATCTTGGGACTCTTGATTCAATAAATTATAAAATTATTCATCACTCCGAACTCAACCATTTTGAAAGTTAGATTAATTCTTGGTATTGGAACTTGGATAATTCGTTTGAAAAGGGATTCAGTTGCTTCTAAAAGGTGGCTTAGAATAATAGTATTCTGATACAAAATAAACCTTCCTTTACAATGATGAATAAAAAGTGACTATCATATAAAATTACTGTCATAGCGATGAAGGGTTTTTCTTGGAATAGTAATATTTTCATTATAAAGGAAACATAAGTCGTATAGTGTTAAGTTAATAAATTTTGAATTTTAATTTAATCGTTGATATACATAAATCTTAAAGCGGTTTTACAAATTTGATCGTCTATTTTTAGACTTAAGCCTCCACAGTTCCCTACAAATTTCATATTTACCGAAAAACATTTCTTTGTATTTTCTTGTGGCTCATATCATTGAGAAGCTTGCCAACAAATTTTACATCTGTTAATAAATTAGTTTTTAAGATATTTGAAGCGTACTGAGCTATGGTTTTCGTTTCTGTTTCATTTTAAAGAATTTTTCAACTCTTAAATTGAATTACTTGAAAATATTTTAGAGCACAGTAGCTCTTTTAGTGTGAAATGTTTATTAATTCCAATTTTCATTACTAAAATCAATTCTGCTTGATTTTGTTTTGAGTTTTTTTGAGTTCTCGTAATTAATTAATTAAGATTGATTTCAAGGCTAACTTTTGCTTTTAAAAATAGTTTATATAACTTAAAAGATTTATCATTAATTTTTCTTGTTAAAAAAGGCCATGACTAAAAGGTTCTCAGTTTGCTGAGAGAAACAATATTTCAAAGAGAAGGAATACTACTGAAAATGATGTATATAAGAATCAGTCCTCAGCAGTTATACTTCCGAATACAAGTATACTAAATTAAAGTTTTGCAGATAAAACTGAATATTTTCTTGATGTACCAAACTACATTATACTAAACATATTGTACTATTTTTCAGTATTTTAAAGTCGTACAACACGAGTTAAAACTTCATAAGCTGCCCCGATTTAAAACTGAAGAAAAAAAATTAAATTTTACGAACAAACCTGGCTATTTTTAGTTTAAGTTAGTGTCATTATTATTTTGTACATAAATGCTTCGGGTTTCAAAACTTTTGTGAAAATATTAGGTAAGTTTTTAAACTGAATATAAAATGTCATCATAAAAAATGTTATCAATATTATGCAAAAATATTTTTTGAATTTAAAAAACGGATCGTGGCTTGCTTTGTCACGAGCTCGAGTCCAGTACCACTAAAGACCCGCCGTGTAGGGAAGCAATGCACGTTAAATCAGTGAAGAGCTCAAACGTCCTCCCGTTGGTGTGGTGTGGTAGTTAGGAGAGGGGGGAGGGTGCTAGCTCAGGTGTCGTCCACATCACTTGACCATGGTTCAAAATTACGTGGTCTGTCGCTAAAAGCTCTCGTGTAGCTGAACAGTGCGACGTTAATATTCACTGATTCATAAAAATTAGTATGGATTTAGGGTTGAGATCTCTAGTTATATTTTTAAAAAAATGCTTTATTTAAATTCTTGATTTTTAGACAAACAATTTATTCAAATAAATCATTCATTTCATAACTTAAATAAAGAATCCATAATTTATCACACATATATGGAAGATTAATAACCAAAAAGATATTTCTTGCATCAAAAAAGATCTAATTCAAAATTTATCCGATGCATAAAAATTTATCCGTAAAAAATATTCTAATATTTTGTTTGACTTTTCCAATTTTTTTTTTTTTAAATTTTTATTTACTCCATTTGCAAAAAGCATTTTTCATTCAAGAAAATTTTTTTTTGAACCAAATGCTCTATTATTGTTTACTGAACTTCCAAGCAACGGGGAGGGGGGGGAGTGTAATGGTTTCAATAGATAAAACAAACATTTCACACATCATCTTTACAAAATTTCACTAATTTATTTAAGGATAGAGAATTAAAAAAAAACGGGAGCCCGTTAGTTTAATCTAAATAAAACCAAATATCCAAAACACCGGTTACAAGATACAAGAGTTAAAAACAATAAACAAATGAGAAATTAAAACATTGATTAGTATGTAAATGATTAACATTTAAGAACAAAATATATTTCTTCTTAAAAATTAAAACACAAGTAAAAAGAAAATGAATACAGTCAGTAGGAGAAAAGTGTTTTAACATACGCTAAAATTAAGACCACGTACATACGGATTTTTGTGAAGAAGGGACTTATGTTTGAAAGCTTTTTAAAAGAAGGTGAACAGATGGTAGAAAAAAATGGCGCCGAGTTTCTACCATGGTAAATATTGGAGGAAAGTTTAACCTTTAAACTCGTGTCACTTCTGTAATATGTCATTCGTCATTTGTTACTCGTTTCGTTAGGACTAAAAAAAAATAAGTTATATTTATTTTTTCAGATCAACAAAAAATTATGTCGTCGACGCTACGAAAATAAAGGAGAAGAAAAAAAGTCTTGGTCAATATTTTTACCCATATTTTCTCTCCAGTATCAGAAAGGATTCCCCCCCCCCTTTGGTTTTGAATTTTAGTTTGTTTTTTATGATAAAATTAATATATTAACAAGCATGTAGTTTTGAATTAAACTATAATTAATGATTTGAATTCATTTGTAAAGGAATTTAACCATAATATTGACAGATACACAGAAATCTAAATTTTAGTAGAATATAATAACGGAACAAAAATGTAAAAGGAAAAAAATTAATAATGCACAGATAATTTTTAAGCAAGATAACAAGCTCACACATGATATAAAAGTGTTACATTAAAAAACGAAGAAATACTAACATAAAAGGTTAACAATATGTTTCTTTAATTTTTTTAACTTCATAAAAAATAATAAATAAATAATAATAAAAAACTGTTTATTTTACCTCAAATACAATTACTGATCCGTCTTTCGAATGAAACAATGAAATATAAATTGCATTAGTAAATTATATTTTAAAAATTAAAAAAAAATCTTAAATTTAAGAAATAAAAAAAACAAGTTACAAATATATAATTTACATTTTAACATGCAGTCAAAAAATAAAACTATATACATTGAAAAATGCCTACGAACTTTACAATGCTCGAGTGTGTATATATATATTTGTTTTAAAAATTATAAATGTTTAAAGAATACTTTAAAAAACTGATATACTTCTAACGTGCAATAAAGAAATGATTTATAAAGAATCTTACACTAATATCTACTTCCTATTTTAGTTTAGCGCTGAAATAGGCTTATAGTTTTTTTGAAAATTATTTTTACTACCACATCGAAAATAAAGCAACTAATCATGATAAAATTATGAGCTTTAGATTTTATAAAACTGTAGGGCAAGATAAATTATAACTACCTCTACATACCAGAAAAGGTTATAAGATAAAAATAATAATAATAATAAAGAATAAGAACTATTAGAAACCAATTCCACACACATCCATCATACCGCTAAAACAATGACAGTAAACACAGGTGAACGGAAGTACAAAGAGAACCCGCAGCTGCCAAATAATAATAAAAACCCTCACAGAAAAACAGATGGCAAAAATAAGCCAGCCAGCCATTTGGTAACCAACCCCAATATCTACAACTATCACATCACTAACAGGCAATATGACTGAATCCTCTACAGACCGAAGAAGACTTTATCAAAGCGTTACACATCCCCCCAGTGGAATACAGAGATTGGACGCGTTAATGGTTCAAGACTATTGATTCGAAAGGGGGCTGTTCGGAGACCAGTGGGGTGGGAAAGAGATGAAAGATATACCTGCTTCATCCAGCGCAATTTCTCTACTTGCAATTAGTCACCAACAGAGCGCACGCCGATTAAATGACACATTATAGTGAAGGTCTGAGATCCAATATCGTGAGGAGGTATCTAATATTCGCAGAACAGCAGATTAGTTTGCTGGGGCATCAGGGGGTCTATCTCCGGATGAGCAGAGCACCGGGCTTATTACAGGATTTGATTAAGTCCCTTCAGGTCAAGAGATCTTGGAGCTGATATCCCATCAAATCATTGTGCAGGAATGAGTGGGTTGGACATTTCCATAAAGGGAAAAGGCACACTTCTTGATAATGAATGTCGTATGAAACCGCAGATTGATGAAATAGTTACCATTAATGAGATGGGATTGAGAGAATTGAACACAGATTCAAATGGCACTTAGAATGGAAAAGAAAACTCACCAGTAAAAGGGCAGTAAACATAAAATGTAAATCTCTCTCAGCATTTGTAAGAGGTGTTTTTTTAGAGGTATAGAACTTTAAATTGCAATAAAACAACGATGTATTATTCGATTGACATGAATTTTTTTTATTCGAAAGATAATCTTGTGGCATTACATTTTAAATATGATTTCTGGCATAGGACTGCCACGGCTGGCTCGGATGTAGTCCAATCTGGACGTCCAATTTTCGATGACTTTTTCCAACATTTGTGGCCGTATATCGGCAATAACACGGAGAATGTTGTCTTCCAAATGGTCAAGCGTTTGTGGCTTATCCGCACAGACCAATGACTTTACATAGCCCCACAGAAAATAGTCTAGCGGTGTTAAATCACAAGATCTTGGAGGCCAATTCACAGGTCCAAAACGTGAAATTAGGCGGTCACCAAACGTGTCTTTCAATAAATCGATTGTGGCACGAGCTGTGTGACATGTTGCGCCGTCTTGTTGGAACCACAGCTCCTGGACATCATGATTGTTCAATTCAGGAATGAAAAAGTTAGTAATCATGGCTCTATACCGATCACCATTTACTGTAACGTTGTGGCCTTTATCGTTTTTGAAGAAGGATTCCACCAGCCCATAAAGCGCACCAAACAGTCAGTTTTTCTGGATGTAACGGTGTTTCGACATACACTTGTGGATTAGCTTCACTCCAAATGCGGCAGTTTTGTTTGTTGACGTAGCCATTCAACCAGAAGTGCGCTTCATCGCTAAACAAAATTCGCTTATGAAAATCGGGAACAACGGCAATCTCGTTTTGGGCCCATTCGACGAATCTACGCCTTGCTTGATGATCGTTTTGATGAATTGCCAAACCAAACTGATAATAAATCACTTGACAGCTGTTAAATCGGTCGCCATCTTGGAAAGTAATGCCAACTTAAACTTCTATACCTGGAAAAAAACACTCTTTAGTTCCGATAAATGGTGTTGGCTAAGAATTCAAAATAAAAAAAGTTGCCTCGACCTTTTTTTCTGATTTCATTTACAATAAAAAACTTAATTTAAAATAATAAAGCAAACTTAAAATTTGAATTTCAAAGCTTTTTATGACCAAGCTATTTCAACTTTATCGGAGCAAATTTAAAGCTTTTGAAAAGAGAGGAAAATTAAGAATTATTGATCCTACATTCATAATTGAACAAATAAAAACAATACGAACATAACAAGAACAAACAAAATCAGAACAATCACTAGTTCTGAACATAGCGTTGAAAACTTTTAATAATGGTAAAAACTTTATATTTAGCTTATTTTTGATAGATCAAGCCTTTCGCTGCGACATAACATTTTTGTGGAGAAAAAAATATCGAACAATAATTACAATAATGTTTATTTTATTGTATTTGAGGAAAAAGGACAACTAGGAAATCTAATGTCAAATATTTATATACATTAAACTTTCTAATAGGACAAATCGTTTTCCCTATATTTCAAAACTTATGAACAACTTAAATACTGTCAATCAATATTATTTTAATAAATAATCGATAATCATGATATTTGTTTTCTTTAAGTTTATAAATTATCAAATGGAATAAAATACTTAGTTATACATATCTTTTAGAGAATAATTTCATCATTATTTTTCGAGAGAGAAGCTTGTTTTTTTATTATTATTATTATTATTTTCAAATTTCATATTTGGGTAAAGATGTTTAAATGTTAGGGAAAAAAATTTCTTCAAAAAGATTTTTTTAAATTAAAAAAAAATCATATTTTATGTTTATACTTTTAAATGAAATGCATTTTGTATACATATGTACTTTTGAAGAGAAAAGTTCCTGCAATGAGCAAAATTTGGCAACAACGGAGCGCGTGAACTGATTAGCTGGAAACACTAGATAGTTTTTATCGTGTGACTATGACGTCGCATGAGTTTTTGAATTGATTGGTTAGAATTACGTGGCTTTCACTATCTTGTGACTGTGACGTCACATGAATTTAGCACAATTTTAGCTATTACTTTAAGCGATTTTTTTAGCTACTTTTGCAGGTGTATCGAGCGACATTTAAGAGTGAGAGTTGGCAACCATGGAAGATTGGCGGCGTAACACTTCAGTTTGTTGATAATGCTTGGCGTTGCCAGCTTGTTCTTGCTTTTCAGTGATATGGGGATGTAAGTAGAGGCGTAAATAAGTGACAATAGTTATCGTGGTCCATCATAAATAAAATTAAATATTTAGAGGTTCACGATGTTCTAAAGGTTGACGGCCCTTGTTCCAGAGATACGAGAGGTATACGGTACCAGATTCAGAAATTAGCGTAATTACGAAACACTAGCAAATGACACATAAATGTACCCCATTTTCCAACTTCCACACTACTTTGATAGCCAATACATGCACCATCTCCTATGATTTTACATTAGTAAACAGGGAACATGAACCCCCGTCTCAATTTGAACATCACCAATTACGAAGTTCAACCACAAGGCCAGAGCAGCCCTATCATTTCACAGAAATGAGATCAAAGCACTTACACACACTTCAAACACCCGCTAACCTTTAAAAAAATCTTTGTAGTGCATTTCAAGTAAAAAAGAAAAAAAGACGAAGAAAGAAACCACCACCCTTGATTAACATAAACGATAACTGCAATTTAAGCCCGCTTCAAAAATCGTAAAACAACTTTGAAGACCAGCATCCAACGCCGATGGCCAAAACTAGATAAACGGAAAGAAATGCCGGGAAAAGATATTAAATTTCACTCGCAACGCGCCTGGTTCCACCCAGATAAAACACACACACGTCTTTATTCTAACTGGAAGCGTGCTGGCTTATTTTATCTGGGAGAAGTGAGCCACTTACTTTCACATAACCAACTGCACGTATATTTATTTAGTAAAGGAAACAATACTTGATAAAAGAACATCAGTAATATTGTACAAAATACACTTCAACTTTGATTAAACAGTATTTTTGTTTGGAAGGTAACTATTTGGAGTTTTTTTGCCAGTAGCTTTTTCTCTCTCGTTCTCATTTTCAGTTGAGCATTTTTTCGTTACTTTGCTTCATTAAGTCTCCATTGTTTCGAGTTATTTATTTATTTGACTGTAGAGGAACAGAGCGCACACTTCAGGAGAAAATACGAGAGATTGCATGATGTCTAGTTTGAAATTGCAATTAGCATTTCGAAAATCTTGAGATTTTCTCTCTCTTATATGGTTCGCACAAAAAAACCCCTTTATTTTTGTTAGTATTACTTTATGCTGAAGAACGATAACGATCGAAAAGTTGCAATATGCGAGTTTTTGATTTAGAGAAGAGTTTTTCCACGAGTATAAGTAAAAATATTAACACAGTGCCACTTTGTGTTCCGTAAGTTCTTGTAGTATAATGACAAAATTCTTTTTTTTTCTCTCTTTAAAAATAAAAATTAAAATAATCTATGATGGAGAGCAACAACGTAATAAAAATGCATGTTTAAATATTTTGAGAAGATTTGGGACCTAATAACCCCCCTCCAATTTAAATACTACATATTCCCGCGTATAACACTAACTTTGAACGCAAAATAAACACAAAAAATAAAATTAAAAAAATAGATTTCTACATATATCTTAAAACTGCTTACTTAAAAGAAATGATACACCTTATGAACTTTCACTACTAGATAACTAGTTAAAAGTTCATTATATTCGTCTTTCGTTATATCTTCAGGAACATGATCATCACTTAACACCTCACAATAACTCTGATCCATAAATAAATAATTATCATCCGTTCCATCTAAATTGTTAGATACGCTACATTTTTAAACGAATTTTTAATTATGTCAGATTTAATTTCCTTTTATGCTTTTATCACCCATCCACACACTATAGATAGAAACACTGCATATGTATATTTCAGGTTTCTTCGTAAAAAGTGGGTACGCGTTATACGGCGAATATACCGAAAAATTAAGTTTCAGTTTAAAAGCACAGGTATATGTTATACGCCAGAAAATATGGTATGTATTTTACACACAGCACAATAACATTTAAGTGTTTAATCGGAGCCTAAAATGGGGTGACTCTTCTCTGAACTGTTCTTCCTTTCTTTTTTTAAAAAAATTTTTTTAACTGCCAAAATATTTTTTTATCTTCGCATTCGATTCCTGATTACGTATGGTTCACGTTCCATTACTTTTTAAATTTATCAAACCATAAGTTATAAAATATTTGATTTTTTATGTGAATTTTATTTTAAACTAATAATTTATCATTATTACAACATATTTCTGAAAATTAAGTTCATAATTGATGAAAGCAGGTATGAACAGACACACATTTTTACTTTTAAATGTAAATGTTACTAGTTCGAAAAAGTCAAACGATGTTGTTCCCAAGTAATCTTTTTTTCCCGCGTGTAATTCAAGACAGAATGTATTATGTCGCACCTTTTATTTCACTGTTTACTTTCCTTTAGACAATTGCACCAGCTAGCAGACATTAAAATCTGTCGATGAACTGAAAATTCAATGTTTCTCCTACTAAATTTATATAAACACATTTTTATTCCCTTCCAGTCTTTAATGTAAGCGTGGTATCTTACAAACTGTTCCCATCTCTCTCTTTCCCGCTATGGCAGTGTTGATGCCAAAGCTTTAATTCCCCCTTTCGGCCCCAAGATTAACAAAATCCCGATTCTGAACAATGCACCATCTAATCTAGACGGGGCCCCATTCTCCAGTTTCCAACATCATGGCACCTCGGGCTTATTTCATTAGCCCACTGTAATTTTCGGGCAAGGATGGAACGCAACACGTAATCATAGCCGACTTAACACCCTCGGACCACACAATCCCCTTTTCCAGACCACCAAACGATATCTACGCGTCGCAGGGCAGAAGCACCTTCTTCGAATGACACCCCCCTGGAAAACTTTCAATTACCTCCCGGTGACAAGCGTCCCACAACCGAGCGATTCATCAAGACACATTCGCTCCGATGAAGATCCTTTTGCTCTTGAGCCTCCGGAGGGATTCTCAGAGGGAGATGACTCAGTGTGTGTTTCTCGTGGTCATCCATCATCGGATGCGCGGAGAGGAGGAGAAGCGTGGAAAGCAACCAATTAGAGTCAGTCTCTCTCGGGCATGATGTTTATATATCGATGAGGATATCGGGTAGGTTTGCTGCGTGTCTAATTACTACATATATATGTTTGGAAGGAGAGATTTAGGGAGACTCTATATAACTGCTTTTGGGAGAGATTTATTCATAGTTGATTGGGCAGATTGTAACAGGTTCATGAGAATGATAAATGTTCGTTTCATGTCGAAGTGATGGACGATGCTTAGAGAAGATGGTTTTGAGATGCAAATGAGAAGATCGGAATCGTAAGTCAATATAAAACTTCTTTTAAACCTAACCGCCGTACTCAAAAGGAATATTCGGCATTCGCAACTTTTAATCTAATTAGAAGCAAGGCACTATTGAGACGAAAGAGTTCTTTCAGTTGAACAGTTAAACGACGAAATATTAAAATATTTTGGCTGGGATGGTGGCAACAATTATATGTGAATCGATTACTGTATGCTGCATTATTGTCCGATTTTATATCCTAATGAAGTTGTTACGTATGAGCATTAGAATATGTTATTTGTTTGTCTACTAAAATAAGGCATGCTGCTGAATTTGTTATCAACCACCGATACATCAATTTTCATGTAATGTGCTAAATCCAAGACGATCACATGATGAATGCAGTCAAGCGTTCTCCATTGCACTCAAAACTGAAATTAGGACTAGTACTAGTATAATTTAGATAAAATTTTAAATTTGATAATTTATTAAAGCGATGCTCAAGTATTAAGATTATTTAAAAAGTTAAAGAAATTTTTTAAAAAATCTTATATTATACGTGTATTTTTAAATCAAGTGTATTTTATTTACCTGTGTGTGTTATTATTGAGGAAAATTTTTTACTTTTTAAAATAACATTTCTATAAAAAGTAGAAGGCAACAACGTAACGCGTGGACTGATCGGTTGAAAATATGTTATTGTATTTATCATGTGACTTTAACGTCATTACGTTTCATTGATCGTAATACCGACCAACGTGATGATTATGTTACCAATATTTTAATAAATTTCGCAACATACTTTTTGAAATCCTCAGTGAAATATAAATAATAAGAAATCATAAGGTTCACTAATAATCAATGGGAAATTCAGGGATGTTTGTCGTACTGAATGTTACACATACTTCATGGTTAAGTTTGAAAATTTTACCTGATTTCATGTTTGGGGAAATGCTAATAAAACGATAAGTTATTTAAAGACAGTTATGGAAATGAAAGAAGACCCATATAAAGTCCAGCTTTACTAATATTAATTTTGAGTCACTGACTAAGAATTAAAAAAAATTACGAAGCGAAGGATATAAAAAAATTAGCTCTTATGGAAATTAAATGACTCATAAGATCCAGCTTTACTAAGAGTCATTTTGACTAAGAACAAAGAGTAGTTATGAAGCAATGGAAATTTCTTTTTCGCATAGTAAAGAAACCACGTATCTGAAATAAAACATTTTAATAGTTGCTCTTTCTGTTGTTTTAGTTATTTAGTAGTATACTCTTGGTTTACACCGTTATTTTTAAAAAAAGATTTGCGTTTTTATGAAAATTATTCAATTACAAAAACGTTTTCAATTGGTTTAAGTTAAATTTTGGGTTTTACACGCTTGAACAAAGATACTTTAGCAGTTATTTTGTTATGTCCCATTTTTTGGCGGCTTTCTCACAATTCTCGAGCCAATAATATTTAAGTCAAAAAGAAAACAAACTAACCGCATTATAAAGCCAACCTTTTTTCATAACAAAATAAGTAATAATTTTATTAAAACTATAAAAATAAATATGTTTCAATGTAAAGTTTCACAAATAAACCAATTTTGCAATCAAAGGTTTATAATTGACCTTTGATTTTTTGCTTATTATTATTATTATGCTTCTACAATGCATCATAAATTAATAGGGAGGAATGCAATATCGTTATAAAGATTAAATTTAGACCAATCAAATTCTCCATAAAGAATGTTCATCGAAAGGTAATCTAAGTTGACATGCTTATCTGCTTTAAAGGTATTATAAATATAAAACATCACGACATAAAAAAACAGCGTTGTCTTTTTATCTAGGACATGTTTTTAAAACACTTAAGAAAAACCTTCTTATTAAAATGCACTCGTATTAGAAGAAAAATACAAATTCATGCATAAACACACAAGTATTTTATTTAGAATACTTATTTCGTTCTTATATTATTATCAGATAGTTTTTCCTTTCAAAAATATAATTTTTCATTTTAATAATTTAAATTTTCTGGAGGTAAATAGCAAATTTTTATAAATCGGATTTCTAGAAGACTCTAATATCCATATAAAATAAACTCTTATAATCACATTTTTAAACTTCCTTTTAAATTTAACAGGTTTCTAGCAATGTAAAAGGAGGAGTATTTTCGGAACCTGAAGATAAATATCCCACACACATACATGAAGGTATTTATAATTCGTATTTTTAAGTGGAATCATACGGGAAAGAATAAACGAAGAATACAAGTATGTGTTACCTACTTAAAATTCCTTCTACATTATTTTTAAAAAAGGACTTTACACACAATTATTTTTATTAATACATATTAAATATTTAAGGGATCGACGTTTTGGAATACTTTGTGTTAGCTCAGTAATTCGTGAAAACGTACGTGATAAAAAAATATTCCAAAATTCTTTATTACAGAGTATCCGTAGAAATGGAACGCTTGCTTCTTTTTTCTCATCATTAAGTAAGAACACTACAGCAAAACAGAACTCGAACCATAGAATTGCAATGGGCTTAATTCATGAGACGTCATAGTCACATGATAATGATAACCACAGAATTCTAGCCAATCAGTTTAAAAACTCGCATGACGACATAATCACACGCGCTTCGTTGTAACCAACTTTTGCTCTTTACAGAAACTTTATATGCATAAAATAAGATTTATTTTATTTTTTATTTTAAAAAATCTTTTTGAAGAAATATTTTTTTATAACATGTATATATATTTATCCAATTACGAAATTTGAAATGTTATCTAAGTGTTGCAAATAGAACAACAAGTACAATAAGTTTACTGTCTATTCTGAATTCAATGGAGAACACTTACTGTCTATTCTGAATTCAATGGAGAACACGTGCTTGTCTTTATCATGTGACCGTCATGAATTGAGCCCATTTGACGTCAATTCTTTCTTTTCACATTACAGTTACGGGAACAGTTATTAATGAATAGCAAACGATTTAAATGAAACTAATAAAATGTATTGCACAACCAAACGATTTTTTAAGTTATGATAAATTGGAATTTTCAACACTGTTAATGGAAGATATATAACAGTTTTAATTGCTCATTAATGAGCTATGGTTTTCAAAGTTTAAAAGCTTCTATGCACACAAAATACTTAGAGCTAGAGAAATTCTCCCCAGCTCTCTCTTTACAATATCAGCATCAAAATAGCCCTTGCAGCCTAGCCAAGAGTCAATAAAAAGACAGCAATTCAACAAACAATGCAAGCAACAGGATCAAAGGGAGATCTATAAATCAATGCTGCCAAACATCTGAAACTAGGATAGCAAGGGGACAAATTAATCACAGGAATAGGGATTTGCAGATTAAGATCATTCACAGTCATTAGTCACTGTAGAGATTTAAGTGACTGTCGTCGGGTACTGAAATGTGCCGGGAGGCGTGGTAAAGGATTAAGAAAACAGGTACTAAAGTCAGATCTTCTGAGATGCTATTATTCTTAGTGAAATTTGGGTACTCCAGGCTAACATTTTAATTCCTTCCGGATTTAAATAGATGATCACAATAATGGAACGCAAAATATAATTGGTAGAAAGATACGACTTTTGTCTTTTAATTAACATGGAATTTGTGTGAGCTTTGAAACGGGTATAAAATGAATGAATAGTAAAATACAACGATTAAATAAATTCGAACGAATTCTTAAAATACATTTATTGCTAATTAAGCATGAAACAGACGATACCCTAAATATATTTGTTAAATATAGAAAGTGATTATTATTAAAGTTCTAAAAACAAAATGCTGTAAAAAGAAAACCAGTGATCAGATTGACTTCAAATTTTAAGTGAATATGTATATATTTGAAAAGAGGGGGACGATATAGCTAAGGAAAAAAAAGTTCCAAAGTGTATCCGTAGTGTAAGCGACATAACGGAAGTAGATTCGACTACTAGTGGCATTTTGATTCGAATTCGACGTCTTGGGCATGAGTTGCATATTAAACCAACTGCACTGTTTAATGTGCATGATTGTTTTGGGTTTTTAATAAAAAAAATTGACTTTCAAGTCAATCAGTAATTGTCGCACTGTTAGTAAAAAAAGCTCACCTATCTCGGCAAGGTAGTACCAAATTGGGTGGGAAAAGCTGGTTTTAAATTGTCCTTGGGTCAAATAAACCGCATAAAAGACAACAATGAAAACGCCAATTTTTTTCTTCTACCACAAACCTTTTCTCAACTCTTCAAGAATCTTCAGTTCAAATTTGAAGTCATTCTAAGCAGTGATTCTTTTTTACAGCATTTTGAAAGTGGAAGTTTAATTGTATAATCCGGGGGTGTCCGGACTCCTAGGACACCCCCCTTGTGTGCGCCACTGAGTCGGGGTATAATTTCGCAAGCAAATTATCTTTAGTTGGGGCCGGAGACGAAAGAAAATAATTATTTAGAAAATAAAATGTTTGTAAAATCTTAGATAACGCAAATACAAAATCGCAAGCCGAAGTTATTTTGATGTAGAAGGTCTTATAAAATTTAACAAAGTAGTCTCTGCCGGGTCAAAGAGAGAGAGAGAGAGACTTTTTTCTTCCTCAAAATTTCCTCGTAGCATACTAATAATTTTTTTAGTCCTTGTTTCATTGAAAAATTACGCTCTTCGTTGGAGTTCGTATTTTCAAATATTTGATCTATTTTTCAATTAAACTGAGGCTTTCTGTCAAATTCCCAACCGTCATTCGATCTTCTGATTGAACTGGGTCTAAAGATTCAAGTTCTTCAATGTCTTGCTCTTGCTCATGCATTTCTATAAGCTCATCAATTGTCAGCTTCCGATTGTGGAAATCCAGCAGTTCTTGTACGTCATCACTATTCACTTGTAAATTTATTTGCCTGGCAAGATCAACAACTTCTTCAATCAGATTACCAATTTCATCAAGTTCTGATAGTGATTCCACCCGTGACTGGGGGGAGGGGTGGACGAATCCACGAGATTTAAAAATCGCGTAGCTCCGAGTTCGCTTAAGTCGAGGTCTTTCTGTACTATAGTCAATTAATTCTTTCCAGAGATAGCAGAGAAATACAAAGGGATGAATTTTATACATATAATACATTACAACATAAACTTGGATTTGTAATTGAAGTTATTCTCAGTATATATACAAAGAATATTCTTTTGTTAATTGAATATTCTTTTTTTAAAATAATCGATGTTTTGTTTTAAAAAGTTAAAAATAGAATGGTTTCGCTTTATAACAACACTTCGACATCCAATCATATGTAATCATAAGCAAAACGTGACACACACACACAGAAATTAAATATAATTCAAACGAACAAAACAGAAAGAAAATAATTCTATTCTAATATTTCCATATGCTCCGATTACAAATACAGTCATAAGAGAAAGTTTTGGTTTGTCATTTGAATACAATGGGAAGTGCAACATTTAAGAGGGAACAGTTAAAAAACAACTGAGTCATCTTTTCCGTCTCGCATGCTACCACACTCTTTACTTTTATGACTTCTCCCTCCGATAAAACAGGACATAAAAACAAAGAAAGTTTTCTGAACGCACTTTGATGAGGGTCTATAAATAAAAAGTGTTAAGTGTGAAGAACTAACTGAAAGAACATATGTTTGTTTCAATTAAGCCAAATGGATTTCGAAAATAGTTTTTGTTTTGTATGATTCAGATTAGATGTGTTCAGTCCGATAGGAGACTTGGAAAAAATTTTTGGCGGTCATTTCAGGGTTTTTATTGATACAGCTTAAAATTCCCATAGAAATACATTACCAAAAAACAATATCTTGCGTTCTAATAACCATAGCGCAAAATCAAAGCCATATTTGTGCTCGAGGGAAGATTTCCCATCGATATACGCCAAAAATTTAAAAAGCGACCCGTAAATTCTGTTCACAGCACATACTGCAAATGTTAATAAATTGGAGGGACGATTTTATAAAAGAGGTTCTTTGATTTTGAAGATAAAGTTACTGGAATTTCGCAAAATAAAAACATGATTAAGACTCCCCGGTAAAAATTCGAGTCAAATGGGTCAGTTTGATAACTTTCTGGGATCAAAATGGTTTAGGTTTTCGCGAGAAAATCGAGACGTGCTCGAGCCAAACTATCGGAACACCGGACCCAATGAGAAAGATATAGAATGCAGCAACTTTTGAACTAATTAGAATTTTTCGAAAAGCGCCACATATGTTCTTGATCAGCGTTGGATTTTACATCAGTATACCGAGTTTGATGAGAATCGAAAGGGGAGGAGGAAATTCGTCAATCGCACGGAAATCTTATAAAAAAAAAGGCTGAAAAACGAACATTTTGCATTATAATAGGTATTGTAACGATTCAGATCCGTGTTCACTACGATATTAGACTTGGAAAAAAAAATTTTTATCGGTTATTTCAGTGTTTTTATTCATACGGCCTAAAATCCCCACAAGACATTGCCCTTTACCAAAGGGCAATATCTCGCGTTCTAATAATCGTAGCACAAAATATAAGCTATATTTGTACTCTGGAGACGATTTCGGATCGATACATGCAAGATATTCGAAAATTTAATACAGTGTAAAAACATTTAATACAGTGTAAAAAATATAACAGTCTTTGAGCATATGTACTTTAATAACAGAACAATTGTTTTGTAAAAGAAAGTTCAAAATTTCCTATTTTTTTAATACTGAATTTTAAACTTCATTATGATTATAAATTGTTATGAAAACTATTTATAAACTATTATTTACTTATTATTATAATTTTCTGTAATAGTTGCAGGAGGAAAATAATTACAACTAAATATATCTAGCATTTATTTTTCGAGTATATCATACAAAAAAACACAGTAATATATCTATTTGTTATACAGAATACAACACTGAATTTTAATATTCGTATTCCAAGAATTCGAGATTACATCAATAATTAATTTAATATTTGAAGCAGAAAGTTTGTGTTCTAATTCAAATTTCATTGGAATTTTGAATCAAATTTGATTCAAAATTGGCGATGAAGGGAACAAAATTGTACCAAATCGAGCCAACAGTTCGTTTTGTTGTATGAGGCTTTTATTTTATACGAAAATATTTCACCAAGTTGGCGATAAATAAAGATATGGATTAAAATAAGATCGAATGGTTATAAGGAATCAAAGAAATAATTGGAAATAAGGGGTTAAATTCATAATTTTAAGTCAATATAGTCATTACCATTTTGTGTCGAGATCTTCAAATGATTCATTTTTAATTTGGCTTAGTTGTTGGCCTACTTTTGGGCCAAAAGTTTTCGGTATTGCAGATAATCATAGTTTTTCTTTAATTATTCTTTACATTTTCCCATAGTATAAAATTGCAGAAAGAATGTTATGTTAACCTTATGTAACCTCTCTCTCTTTTTAAGAGAAACTAAATGCCAATCTGGCACAAAGTAACCTCTACTCATAACCCAAAATAAATCTTATTTTAAACATTAAAACAAATACAAAATAGAACTAATATCTGAAAAATCTATAAAAGTACTTTAAAAAAATGAACTTGTTCCTTACTGATGTTACATGCCGATTTTATTAATTTTCCAACCAATACTAAATTATATTAGCCGCAAATAAAAAGTAACTTTGTAAAATTTTACAAAGCATACATATTTTTGCTTTTACAATAACGCGTCAAACAATTCAATTATTTGATTCGTGTACGAATCCTGTAATCTTGGGAAAAAAAACAAAAATCGTCTGCTTCATTTTCGACCACACCAACCAACATTTCTTTTTACCAATATATAAAGCAGCTTACAGTTATTTGGGGATGCAACATTAAGTATTAACATATGACAAAACACGCATCAATCAAATCAAAAACTGGAGCGCCCTGAAACTAAATTTATGGAATACTGGTGCAGATGATTCTCGGTATGTTTTGTCAGTTGCACGCGAAAGTGTGATTGAGGAGCTACATCAAAACCCTGACATAACTAATTCATTCCAAACAAACAGACGATATAAATTTTACGTCACATGCAGTATTGTGCTCTCTGGTATTTATATTATTTTTTTAACATGCTATTATTATTGGGAGAAGTATGACAGGCTAGGAAGATTCAGAGAGGTAGGTTCGTATCAATTCTCAAAAACTTATCTTTTTAGAGACTTTTTTTTGCTTTTCCCGTGTCAAACCAAAACAATATTCGGGTAATTGCATTCGTATCTGAAAGTTTTCAAGAATTGATGTGTGTCAGATATCCAGCTGTTATGAAATGAATTATTTAATGTCATTTTTTTTTATCAATAGATAAGCGAAAACATACGAAAAAAGCCGTTTTAGATAATGCCGCGAAACAGTAATAATGCATTTAAAGTTATATAATTTAGATTACCAGTGGAAATAAAATTTATAAATCTTTTTTCTTTCATTCATCGGTTTTACAATTCCAATACTGCAGATTTAAACTTACATTTTTTTCATTAAAATTTATGTAATGAGTATATTATCTTCCTCAAATGGAATTAATTCCACTACAATAATTTTGTGAACATGTAATTATTTTTGTATTTGCCAATTAGCCCATTGCCTGGTAAGTTGGCGGAAAAGAATCTGCGCCAACATTTTATAATTATTAAGATTATTTTATTGTTAAATTTTGAAACGAATTTTGTTAATCTAGAAAATCTGGAAATAATTTCTTTGTAAGTTTTTTCTTTTCCAGATTGGCAACAGAGGATAATGTTGACATTGGCTAACTAGAAGCGTTTTTTAATAGCGGTAGTTAGGCAAAATGAATACAAAGTGATTTAATGATTTTTATGCAGTTTTACCTTTCTTTAACTATAAAGGACCAGCAAGTCTAAAGGTTGCTTCATGTTGATTGTTTTTTAAACTATTTGAAACGTTACATACATATATGCTTTATTGCAAAAATATTTTTCCTTCCTTTTTTATTCGAAAACAAACAAAGAAAAAAAAAGAGGGAGAACATACGGGATATATTTTCTATGTCAGGGGTCGCCAACCTGTGGCACGCGGTACAATCTTAACGTCACGCTGCACCTATACAAATTAGTCAAAATTTGCGGAATTATTCAAAAATCTGGAAGATAACTCCAAAGATAAATCTCGACAGCTCCGATAAATAATAGTTGGATGTCATTTCTGGAGGTATTTAATTGTTTGAAGAGAAAGTTGCAAGTGCTCAGCATTTGGTTCTACATATCTATGTGAACAAATCTTTTCTCATTGGAAAAGTATTTTGAGTCTGCAAAGAAATTGTTGGTTGCTTAACAACTTTTGCTCCCTACTCTCTCTCAAATGAGCTTTCAGAATGGTGTGAAATATTAAGTCATAAAACAGAGAGGTGCAAGGAGAGACAAAAGGTTTCCATTAAAATGTGTAACTAATTGAAGGAATATTCATATTCTGATGTTCGTATTTTAATAATTAGTTTAATAGGTACTTGATACAAAATGTGCACTATTTTAATTTATGTTAAAAATATCTTTGAATAATGCATAATTAAAAATAATAAAATTAAATTCCTCTGTATTCTTGACCTCTGTCCCTTAAATTCGCATGCATTGCCCCGGGATCAAATTGTTTCAAATATAGAGTGCGGACCCCTGAATCATATTGGAAGATTGGCTTGCACACCACAGCAACAAGGCTGCCGACCCCTCTTCTATAGTAACCGATGGGAGATACAATTTTAACTCTTTTAATGTCCATTATTTCTTTGAATATCATGTAAAAATGTTAATACTTTCGTTTATGCCTTTGAAATGTACTAATACACATATCCTTGAATCAAAGCCTCTTCATAATTTCGTTCCCGATTTTAAACGAATTTTTCTATTTCATTAAATACGCCACGCGTATAATACATTAAATATAAAAACTCAGAAATCCGCAATGATTTGAAACCCAACAAATTCCGCAAGCTGATTTGCATTTAAAAAAAAAAACAAAAAAACTAATGGATAATTTCATAAACTTGGAAAAGTCCTTTTTAACGAAATTCAAAATTAATGCATTTTACCCCACGAATTCCAGGAACAAAAAAGCATATCGCATCTACCACTTACAGGAACATCAAAACAAACGGAACCATACATCTGTCTGAAATACTACTTTATGGAAGGGGGTGGAATAGCAAAAAAAAAAAAAAAAAGAAAAGAAAAAATGCATGAATGAAGCCTATAAAAAACTGCAACTGGTTGATTCTAGAAGCCTTTTTCTCCTCCCCACCCACGAAAACAGCCCACTGTTGTAATATTCCGCAATAACATGAATTGATTTCATTAAATAGAAAAGTAAAAAGAAAAGAGGAATAAGAGCTAAAAAAAAAAAAAAAAAAATAAAACAATAAGAAAGGGCATCAAGTCGGGGGAGGAGGGATAATTCGACCAAGGTCACACGAAAAGCCAGGCTATATCGGGTTTCAAGAGAGTATGAAAGGGAGAGGGTAAAAAAATTGCATTTACTCCCTCACCAAGTTTGCTTTCGGGACCGCCAACATTCCTACACTGGTGGATTCCAGAGTAGAAACAGTGGGCGGATTAGCTGACCATGCACAAGATATTTTCAAAGATTGTCTTGGTCGGAGGGAACAAATCAATATCAAATACGATTGGTTATAGTTCGAACTGACCGTGAAAAAATTTTTTGATTTATACTTCATTATTATCAGTCTGGACATCGTAACAATAAAAAGGAAGTCATAGCAATATTATTTAGCTTTCAACTATTTATGTTGTATTTATCGTACACATCGTCACATACATTTTTTATACTATAAAACTTAAAAAAAAAAGCATGGCTCATAATTGCAGTGTTATATGAAACTGCCCTCTACTTTTAAAAACATAGAATTAAGATCATTTTTTGCTTATGTTCTTATCAATGAGAATTTTTGTATACACTACAATATAGGTAAATAATTATAATCGTTCCTGTAAATAAAAATTTAAGCAAATCAATTTAATGATATTTACCAATCCGCATACTCACTAGAAAGGAAGAAAAAAATTATATTTACTTGAACAATAAAGGATTCTCAACTACAGAGACATTTCGATAATTTTACCTAGTTTTTCTTATAGTAAACTAAGAGCTATGACGAAAAAAGTAGTTTTATCCTTTAAAACTAAGACAATTAAAATTTTTAATAATTATTTAAAAACCAATATGCATTATAACCCATACCTATGCTAAAACATAAGCCTTTCTAAATTCATTCGAACAGTAGAATACTGTATCATACCTTTTATACAAAAAAACTATCTATGTATCTATTTTCGAATGGATGCAAAATAAAATTAAAAAAAAAATTAAGAGAATTTCCATTTTAGTTTTGACCTCAGAAAACGGCCGTACTTCTACTCATTACTTATAAGAATAGGGGGGAAAATCGGAAATGAAGATTAATTTAAGGATTATTGATTCAACGATATATATATATATATATATATATATATATATATATATATATATATATATATATATATATATATATATATATATATATATATATATATATATTTAAATAACTAGTTTTGCGTGAAGCAGTTCGGATATTCAAATACAGGACAGGAATATAAATTTTCTAAATATTTAAAAACCAAATTTCCCGCATGATTATAAGAATTAACGGACACTTCTCAGCAGTTTAGTATAACCTTAGATTTCTTACGGAGTCAACCTAGAAAATGGCCTAAGGGCGTAATAAGGAAAACACAACCAAATATTTGCAACTTGTTTCACTATTCAATTGTACATTGTATTGTTTCGAAAAAAAAATAAGAAAATATTTATGATAAATGAGATTTTTAGAGGGGAAAAGGCACAGAATTATCCCTTTGGCCTAGGGAAAAAATGTGCAATATTTACAAAAATTGAAAAATTTAAGATAATAACTGTAGTAATAATAAAACTGTAACAATTTATAGTATTACATAGCGCGCAACAATGCAAACTTTAAATTTTTTTTTTGTTAAAGCAGGTTTCTTTGATTTTTGCTTTTAATATAGTGGATTCACAGGAAAACAAAATACACGGAGCAAGTCTGATTACACTTTTAATTGACTAGCTCATTGTTCTGTTAGGATTTTCCTACTCTTCTGTATGAGAATAAAAGATGCGAAAGTACATATTAAAGATGATTTCAAATTTTACACGATATAAGGTTTTCTATAAATGTAAAAACCCACACATTCAAGGAGTGAATGGTAGAACTATCATACATGTATTCTAAACGCACACATAAGACACAGTAATACTCTTTCTGTATCAGAAAATTCAAGCTTGAAACTAAGCAATTTTTTTAACTACACAAAAAATAGAATTTTTAAAATTAAAAACACTGAATATAATGATTTAAAATATTCTAGATTATTTAAAGTAGCACAAATATTTTAACCATGGTGGATTGTTTTCGTGAGTAGTGGAGGAAAAACATTATAATTCGCCATACAAAATAACATTCTTTTTTTATTCATTTTTTACTGAGTTCCAGTAACCATATAATTAAGGCGCGCCATATTTTTAAATTACTTATCCTTTTCAAAAAATGACACAAGTTAGTTTAAGACAAACAAAAATATTAGAGAATTAAAAAAAACCACACACAAAAAAAGAAAGTCATTAAAAGGAAATTTAAATACAGAGGAAGATGATGCAATTATGTTCTCTAAATCGCTACTTCTACAAAAACACAGCTGCATTTTAACTACATTTAGGTTTAAATAATGATAGAGTACCCAGAGAAAGAGTTTTTCTTTTTTTTTTGTTACACAGCTTAAAAGTTTTTATTTCATACTTTTCCAAATTTTTAGAAATGGGAGTTACGTTCTTCTAAACAATGAAATGCTTATAAATTAGAATTTTGAACAATAATAAAAAATACTTTAATATTACGAAAAAGAAAATGAATTTAAAATATGCTTTGTTAATAATTTACTATATATGTTTAAACTTTTCTTTGCTAAAGAGAAAGGAGATTTTTAACGGGAAAAAACATTTTTAACAACGATAAAAGAATTTTTAAACTTCAATACTTTTTAACAAAAAGTACTAAGGAATGTAATTTTTAAACGTGCCATAATTTGAGAGATTTTTTTTTTGTTTATTTAAAAAATAGTTAATATAAAAAAAATTGTGATACATATATTTTTAATTTTTATGCTGAACGATTAATTTTTATTTCCAGAATCTCTTAGATTTTCTAAGTTTATCATATAAAATATTTATTAATTTATAGTCTTAAAATAAATGCATTTATCACTTAAAAGATTCAAAACTCGAAGAAATTTATGGATTTTCACTGTAATACGCTCTACAAACACTTTGCCCCTGTTAATAAAAAAAATATATTTAAAAAACATAATTTCCATTTATTTTCAAACAATAATTCCCATTATAAATTCTACAAAGCAAAATAAACTTTCTTTCAAATTATAAAGGTTTCTTTTTGTGAACAATGTATAAAATATTCGCATAACAAGAAAAACAGCGTTTCACGTCCTTGCAAAAAATAAAATCGCTCAAAATTTGATGAGGTTTCGGCAACTCCGCCTGTCAGGGCTTATTTCAACTGTCTATATATTTCAGCAAATCTAAATATTTTAAGTGCAGCTGTATCATGGAATTATTACATAAACTTGCAACTTAATATTTTTTTATCCCTTCAAGAAGAACACAGTACGATTCAATTGACAAAAATCGGTCAAAAAAAGTCAAATCTAATTATTTTAGCGTAAATTATTCTTTATATACTGTAAAATCCGGCGTATAACGCGCACTTTGAACGCAAAAAATGACATCGAAATATTAGGGTGCGCGTTATACGCCGAGTATAAAAACGATAGCTTTAAAAATAACAGAAAAGATAAGCATTGATAAAAATTACTTCTACACATATAAAAATACAGTTTATTTAAAAGAAATGGCATACCTTATGAACTAAAAGAGTCCTAGAGTTCTAGAAATATACTATTATTTCAAAAGACTGGAATAATATTTCCAATAAATGACTTCAAAACATAAGAACATTGCATTCTATCATTTCTTTTTTTTTCTTTGAAAAAAAAGGCGGTGCGCGTTATACGCCGGATTTTACGGTACTTTTCTATAACCTCACAAAATTTGAAAGCTCTAAACTTAAAAAACGCAGAATTATGATAGCTTTTACGTTCGTTTTTATTCACATCCTTATGGGAAAATCAAAATTTTAAACTAACTTATCTCAGAAAGATAAAATATTTAATTTGTCTTCATTTAAAATGCTAAGGCTTTTTTTCTATTGTTCCTAATGCTTTGAATTTTTTACCAATTGCTAATAGTATATGTGACAAAAGTTGGTATGCATTTTTGAGTCAAAGCAATACTTATTTTTTAAAAAATAATTGAACTCAGAATTTATACATTTTTTTTAAGGAATTTTCAATAAACATTCATAAAAAGAAGTATTGTACGAATACCACAATCATGTTATCGCAAAACCCATACCAACTTTTGTTATACATAGCTTGACGTACTTGTAAATTAAATTTCATGTGTATACGTAAATTTTTGTAGGGGGGGGGGAATAGCATTTTAAAATCACTTCACAAATTTTAAGTTTTATCCTTAAAAAATTAAATAGCTAACATTTTATGAAATTTTAAGCACAAAATCTATTTTACATAGTATACACACATAGGACAACCAAAAAAATTTTGAAAACCCTTAAATTAAACCCTTAAATCATACCAGTACTGCATAAATTTCTTTTAGAAAGTGTGCAAGCATTATTTTTTAATATGTATACGATCCCTTTGCAACCATCAATGCATTTAGACATCATAATAATGACATTGTACCGGAAATGAAAACATTTTTGTTTATTAACAAGAAAAGCAGAACTATTTAAGACTGAATCATTCTATAAAAGGCATGGAAGCGGAAAATGAGTACAAGCCTCGTGTTAAATTATCAAATACATATCAATTGAGAATTTTAATTAATCACGTAAAAAAACAATTAAGTTAGAATGCAAACAGACTTTTACATTAAATATTTTATGACACAAAATAAAAGAATATCCATACTTCGGAATTTTTTTTACACGCAACTTAAAATATTTCAACATATATATTTAGACAATCATTTATTATAAGAAAAGTTTGCATAGTAATAATTTAAAAAATTACTTTTTGAATTAAGTCACAAATGGTTATAGAAGCAAAGAAAATGAAATTGGCTTACTTCAAAATTTTCATTTCATTATCTCTAATTATGCAAAACAAGAGTTAAATAATAAAAATTAAAAATATATATATGTATAAGCACATCAGATACAATTCACTTTCCTTTTAATCAACTACAGCTACCCTAATAGCTCATAATAATTCACAATAATCCTTCATTCTTTACTTCCAAATGTTCGAACAATTATTTTTAAATCTTTTTGAGCAAAAATTATTTTTTTTCCTTTTAACTCTTTCATGCTATTGATAAATTCAATTCTCCCTTCACCCCAAAAAGTCTCATATATAAAAGATAAAAAAAGTAAAACAGGAAGAATGGAAACAAAGTTTTCGAACAGTGTGGGCAGAGTCAATTACGAATGACCCGCCTTTTAGAATAGTTCAACATGTGCTTCTTATAGAGATGCAATTGCAACACAAATTTTTCGTGGTAAATCACGATAATACTAAAATTCCTTATTGAAGTGAGAAGAAATGACTTACCTAGAAAGATAAACCTTTCCAGGACCGTGTAAATCGACGGAGATCAAGCGTTGCTGGATGTGAATTCCGGATTGAAAAGTGAGGTTTGTCGAAATGAAGTCGAAATACTCCGAAAACACTTGAGCCATTATGCTATGGAAACCAGATGATTGAAAAATGTAGCGCCATCTGTTGGAACAAAGGAAAACAAGAACTCCAGTATTCTTTTAATAAAAATGGATATTTATGTATTTAAGAAAATATTTTAGGAACTTCTGAGAGTAAAATTAAATGTATATTTATTTCTTTGTCTATTGTATTTGTTTTTTTAATGTATTAGTGGAAACTGTTTAAATAATGTTAAATAAAAATTTGTTTTCGTATAATGATTATTTGTTTCAAAATAAGTTGCTAAATTAAATTAATAAAATTTTTAAAAATCTTATGCATTTAACGAGATTGTAAAAATAAATGTTTTAAAATAAAAGTTATGATTTTTCGCTTATAATCGTTTGAGAAAAATATTATGGATGCTTCTCAATTAAAAGGAGAATCTTTTGTGTACAACCAATCTACTAAAATAAAATTAAATAAATAAATAAAAACTTTCTTGCACAAAACGTTTTTCTCTTTTTCATAACATATATAGTAAACATAACAGGAAATTAAAAATGTCAATAGAATCTAAGTAGAGATGATAATTTATAGTTGTATTCATTCATGAAACAATTGTAACAAAATTAAAAGAATTGAGCTGTTGTATAATTTAGCACGATGGGAAAAAGGAGAAACCATTAAAAAAACTAATAACCCTTCCATAGTAGTTATGCCGTTAAAGAGAAATGAATACATACATATAAGTAACAAGAATAAATTCAATTCAATAAAGAATGACCTAATTCTTTTTTCAGGCGAATAATTTTCAAGAACAACAATAAAAAGTCTATCAGATATCATTTATCGTACCCAAATTAATCGTTATGTTATTACAGACTGAGAATATGGAATAAAAATTATTATTCGCTCTTTCGGCTTCTTTATTATAGAAATTAACAAATATGTATTTCAAAAGTTCTATAAAATTATTAAAATAATCATGAATTAATATATTTTGGACAAATTTTACAGATCTTTCGAATGCATTTTTCACAATAATAAAACTATTTGAATAATTTGAGTAAATAAAAATATCGTTTGCGGAGATTAAAAAAATAGAAATACCTATTATGAATTACAAATGAAAAAAATAGCATATTATTAAACAAATAAAAACACAACAGAATGTTATTTAACATAATGTATGTCATCATATATTCTAAAGACTGTGCGAATAATGAATTCAATTGATATGAAACATCTACAGAATTGCTTTAAAAATTGTCCACAACGTTTATAATTAACACACTGTTACCGCTATTATTAAATTCATTTTACTAAACAAATGGCGAGTGAGTGAAGATTAACGTCGCACTGTTCAGCTGCACGAGGGCTTTTGGCGACGGACCACGTAAATTTTGAACCATGGTCAAGTGACGTGGACGACACCTGAGCTGGCACCCCCCTCTCCTAGCTACCACACCACACCAACGGGAGGACATTTCAGCTCTCGACAGATTTAGCGTGCATCGCTGCCCTACACGGCGGGTCTTCAGTGGTACTGGGCTCGAACTCGTGACAAAGCCAGCCACGATCCGATGCCTAAACCACTCGGCTACCGCGGCCACTAAACAAATGGCATTTTACGTGATTGGAGAGAGTAATTCGCATTTAAGTATGGCCGATAACATTAAATGATGTACGCTGCGGAATGTACCATAATCCAAACAACATTCGAAATCTTTGTATCTATCACAGGAAAATGATGAAATTAGGACTTTCATTGAATCCCTAAGGGAGAAGATCAGTTCACACAAGTTGTTAAAATAACGTCTCTTTGAGCTCCTATCCCTTATGTAAGTAAGTAATTTGATCAAAAAAAAAAATGAATGTCTCACCCCCTGGACAGCATTTTGCCAATGAAAATCCTGACTAGTTCATTTCATTATTTCACTGAAACAGATCAGGGTTTGATAAAATCACTTACTTTCATCATGGAAATGACCTTGAAGAGACATTATTTTAACATCTCCCGTCAAGTGATCCCATCCCTTAGGGATGGTGTGAAATCCCTAAGGGATGGGAGGGGAGACACCTGAGGGGTCCAGTCCTTGTACTTCCTAACCATACAGGTAGTACTATCGATCCCCTAAATTCCAATCCCATGTCTTTAAAAAAAAATGGCTGACTTGCTCATTTCATCATTTCACTAAAACAGTTCGGGGATTTGATCAAATCATTTACTTACAACCTCAAAGAGACGTTATTTTAACATCTAAACCTGGTTTTTGATTTTTAACTGATGATTTTAATCGTTTTACACAAGTGATTTTTCAAAATATATTCAAAAACAGTTCTTTTTACAGTATGATTAACGAAATTTTAGCAACATTGGAACGGGTAACTTTAAACAATATAAAGAGTAAAAGAAATTAGATTCTTTTTCAGAACTAGGCTTAAAATAAGTATTTTAATTTTTCTTAAATATATACGATAATTTTCCTTTCATTGTTTAGTTAATTTATAATTATCATTTAAGGGATCGAATTTAATATAAAAAGTAGATATTTTATTTTCAAATCTCACACAATGATTAAATACTCAGTGAATTTCTATTCTACTTAAATATTCTAAATTCTGATATTCTGAATTTCAGTTACTAAAGTAGAATATATTTAAATACTATTTTAGTTTTAAAAAAAGTTTCACAGCCGTTTTTGTTGCTGTTAGGAATTATAAACAGTTTATTTCTCTCTCTCTGTGTCTCAGAGTAAATTATCACACAAATATTTTTTTTAAAAAAAGCATTGAATGCAAAAGGGATATATAGGTTTAGAATATCACTAACTCTTTTCATTGTGCCTTTATATACATGTAAGTTAGAAAAGAAAACCAGTATGTATGTGTGTAGTATAGACGTGTTTATACATGTTTAAGTTAAGGAAAAAAAGAAATTTATTTTAAAACAAGACGGATCCACATACAGTGGCAGAGGAGGGAGGGATTATCCTAAAAAACAAGTAAAAGCGCCAAGGAGCTAAAAAATAAAAATCTATTGGTCTATGGGAGGGGTTTAAACCCACTAACACGACCCTAGTGTACGTCACTGGGTTGAAGCAGATATATGAATATATTCTAAGTTACATTTCTAGACTGATCTGAAAAAGAGAACACCGTCGCAAATATATGCATTAAATGACACAAAAGTACAACTCCATAACGTAAAATGCATAACAGACATACACGAATAAATTTTGTATCATATCTGGTGGATTATTTATTTTACTACAACAGGGAAAAAATCGTACCTTATGTATAAAATTTTAAAGAAAACTACAATTATCTTTGTACTAAGAACCATCACTAACATTTAATGATACAAGAGCATTAAAATAAGCATTTTGATTAGATGTATACACACACGCCTACCACATTCATTTGTAAACTTTTAGGTATTTACACAATACAAGAGTCTAGTTTTCTATGCAAAGATCCATAAATCAAAGGCAGATTGAATTCTCACAGCAACTATCACACCAACCCCTATTCGCCGAAACATAATAAAACATTGAACCCGGGATAATCCATCAGAATAATTCCACTTTCATACATAGCATCAACGGTCACTGCTCTCACCACACTGAAACAATAGAATTCAAAAACTGTTCCTCTCTGAGAACGTTTCCGATCGTTATAATGCTTTTTATTATCCGGGGAACACTAACTTGCCAACAAGGACTTAAGCTGCAATGGAAAATCTTTTGATGCCTTAAGACCGCAATAGAATATTTGTGATCCAATCAAGCCACACACTTTCTTCCAGTAAAGGGGCAGGGCCGGTTCTAGCAGTTTTGACGCCCCGGACAAAAATGGAAAATGCCGTCTCTCTCTCTCTCTATATATATATTATTTTAAGTCTCAAAAAATTCGAAATTAAGGACATAATAACGTCATTATTTCAAGCGAGTGAAATGTAAGATAGAGGTGTTCATTTAAGCAGGCCAATTTCTTCGAAAAATAGTCTACTGATGGTGGTAATTACAAGAGATTTTTTAACTTATAGTAGCTACACTCAAGGCTAAAATAAAACATTTCCTGTGGCCTACCAAACTATCTACTAAAACCTCTTATTATCCTTGTCCACTTTTGGATAGCTGACACCGAACATCGCAAGGGTAAAAGGAATGTCTGTTGTGACCTCACTCCGAGAAAGTTACTAGTGAAAGATGTGGGAACATATTAAATTTCATAATTTAGCATGTTCTCCCGCCTCGAACGATTCAAGTTTTAACGTAAAAGAAAACTGTCATTAAATATAGGGAGTACAAAATAAAAAAAAAATAAGATACGTTAAATGAAGTACCAAATTCACACCCAATAATATCCCAGAAAATATATCTAATTTTTTGTCACAAAAAAATATTTTTCAATTTCGATTGAAATGCCGTCCTTAAAATTTGCCGCCCCGGGCAGGTGTCCTGTTTGTCCGGTCCTAGAGCCGCCCCAGAAAGGAGCCCCTGTTTACGGCCCTCGAGATTCAATACAACTATACAAAATGCAAATATTTGGTGCTATATTTTTGTTTTTAGTACAGTGTTTTGTAACACTGTACTCTAAAAACAATAAATGTTTGTATTGGGTCTAAAACAGTGGTTCTCAAACTTTAACTACTGACGACCCAATTTTCAATCATAATTTTTATCGCGCCCCCAAAACACTAATGTATTGAATGCAATAATAATGCACTTTTGGAGGGGGGAGGGTGCTAAAGCTACAATACGATCATAATTATAAACGGTACAAATTAACAAGATAAGTATTAAATATTGTATATGCTACTTTTAAGGTATCCGACTACGTTCGGAACCGTGATTTTGCAAAGCGCATAAATGGATAATTTTCATGATATTTAGTGTCACTTAGAATAGAATGTATGCATAACATTGTTTTAAGGACATTTTGACAAAATTTTTTTATTTAAATACAATATTCTGGCAAAAAATTAACTTACTTTACTTTTTAGTTCGATTCACTATAAAAGCGTGTTTTTTTAGTTTGTTTTTAAACTATAATTTATTTTATAGTTATTTTTACTATACACGATAAAAATCACAAAAAATTCCAGCGAATAATTTAATTAAGAGAAAATATACTTACCTACTTTCAAGGACTTTTCAATTTTTCTTTGATTTTTTTGAGAAAAAATCCAATATAACTAATGAAAATGCTCCAAATCTGGGTGCCCTTAATAAAGGACATAAAGCATGTTCATAGAAAATATCTTTGAACAAAAGTGGTCGCGCAGGGAATTCGATCAAAACTAGTAACTTAATTGTAAAAAAAAAAACGTTTGCAACTCCCCCCAAAAAAGAGGGCGAAATGTGATAAATTCATTTTAGTTCCCATTAAGACTGTCTTATTGGAGAATACTCTGTCAAGGTCATTGGTAACAAATAAACAGTTTTCCCAGAATTAACAATTTCGTAAACATCAGATGACTCCGCGCTTCGCGCGACCGATCCCGTGTTAAAAGTGTATTCAATAAAACATATGGATATTAGTTCTAAAAAAGAATTGCGTAAAAAGTTTTATGTTATGTTGGCCAAATAATCCTTCAAAGTACTCAATATGCTTATCCATGTATCATATAACTCATTATCCCATGTATCATTGGAAAAAAAGCAACAGAAAAATATTATTTACAACTTTCCTAAAAGAAAAACAGATGGAGTGAAACATACCAGTAAGTTTGAAGGTCAAATATATGATATTCAAAAGTAGTATTTTAGGGGGTTAAAAGAGACGTAATAAAAAAAATCTCTCATCGTGTGATTACAGTAAATCAAACAAAATGTCTTTTTTTATTTGTTTATAGGATCAAAGATAGCTAATGAACGTTTGAAGTGGAATGTTTTATTTTTGATGATCACCAGATGATACATATAAATTATATCAGTGTAAATGTGTATTTTTTATTAAGTCAGAAAGCATTTTGTTTTTCTTCATTCCAAAAAAATTATTTTTTTAAAAATTTTATTTTCAACATGCTCGCGCCCCCTAGCAAGAATACCGCGCCCCCAGGGGGGCGCCCCACAGTTTGAGAAACACTGGTCTAAAACTAATTTAAAGATATATATTTTTATATGCAGCCCGCGGGCTTATAATGTTTTTCCGAAGTGGCCCGCAAGGTCATTAGGGTTGGCCACCCCTGGTCAAGTATCTAATAAACAGCATTCATTAGACTAGTGGATGCAGGGACGTCTTAAGACTTCTCGAAGCCCTGGGCCTCTACGCAAAAGTAACCCCTGGGCCTCTACGCAAAAGTAGGCCCTGGGCCACCACACAAATGTAGGCCCCACCTATGACTCTTACAAGTAGACAGTACATAGTATACATTGCCAAATACATACAATTAGTAACGCGAAATAAATAAACGTGCATGACTTACAATCGCACAAACCGGCTCAACCGACTTCTGCCTTTTGACTGAATGAGTAATGATGGTAGGCTTAGGCCTATACATGGACGACGGTCGGCACATGTAGCCAGTTGACATATCGTCCGAAATTCCCAGTTTTTTGGAGAATACAACCAGAAATAACATTTGGCCGTTGAGATTATTCGAATTATGTTCTGATTAAGGCTGAGTCTAGAACAAGAAGATGCCTCAATGTAATCGAGGCCCTTAGCCCACGCCAAGCTGGCCCATGCGTTAAGACGTCCCTGAGTGGTCGACAACCGTTATGAACATATGAGTCCCTTTTTGCATTAAAATTCATTTCAGATCGGGACACACGTCATTTTTATGAATCTATTTGATTACTTTGTATTTCCGTAAAAATATGAGGTGAGTCAGGAAGGTTACCGTTTTGGTAAAACTCGCATAAAACAGATCTTTTTTGAAAACAATTTTTTTTTACATGAAAGAGCATGTCGGAAACTATTTTTCTACTTAATTACCGCCACTGTTCAAGAATTTTTCATATTGGGAAACCAACTTGTATGTACCCTTTTTAAAGAAAGGTGCCGCTAGTGAACAGTTTTTTGAAATTTGTAGAAACTCTTTAAAAAACAATCTTATTGTGAGCCCTCTGTGTATTCACGAATTTTGTCTTTCACTTTTCCAACCAAACCATCACTGACAACGGAAGACCGCCCACCCCGTGCTTCGTCATGAACGTTGATGCGCCGCCCATAATTGAATTGTCGAACCCACTTTCATCACTCTCGCTACATTTTCACCATAAATCTCCACAAGTAATGATGAATTTCAACTGGTTTAACATTTCTTGCGTTCAAAAAACGCACTGCAGAACGCACTTCACCATCAGTAGGATCGGCAGTCGTCTTACACATTCTGAACACTCATTAACGCATGTAAAAACTGCACAATCCGGCTGTAATAGTGTCGTCACTGGATTGACAATCGACCAGAAATACGTGAATGAAAGTGTTGAAATGCCAAACCACCACTGCGGTTGTGGTAGAACGAAACAGTATTTAGTTTCCGGCCATGCCTCGTACTAGTTTTACAGGATATTGAAAATATTCCACATTCACAGAAAAGATCGGATAGAGGGAAGTCATTATTCAAATATTTTCACCAAGCCGGAAGTAGAGATGGCGATCTGGGATCGATTAATCGAAGAATCGATTTCTAAGGCTAAAAAATCGATTTTGTAAATCGATATATATCACTGAATCGATTCGGTGAATCGATATTTCATCCTAGAAAATCGACATTCAATTTTTTCTGTTTTGGTAAAAACCATAAAATTATTTACAGTTAGTTGAATGTAAAGGGTGTTTTTTTAGAGGTATAGAACTTTAAGTTGCAATAAAACAACGATGTATTATTCGATTGACATGAATTTTTTTTATTCGAAAGATAATCTTGTGGCATTACATTTTAAATATGATCAAGCAAGGCGTAGATTCGTCGAATGGGCCCGAAACGAGATTGCCGTTGTTCCCGATTTTCATAAGCGAATTTTGTTTAGCGATGAAGCGCATTTCAGGTTGAATGGCTACGTCAACAAACAAAACTGCCGCGTTTGAGTGAAGCTAATCCACAAGTGTATGTCGAAACACCGTTACATCCAGAAAAACTGACTGTTTGGTGCGCTTTATGGGCTGGTGGAATCATTGGTCCGTACTTCTTCAAAAACGATGAAGGCCACAACGTTACAGTCAATGGTGATCGGTATAGAGCCATGATTACTAACTTTTTCATTCCTGAATTGAACAATCATGATGTCCAGGAGCTGTGGTTCCAACAAGACGGCGCAGCATGTCACACAGCTCGTGCCACAATCGATTTATTGAAAGACATGTTGGGTAACCGCCTAATTTCACGTTTTGGACCTGTGAATTGGCCTCCAAGATCTTGTGATTTAACACCGCTAGACTATTTTCTGTGGGGCTATGTAAAGTCATTGGTCTATGCGGATAAGCCACAAACGCTTGACCATTTGGAGGACAACATTCGCCGTGTTATTGCCGATATACGGCCACAAATGTTGGAAAAAGTCATCGAAAATTGGACGTCCAGATTGGACTACATCCGAGCCAGCCGTGGCAGTCATATGCCAGAAATCATATTTAAAATCTAATGCCACAAGATTATCTTTCGAATAAAAAAAATCCATGTCAATCGAATAATACATCGTTGTTTTATTGCAATTTAAAGTTCTATACCTCTAAAAAAACACCCTTTACTATCTTTAAAACCCGTAATATGACGACGTTGATGGTTAAAGGGTTAATTTACTGGAAAGAACGAAAAAAACAAACAAACCTGTATTTATCATCACCTTCACTCAATAGCCATGATGTATATGAGTATTGTGGGATCATCTGTTTCTCGTGAGCGCCTTTTTTCGATTTCCGGCAACATCGCACGGGATGAGCGGAATCGCTTGGATCCCAGTAGACTTGACAGACGGTTATTTTTAAAAAGCTTAGATATTAAGCATTGGGAACTATAAGCTATATTATCTATTTTCTAAACTTTTTAATGTTACAAATACATTTAAAAAATAAATGTCTTCTTTTATACCTGATACTTTGATATGGTAATAAAAGTAATTGTAATTGTCGAATTCCCTGAACTAAAAAATTCCCTAATTTTACTGATAAGAGATTGTTTACTATGGTATCTTTCTTGTTTTTTTTTTCATAAAATGGCTTTATATTAACTTTATAAATGCAGACTTGGAAAAAAAGTCGATTTTTTAGATCTCGATTTTTTTTTTTTGTGAATTGATTCATTAGGTTACGATTCGAATCGATTTAAAAATCGATATTTTTCGGAAAGAATCGCCATCCCTAGAAAGTATTTTGAGGTGTAGTTCTATGTCTAATGAGAGCAATAAAGGATTTCGTTATTCTACACTCAGTGGTGTACATGACGGTGGTAAGAGTATTTTGAGGTTTAGTTTATGTGTCTAATGAGCAGCAAATATGATTTCGTGATTCTACATTCAGTGGCGCACATGAAGGTGGTTACTTAAACCCCTCTCATACACCAAAAGGCTTTTAATTTTTAAGGCCAGGTCCTTTCATCTGCGGTTTTTTTTTAATGTAAGCCCTTCCACTGAAGTAGTCTGTGTACGCCTCTTTCTACATTACACAATAATTTCAATTTATTGAGAGTCTGCTATCCACTAAGCCTTACCTACTAATAAGGTTACTCAAAACTACGTTTAAATCAGTGGTGTACACAAGGATGAGGTTTAAGGGTCCAAACACTCTCATACACCAAGAGCAATTTTTAGCATGAAAATTACGCCTTGGCACATTGGTGCAGCTGGTTCTGAGTGGTCCCCGTATCAGAACTTAGGGGCCCTTTTTTAGAAATGAATGTCCTGTTAGTGGTATTATACTCATACATGTTGGGGCCCCTGTAGCTGGGGAGCCCCGTATCATTGCTACGGTGGTAGCTACGCCCCTGCCTCGGCGGTTCTGTGTACACCTCTGACTTTGGATTTGATTTATACCACCTCCTGGAGGTACACAAGGGGAAGGGGCTGCACAAGTGATGAAAACGACACCCGACTCTCCAAATTTTCACATCCCGTCAACGTAAAGACTTTTGACAGAATTGACGTGTTTTAGTTCCTCTAAACGGCCACGAGTTCGCAACCATCTCTACTGGGCTGCCACAATCCGAAGAGGTTGAAGATATGTCATCAAAATGTTAATTCATAATAATTATTATTATTAAATATACTGCAGTTCTTTTCCGTTTGGCCGGCGCAAATCTCGCCAAGCAGGCTTTACTGGCGACAGTACACAATATACATATAAAAAATGTGATAAATGTAAGTTCTCGTTGGTTTTTAATATATTTTTGATGTGTTCTAAAAAAGATGTTACTGATAAGAAAAGACAGCGTCTTGTTTCGAAAATGTGGTGGTAAAAGGTTATCAACGGGAATATTCAGTTTGGTGTCACTTGTATTATTTTTGGCGACTTTATCGCTTACGCAGGCGAAACAGAAAAGAGTACCTATATTATATTAAATTCATAATTATAAAACGTTTGGCAAAATCCCGATGCTCAGTATGTATGTATCTTTAACAGTCATATATTCTAAAAATAAAAAGTTTAGTAATATATATATATATTTTCCTTTTCAAAAACATTTATGTTCCAATCGATTCATAGCTACAAATAGGGCTAAAACGATGTGCTATGAAATAAAAATCAAAAGGAAATGTTCGTCGATTCCAGAAAATAGTTTTCACAGATTTATCCTCACTAATATCAAGAAAAGTTGGGTGAAAAGCATTAAAAGAAATAAGGAAACGGATTTTAAAAAAAACTAAATAAATGTGTTATGCCGGAAGTTAACAATTTTACTCACACTGGTTAAGTAAAAATTACGTTGCATTCACCTTTTTTTTCATGAATCATTTTCAATTGAAAAAAAAGGATAATAGTAAAAAGAAACCACGTTACATTTCAGTTAGCTTATAAGAACAGTTCAAATAAAAAACAAGCACATAAAAGATTTTACAGATAAAAACAACTCAAAATATCTCGGAAATTCTATTTAATCATCATTTTTTGGTACATTCCAGGTAAACCTTACAAATGCCATCTGGGGGTCGCTACACTAAACTGTCGTTCGCTACATTTTAGATCATAGTTTTTTTTTAATATTACAAAAATATTATTCTTGATATAATAAGTGAGTTGTAAGAAGAGTAAAACCTAGCACAAAACAATGTATACAAAACAGTCAAATATTTTCTTAATCAGTGCACTTATTATTTATCTATAACGCCCCTTAAGCCCTTACAAGGTCCCTTGGGGGCAATTTTCCCAAACGCTTTTTTTGTTACGGATCTTCACTCCATGAAAGGAACACGCCAAAGAAAAATTTCAAGACTATAGGTTTAAGAGTTCAAAAACAGAAATATTTACTTGTATCGCCAGGGGGGGTCAATTTTGGCAAAACCCCTACTAAGCGGATATCTCCTCCATGAAAGGAATACAAAATTTGAAGCCAGAAGGTCTAATAGTTCAAAAACAAGAATATTTATCTGAAACGCCCTTGAAGCCCTAGCAACACCCATTGAGGATCCATTCAAGTAAAAACGGGAACCTTTTTCATGGAGGGGGTATAGAGGGCTATCATACCATAACTCCCTTGATCGTATCGGGACTCATTTCTGAGTTTTCGTGGCAAGCACATTCAGTGGCGTAACGGAGAATATTAGCCCCCCTGCAAAGTCGTTTGGGTCCCCAAGTCGGATCTTACAAAGGGTGTAATGGCCTCCTTCCTGGGGAAGCCTGCTACTCATCTACTCAACCTAAATCTGCAGGAGGTAAAGATTGATGACCCAAACTAACCATGATAAATCCAATTTATTATTACCAAATATAATAATCCAAGACAAGCAAACTATAAAGGGAAACTCTAAAGTGTTATAACGAGAGCTCAAAACCCTATGTGAATAAGCGCACTAAATCTTAATAGCTTAACTTTACTCAACATTATCTTAAGAATCCTAACTTCTTTAATTTATTCTAATAGTTAAAGTTCATTCTATAATCACGCGTTGAAATTCTGATCCTGATCGTAACAGCACTGCTTTCAGCGACTCAGCTCCTTTTCCTTCTCTTTACGATTATTAAACTTCCACTGTACATATACTAGCTAATCTGCACATTATGGTTTCTTCTTGAGATGGCTGGCTGTGAAATAACTCGATTGCTGGCCCAAAGATTCCCCAAGAGGATTACTAGAAAGTCACGTAAAGTCCCGGCACAAGGGTACGTATGTGGCGTCAGTCAAGCTTTGGGCCTCATGCAATGCGGGTGTGTACGTTACGCCACTGCGCACATTGTACAACTTTCTTTTATAATATATATTAATGAATCATTTTTGTACATCCAAAAATACCTTAATATTTTTTAAATTTATAATTTCTGTTTAGTTTTAAAAATAGTGACGTAAGTTTCAATGAGAACAACCCAAAGTATATTTCTCATAATAAGCTACACTAAATGCATATCATGATTTTAAGTATAGTTTGCAACAATATAAATATATTAATGAATCAAAAAGAATAAAAAACACGTATGGATGAAAATTAGTGCATTTTCCTGCAGAATCGAAAATTATTCACAAGATTTTACTTGTAGTTGGAGATTCTCCAGAACTGACTAACAAGAATTTGAATGTACTTTTGGGAAAGCCTTAAGCGGGACATCTTCAATTTCACCGATTTAATTAATCATATTAACTTTAATTGGTCTAAAGCTCAGTGATTAACTGTTTGGTTCACTGGATCCCATCTGACATACTTTTGGCTACCTACATTGATTTTAAAATTCAATACATAGAGCTTTTACAACTGAATACACTTTTTATCTCTTATTTTCCAATATTTAAAATGGATTTAGTAAAATATAGGATCTCTGTTGTATGTAAACTATAAAACATATACGACAGCTCGAATTACCAATAATAGCATTAGAATTATTAAAAATATTTTTTTAATTTTAAATCGATTTCCGTATTAAAAAATGCGATTTGCTACAAAATTTCTAAGATATTTATTAAAAAAAGGATTTTAATGTTAGCAGTAAGAAAAAGGTTATTAAAATACAACACACAATTCGATGGATAGTTGTTCAAATATCTGTTTCATTCATCAAGAGGATGAATGAATATTTTTTTTGAAAAAGAGTGCGGAGAGAGCAGGAAAGTAAAAAATCAACCCTTAAAAACATTCTAGAGTTACATCAGAACCAGTGACGTCTTAAGATCTCTTGTGGCCCTGGGCCTATACGCAAAAGTAGGTTTTACCTGCGATGCTTTTAAGTAGACAATATATACAGCATACGTTGTCAAATACTGGTACAAACGGTAATCCGTAGCAAATGTGTGTGACTCACAAACTCACAAACCTGGGCACAAACCGACTGCCTTTTTTTTTTAATCAAATTAAGTAATGATGGTGTATTTTGGTAGGTCTAGGACTAGACACGGAGATAATATAATAATGCAGTACTGCTACTGTTAACAATAGGTACAGAGCTCGAAATTCCCAGTTTTTCGGAGAATATTTCTGGGAATATAACATTTTGTGATTAAAATTATTTGGATCATGATCTCATTGAGGCCGAGGCGAGAGCGAGACGAGCACTCCCCGGGGACCTTGAGCCTGCGCCCAGGTTACCCACACCTTAAAACGTCCCTCTCCAGAACTAAGAAATATATTCCAGCCGGTATCTCCTCTCCTAATTTCAGCTGTGCCTAGGCAGAAACGTCTTAAGACTTCTTGAGGCGCTGGGCCCCCTACATAAATATAAGTCCCACCTGTGACACTTAAAAAATAGACACTATACAACATGTGTTGTCAAATACTCGTACAAACAATAACCTGAAACAAATAAATGTGCAGGACTTAGATCGTGCAAACCAGCGCTACCGACTGCCGCTTTTTGAATGCATGAGTAAGGATGGTGTGTGGTGGTAGGCCTAGGCTTTACGTGGACGACAGTCATCACACGTAGCCAATTGGCATATTGTCCGAAATTCCCAGTTTTTCGGAGAATGTAACCGGAAATAACATTTGACCGTTGAAATTATTCGAATTATGATCTTACCAAGGTTGAGCCGAGAACGAGACGAAACCCCTATTGTGGCTGAGGCTCTAGTCCCGGACCCGGTTGGTTCATGCCTTAAAACGTCCCTGTGCCAAGGTACAACTTTGAAGCTGAGGTGAACATTATATAATAGCCTCCATTAAGCTTTACAATTAACTTTTGTGTAACTAAGAATCGACACCATCTTTGCCAATCATAAGGCTTTCAACCAGGACTACTATAATTCCAGTTTCATTTTAGGAATGTGTGTAATAATTCAGTGGCGTACACAGAAGGGTTACAGTTTTAATGGAACGTAGAAGTAATATTTATGCTAAAAATTAAAAATCTGTTGATCTATGGAAGAGGTTTGCACCCCATTTGTGTAAGCCATTACGCCACTGTACAAACAGTGGCGTAATGTACACTCCAGCACCCCCCATATTGCGGGGGCCCAGGTGTTCTAGGGCAGTGTTCCGCAACCTTTTTATCGCCGCGGACCGGTCAACGTTGGATAATTTTACCACGGCCCGCTGAGGGGGAGGACGTTGATTGTTTATATTTTAGATTGTTTTGTTTTAATAGTTTTAGTTTAATTGAATTCAAATGTGCCTTCAGAATAAAATATAGCTACACCACAAAAATGAATATAAAGTGATTTAACAAGGAATATAAAGTGATTTTCATGAAAAGTAGCCCAAACCCAAGAAAAATATGCCGCAGTAAATAAAATGGAAATAATTTAATGTTTTTTTGCGGACCAGTAGTATTTGATCCACGGACCGGGGTTGCGGAACACTGTTCTAGGGGGCCCAAAGCCTGATTTTGCAGGGGGCCCCTAGTATTCTTCGTCACGCCATTGTGTACAAATATAACGCAATTAATGCTTTGCTACTGTTTCCAGGGGTAGCTTTAGGGTCGGACAAACCGGACCCCGCCTGAGGTGGCATTTGGATTAAATTAGAAAAATATATATTTTTTTTTTATTACAAAACATTTGATATATTTTCTGAAATAATATTGGATGGGAATTTGGTATTTCATTTTCACTTCCTTATTTTATACTCTGCATGCTTAATGTCAGTTTTCTTTTATGTTGAAACTTAAGCGTTCGATGCGGGATTATATAATCAAACCTGAAATTTGATGAGTTTACACATCTATCACTAGTAACTTTCTCCCCATCCCGGAGTGAGGTCACTACGGACATTCCTTTCACCCATACGACGTCCGGTGTCAGCTATTCAAAAGGGGATAGGGGCACAATAAGAGTTTTTTGTAGATAGAGAATCACAGGAGAGATGTTTTATTTTAGTCTTGAGTGTGGTTACTATAAGGTAACATAAATGTTTGTGATCCCCACCATCAGAGCAGACTGTGTATAGAAGAAAGTGGCATGCTGAAATGAGCGATTCCTTCTCTCACATATTACTCGTTTGAATTAATAACAAGTAATTACGTCCTTAATTTCGAATTATTATTTTTTTTTATTTAAAATAATATGTACAATATTGGTTACGCAGCCTTTTTGTTAGCAAGTATTACTCAAGTTCTATAGGTGTGTATCTATGTGAACAATTTATCTTTTTCAATTATAATTTTTTTGCTTTCGAGAGAGGGGTGACATTTTCTATTTTCGTTTTGGGTGGCAGAAATGCTAGAGCCAGCCCTGACTGTTCCTATCGAGTTTTGTCAAGATAATTAGACTTATTTGTTTTACAGAAAATAGTATTGATAACACGCTACTCGTTTGATAACTGATGTTTCTATTATTGTAAACTGGCCACACACATTCGACAATAAAGTCAACGAACGTTAAAATATTTGAGAGCCTCCAACTTTTTCTATCAAAATGATGGGTACTGGCTAAAAACTTTTGCTACCCTCATGAAAAGTGAAGAACGAGCCCACATGAAATTCGTCTTCCCACCCTAGTACAAAGAGTCCGCCAATAGTAGACCCTTATCTTGTTGTGTAATACCGGTCACAAAAGCAAGCCGCTCATAAAATAGGGATAACAAGAGTGGGACAAGGCCAATTCTTTGGGAAAAAAGAGGAGCAGTAAAACTCTTTTGTGTGGAAGGGGTGGAAAATAATGGTGGTCTTATTAAGAGGGAACCACTTATGACGCTGCCGCGATTGTCTTTTTTTTTCACGCACGAGCTTCTTTTTTTATCCTGTCGACGATGGGATTCAGGTAGGTGTATAGTAAGTTATTTCGATGCACAGGAAAAGAATGTATTGGTAATGTTCATCAGTGAAAATTGGAGCTCCGTTAAAAAGAAAATTGGGATTTTGTTGCTTAGGGAAAAGTGATCAGTTATTTAAATAAATTATTTAAGGTGAGTGGCTAGGCTTGGAGAACTGCTTTTAAATAAAACGTTCAAGTTAATTTTTTTTGTTGATATTTAGTACCAGTTGAATTAGGATATATTGCAGGGGTCGGCAACCTATGGCACGTGGTATCATTCTCAGTGGAACTCTGCCCTACTCAACAAATCTGTCAATTTTTGAGTGAATAGAAGTTGACAAATTTTTATAAGGGACCTTATTTGACAAACATCTTCAGGATTATGGATATTTACGGAATTACGAAAAAATGTGAAAGATAACTCTAAAGATAAATTGACAGCTATTTTGTAAATTGTTGAATGTCATTGCTGGAGAGATTTAATTGTATGAAGAGAGAAAATTGTACTCTGCTTTCCGCTTTTGGTTCTACATATCAAAGTAAAAAAAAAAATATTTCGAGTCTACAAAGCAATTGTTTAACAACTGAATTCTATTTCGAAATAAGAATGTAGGGAAATGTGATCTAGTGAATCATAAACACATTTACAAAAGAGAACCTTGAACTGCAAGTTGATATTATAAGTTATAGAAGTTTTCATTTTTTCAAAATATATCACGATCACTTTAAAACAAAAGAATATTATTAGACCTATATTTGATATACGTACATCATTTAAGCAAACTTTCAGGCACCATAAGAAATATTTGTCGTGTTTTAAATTCCAAACATTGTGTAAATGTTATAATAAAATCCAAACTTTTTTAGACGACTTATTTGTAATTTTTAGACGAGAATTTTTTTGTTTCTATTGTTCGATTTTTGTACACTTATTATGATATTGTAACCCAACGAATAAAATATGTTATAAAATATGTGTAGTAGTTGCAAAGTTATTTGAAGGACAATGATTAATCCACATTCTAAATATCTTTATCCGACAAACAAAACTAAAAAAATCAGTTTTTTAAACATAATCTAAGAGCAAAAATTTTAAATGCATGTTACGGCTAAAATATGCGAAAGATGTATTCCCCCTCCCCCCGTAAATTTACAACTTAATTTTTCTATACAAATACTCTTATGAATAAAAAAAATTGCCAATAACAAAACCTTAGGTTTAATTCGTTGCCCATACCATTTGTTACTTATTCTGAAAATTTTACGCAAATATTTTAATTAGTTTTTGAGATAACATATTAGGGGTGGATAATTTTGTATGAAAAGTTAAGTTTTGAGAAAACTGAAATTAAGGATATATATTTGATTTGGTTTTGTTTTGTGTTTCAGCCAAAGTGTATTTTATAATCCTTATAAAAATTGTCGTTGAAAACACCTAGGAGAAATATATGAACAGTTTTGCAAAAAAAAAAAAAAAAAAAAATAACTACAAAAAAAAAAGTTTAAAAGAATTTTTCCCCCTCACCAATGTGGTTGAAAATTAGTGTTTTTCAACATAGTCAAATACCTTAATTTGTTTCATAGCAAATATTCCGATGTGTGTGTGTGTGCATTCGAATATATATCTAAAAGTAAACATCATTTGATATTTAATTCTGCAAAACAATGAATTTATGCCGATTATTTTAATATAAAATTAAAAAATAAAAATTATTTAAAAAATTAGAATAAATAAAATAAGAATTACAAATCATACATTTAAAATGCACTCCCAATAGTGCTTGCATTACAAATGCAATTTTATTTATTCCTTAAAACTTGTATTACTGATTGATTGATTGATTGAATATTAACGTCGCACTGTTCAGCTACACGAGGGCTTTTGGCGACGGACCACGTAATTTTGAACCATGGTCAAGTGACGTGGACGACACCTGAGCTGGCACCTTCCTCTCCTAACTACCACACCACACCAACGGGAGGACGTTTCAGCTCTCGACAGATTTAACGTGCATCGCTGCCCTACACGGCGGGTCTTTAGTGGAAAACTTGTATTACAACGCTGCATTTAACAATGTACTAAAAAAGAATCAGGCTTACAAATGAATGAGAATTTTAAGCAAAAATAATTGGGTAATTCTTAATGGAAATGAAAATATATTTAACTTCTCGTTAAAAATGCAACTCAGTTCTTATTTCAAAGAAAATTATTAGAAAAAAAATTACGAAAAAATCATTAACAGGATTAATGGTCTCTTTATTAGGTATTTTTAAATTTTATATATTCAAAACTATAGCTAATATATAATGCAATTTTCCTACAAACTCTTTTTTTTTCTTTGTGTGCCATTTCAGAAAATATTAATATTTCAGCTCATTGAACTAATGTATAAAAAAAAGGGGGGAGGGAAAGGAAAAGATAAAAAGGGAAGGAAAAAACTTAAAAGAATTTTCTTGCGTTAGCTTTAGAATTACAAATAATTAAGCATATTTAAATTTTGGAAAAAAATAAAATAGAATAAAAGTTAGTCTTAAGAAAAATAAATATTGCATCCTCACAATGGAATAATAATTTTTTTTAAAAAAAATTACCAGAATTTTAAAAAGAAGAAAAACATTTTTCTTACTCATATATGTAATTATGATATAGCAAGAATACATTTTTAAAATTACACGGTGTCTAAAATTGAATAAATTATGCTAAATTACGTAAATTTTGATTAACTTCATCTTGAAAGAAATTTATAAAAATAAGTACTTTCTCGCATTGGGCATTTAAACGATTCAAAATCTATCATGGTGAGTCTGATAACTCAAAATATATTATAAATGAAATTTTATGCAACTTTTTGTGAATTTGATATTTATACACTGACGGGAAAAAAATTTTTAAACCAAGAAAGATTTGTGATAAATAAAAGAAATTTAGTAGGCGTGTTTATAATTCTGAAAGATGGCATCGGTTCAGATTTCACGCTTAAGTGTGGCTTTCAGAGTTTGCGCCACTCAGAACTTGCAAACCAGAGTTGCTTTAAATGCGTGCAGTAAAGTTCGTGGGTGTTATTTGTCTGTGAAATTTGACGTATTGAATCGATGTTAGTCAAGAATGTGTTTAAGAAGACGAAGAAGCCATTATCAACAGCTCAACGAGGTCGTGTAATAGGGCTGCAAGAAGGTGGATTTTCTTTCCCCGATATTGCAGAAAGACTTGACCAGAATATATCCGCTGTGCGTGATTGTTGGGAGCAGTGGTCAAGGCATGGTACTGCCTCCAGAAGACCGAGTTCTGGTTGATTTATTGATTGATTGAATATTAACGTCGCACTGTTCAGCTACGCGAGGGCTTTTGGCGACGGACCACGTAATTTTGAACCATGGTCAAGTGACGTGGACGACACCTGAGCTGGCACCCCCTCTCCTAACTACCACACCACACCAACGGGAGGACGTTTCAGCTCTCGACAGATTTAACGTGCATCGCTGCCCTACACGGCGGGTCTTAAGTGGTACTGGGGTCGAACTCGTGACAAGGCAAGCCACGATCTGATACCTATACCACTCGGCTACCGCGGCCAGACCGAGTTCTGGGGGCACTACTTAGAGGTAAAACCGCCGTATTCAGCGTACGGCTGTGGCGCATCGTACTGGATCTTTGGCAGAAATGCGAGCTACAGTTGGCACTAGAGTGACACAACAAACTGTTAGAAATCAGTTACTTCAAGGATAGTTCCAAGCCAGGCCGTGAATTTTACTAACTCCAAGACATTGCTGTTTGTGACACCAGTGGTGTCAAGCCAGAGCTCATTGCAAGACGGAGTGGAGATGTGTTGCTCTTTCTGATGAAAGCAGATTCTGCCTTGGTGACAGTGATGGCCGTGTGTTGGTCAGAAGGAGGACAGAGGAAAGCCTGCAACAGTGCCGGTTTATCCATTGGACTCCCATATCCATAACCTGGACATAACCAGATTTTCTGGTAATAAATTTCGATCCACCAGTGCCAAGAGGGCATGTAGAGCTTCTACGCCCAGGGCTTAAATGAGTTTAAATCGGCATTGGCTTGCAACCAAACTATTTTCGGCCTGGATACTTTAGACCAGGGGTGCCCAACCCAAATCGGTTGGTGGGCCAAGTAAAAATTTACTAAACTGTGGTGGGCCGCACATATCAAAATAAAACAAATTATTCAAAATATTTTATTATCGTACAACATTCAAAATATTTTATTACCTTACAATTAATGTGACACTTGTTTTTGTATTTTACTTGAGATAAATATATAATATATATAGAAATTTATTCAATAATTATTGATATGATCAAAAAAACGGCAAGTTTACCTTTTACTGGATCACAATCACAACAAAGTTGAAAGTCGACCGATTGCACTTATTGGTGGAAGAATATCTATTAAAATACAAGGTTCTTATCTACATTAAATTTATGCTGCCATCTGAGGTTACGTAACATAACAACTATGTGCGTAACATCTTCACATTTTATACTTGTGTTACAGTATGTTTGCATAAAATTGATTTAGATTTTCAAATTTTTTATTTCAAATGCAGAAAGGCAATTAAGCAAAGAAGAACAGCATTGTAATTATTACACTGTTTGACAAAATAAGTTTTTTTTTCTGCCCAATAGCCAAATGTTTAGTTTCTTATTGTATGATATTAATTATTGTGCACCGGGATTAAAATATATCATAAAAGGAAAAAGTTACATAATTTCAGAAGGTTAAAATATTAAACATTTTTTTATTCTGCTGCCGTAATTATCTTACATTTCTACTAGCTGGTATTACAGTTCTGAGGCAACTCACTAAATCCATCATCGGATTCTTTCATTGCCAAATAAAACAAGAAAAAGACTACTAATCTGGACTTAAAAATATAAACATAAATTATTTCTCTGACAAATAGAGAGAGAGAGAGAACTAAATACACTACTCACTCTGAACGAAGTTCTCGTTGAAAGAGGAATAACATACCCACGCTGATCTGCTTTCCTTCATCCATCAACACCTGTTATTACAATTGCTTGGAAGTCAAATGAAAGAAAAAAATTATTTCGGTAAGAACTGCACGGGGAGAGGTGGGTTTGGGTCAAAACACGATATTTTCGATTCAACTGTCTGTAGTCCAAATGTCTAAAATAATATAGACAGAAACTTAATTGGGCCGCGTGTTGGGCATGCCTGCTCTAGACCTACACCTAGAGTCATAGTCTGGAGAGAAATTTCCTAGACAGCAGGAGTACTCTCGTGGTTATCCCGAACACACTGACTGCAAATTTGTAAGTCATTCTGGTAATTCTACCTATAGTATTGCCAATCATGAACATCATTCAAGGAGGAGTTTTCCAACAGGATAACACTCGCCCTCACAACGCTGTTGCAATGCAATATGCTCTACCGAGTGTTGACATGTTACCTAGGTCTAAGAGATTACCAGATCTGTCTCGTATGGGACATCATTGGACAACAACTCCAACATCATCCACAGCCAGTACTGACAGAACAAACAAATAGCATGGAACTCCATACCACAAAGTGACTTTCGGCACCTGTATGGCACAATGCATGTACGCTTGCAGACTTACATTCAAAATTCTGGAGGTTACACCGGCTATTAATGTGTAACAGCATTTCACATTTCAAACGCATTTCCTTGAGCTGAAACTAACCTGTGATCTTGAATATTTAATCAATTAAACATGTTAACTAGACAATCGCATTTTGTCCAAATTTTATTACTCTACAATAATTTTTTCTTGGTGTAGAGATTTTTTTTCCCGCCAGTGTATTATATTCTAGGGAACGTACTGAAATAATTCTTACTGTAGGAATATTTTGAGTTATGGCTTGTTATTTCAATGATATCCATTATATATGGCCCATTTCTTATAATATTTATCTGCTATACATTTTTTATATTTCAATAAAACATTAAACTTGAGTTCATTCTCTAGATAAATGAAAGTAGTTTATTTTAGTATTATACTGATTACTTTTACTGATATAAATTTATTTTTTCAATAACTGCTTTAAAGAATTTTTTAAAAAATTGGTAAAATTCACTCATAATTGGGATTTTTGTAAAATTTAAATAATTTATTTTAAATATTGCTGATTCCATTCGGAACCGTAATTTTGAAAAAGCGTATAAATAAAGTTTTTTAATATTTAGTGTCAGGTGAATTAGAATGTACCAAAATATTTTAAGAAAAATATTACAGAAAAATTTAGTTAAGTGCCATTTTTTTGACAAAAAAAAGAAGAGAATGAAGTATTTTTAAAACGTTCTCCTTTTATGAAAAAGGCTTCTGTAATAATACTTTTCCTAAGACTTCTGAACCAAGGTTGAACTGAAATTTTTTTTAAAGAATCTCCTTTTTTTCAGAGTTACGATAAATTAAAATAATATAATAGGTGTTTTTTGTAAACATTTCTCTATTCTGATAATAAAATATGAATAAATCCATTTCTAAGTCATATATTTAAAAAAACCCAGTTCACTCTCTCTACAGATACTTTAATCATATACAGTCGGACCTCTATATAACGAAATCGTTAAATCCCGAAAAAAATTTCATTATATGGAAAATTCGTTACATAGAGGTTCATCTTTCAGTGTATACTTTATAAACCACACATAAAACAAATTTTAAGTTCATAAACACTATATATTAAAAAAATAATTATTCACACCTTTTTTTAAAAAAAATTAATATATGTTTATTTTATATATTTTAACCATAAAAAAAAAAAAGAAAAACTGCAAGGGAAACAAGAAAAAAAATGTCAAAGAATGCACTGTATTTTCAATATTAAGAAAATAATTTTATATTAAAGTTAATTAACTTTAAGGACATTTTCTAATTTAAAGCACACAAGTAATATTAAACATAAATTAGCTGTATCACGGGGACACGAGACAACTCTACTGATTGTGAAAGGGGATATCGAAGATGTTTCTAGTGTACTGGACAATGGGGGTTAAAGGTTGCACTTCTTGGATGAAACGTTCAGAATTCTGTTGCTCTCGGCGAGTTAAGATCTAATAAAACCAGTTCAAGATGTATGGCCGCCATGAAATGTGTTAAGGAGAGAATAACTTGAAATGTTCAGAAATACTTTAAAAATAGGGAGAAAAACAAATTGAATCACAAAAGAAAATTTCGTTATATAGAAAATGCACTTCGCTATAGAGAGGTTGTTTTACGAAGAAAATCGTGAAATGTTCTAGGTTCCAGGAAAAAGTTCGCTATATAGAAAAATTCGCAATATGGAGGTTCGTTATACAGAGGTTTGACTGTATAGGCAAAATTTTGTTATTATAGAAGCTTTTTTCAATAAAGGGGAATGTTTAGAAAATATGTCATTATTTCTTTTTTTTCCTGCCGAAAAATTACTTTTAAATAATCTTTATTACAGTAATATTCTTAGAACAATTTTATATGTATATTCTAATTCAACTGACACTAAACTACAAAAAATTATCCATTTATACGCTTTTTCAAAATCACGTTTTCGAACGTTGTTAGTTACCTTAAGTATTGTTATTGATTCCTAAAAAAGTATGTAAAATGTATTAGAATGCCATTTTTTTTCTTAAAAAAATACTTTGAACAAGTTCGGATACCTTTAGATAATAATAATAATAATAAAAAAGACTAAGAAGAGATATTTCAAATAGACCAATATGTCCATCTCCTTTCTTAAAGTAACTAGAGATGTACGAAAATAGTAAAATATTAACACATGACAATTTTGAAAAATATTCAGTTTGATATTTAATATAAAACTCTTCTATTTATGTTTATCTCCAGGGAAAAACTAATAGACATCCAAACATTTTCAAATTATCTGTGTGTGTGTGTGAATTCGATAACAAGTTACCATTTTCTTCTAAGCTCTAAACAAAGAAAGGAAGAACAAAAACCCAATGATTATCTAGGGGACTCATTTAACCTCAAATAACACAATAGACTATTAACCCAGACAACTACAGAAAAAAAGGAAGATATAGACACAAACTTAATAGATACATCCTTCAAGTCTTTATTTAGTTTTCGTTTAGTAAATCCACGATTTTTAACCACTCTATTCCGGACATGAAACCCAAAGCGAAACTGCCACCAAATTAACGAGGTCCAAATATCCTTGTATTGAGAATCGTCTTTTAAACAAGCTCATCGACTACTAACGGGGCCGCAATAATCAAAAGTTCCAAATCTCTTCGAATACAAAAGTCTGGTCCTTGATTGGCTGTTCCGAGGTGTGGGAACATTCGAGAATACCAAGGCACACGGTGGTAGAAAGACAGATGGAAATTAGAATACCAAACATTTAAGTACTGTTGTTCTTTGTTGGAAGGGAATTCTCGGTCTCTCTCGTTTATCGGGTAATTTCCTGAGATTATTTTACTTGCGACAGGATTGCTGCCTTCCCATTTAAATACGGTTACAGTTTTCGTTTGATAGGAAAGGCTCTTCGAAGGCAACTAATGGGTTTTTTCCCCTCTTCTAAGTGAATTACTTTGAGGATTAAACAAGGGTTCAAGTTCGTTAGTGATTGGCACGACTAAAAAGATTAATTAGTTAGTGGGTTTTTTTGATAAATTAACTATCTTTCATTAGAGCACGAAAATAATTTAATTAGGATGCTTTGTTAATGTTTTTCTTTGGCGAAAAGGGGAAAAAAATGGAAGAAAATTATAATGATGTTTAAGGAAAGAAGACAGAGGCAAATAAATTTTATGTGATTAAGAAAAAAAAAGAATATTACACATTCGATAAATTTTAATGTATTCAAATTTCACTTGGGCAATTTTTTCCGCTTTAATTTTTCAAAATCAAAAATTTCAGTAGTTTTCGTTAAAAAAGCAATAATTGTTAATGATCAAGTATGGTAAAATGGTAAAAATGGTATGGTGTTTTTTTTAATGAAATTTCATATTTTTAAAAATAATTAGTGTTCAGGAAATACAGTTCTAAAAAGAATTTGAGAGTGGAGCAGTTACGTACATAAATTGGGGTCTCAATTTCTCATCCTCTTAGATAAGAGGTTCCCAAACTTTTTGGTGTCATAGACCCCTTACCATGTTGTTCGATTTCGGGTAGACCCCTGCTTACCTAATATTGAATTTTTGCAAGATTATCAACTTAAATATCTTTTTGATGGTTGGTACTACTACTTACTTTAAAAGAATTAAATTTCTAACTGTAGCGAAGTATAGCATTTAAAACTTCAGAAGCACATGTTAATGAATTAAATAAAAATAAATAAATTTAATACATAAAACAACTGTTACATGAAATAACTAAACAACAAACAAATGTTTTTAATGAGAGAGATGAAACTGGTGCTTCAATAACAAATTTTCAATATATGATATCAATCTAGTCTGGTTTAGTCCTAAATCTTCTTTGTTAGTAAGTGTCCAGTCCCTCTCCCCTTCTTTTTTTGTTTTTGAGATTGACAAACTCACTGAAACTCCCTCTCACCAGAAAAAGCAATTAAGAACTTTCTCACGATATTCCATGATTCGCGACACAAATAACAGGTATATCTTTTTAAAGCCAACATTGCTGATATCCGTTTCTAAACTTTATATTAAAATCGTTAGGGTTTATTTTGATCAGTTCCTAATGTAATATGACATTTTTTTTCAATGTCACTATATGAATTCATTGTCTACTGTGGTATTACAATAAAAAAGCAATTTCGAACATAGTTTCAAAATCTGAATAAAGGGCATTTAAATGTTGAATGTAGGTTAAAATGTCCTAACAGATAGTCTGTGACAAATTGAGAAAATTCCCGAGTCCAATATTATACTTCTGGATAAATAATTCTGGAAAGAAATGGTCCTTGTCTTAATAAAATTTATGCTGTCACTTGTAACCACAAATTAACCTCACTAAATTTAGTAAATAAATCTGTTAAATTGGTAAAATCAGATCTCCACTAGATCAATTTTTTTTTCAGATTTAAGTCATGATATGGTTTAATGAGAGTCGCTATCATAGAACCCCATTTACACCTCATGGACCCCCAAATTATCTTTTCCCTGGCGTAGACCCCTGGGGGTCCATATAGACCACTTTGGGAATCACTGTCTTAGAACAACAGATTTAAAATTTTTTACTCCTCCGCACTCTCGTCTATACGTGCTTTTTTAAATAAAATATAACCATACCCCCTCTCAAAAGAAAAAGAGATGTTTACGCCCGCTGTTGGCTTGAAGAAAGATTTATTAATTGAAGTTGAAGTGGAATTTTTTTTTTATGAATAAAATTAAAAAGGACTATTAGCAGCCAAAAAATTGATAGACATATCCAAAATCAATCGCATTATGACACTTTAAACTTAATTAGAGTCCTTAAAAACTATCCCTGAGATTGTGGATGAATTTTGCGAGGGAAAAAATGGTTCTCTTTTTTTTTATTAGCAGGCAGACTAGTAAATTGACGGGCGCGAATTGCGCCAAGATTTCCCAACTTATAAACAAGGTTTCTGTATTTGAGCATGCGCTGGAACATTTTTTTTTATTATTCACTAAAGGATAGTATGCGATGGGAGGCCAGAACTAATTATTCAGCAGACCTCAAAATTTCAAAGTCAGTTTTTTGGAATTCGTTTCTTTTTCCCTCACTGGAGGGTGAAATTCCTTCGACAAGGGTGTGCCAGAAAGTTCCCGCGCCTGGGGGTCACTAGACCCACACTATTCGCATCAATTTATAGATTTTAATTGCAAATCTGAATTTAATTACATTATTTTTTTTAATTTTAAATTGTAACCAATGCTTGTAGTGAATTTTTTAAATTTCTTAGGCTTTTAAGCATTCTCGGAGGTTATTTTTTTCCCCCTATGCATACCCATCGCTTCAATTTCTAACTTTTAACTTGAAATAAATTTTTTTTTAACAAAAGATTGTAATCATTGCTCTTAGTGAATCATTGCAATTTATTATGCTTTGAGCATGGTTGAAGGTTAAAATAATAAATTTTTTTTGGTGGTCTGATACATGCACATCATATTAGTCGTGTCAGGATTTCGATGTTATACGATTACGGGGTGTCTGTTTCTTAGTGCCACGTTTGTATTGATTATATATGTTTCACTTGTAGTTATTTCTTATCACAAAGTATTTTGTTCGATGCTCGTATGTGTGGTTATTGTGAGTATCGAAGCTGTTATATATGCAATTTTTGAATTTACTATGCGTTACTCGTCTTATTTTTTTATTATTTAGTGGCACATAATTCTTTGTGATTATACAATTATTTCTATTTGTTATTTTATATATGTTGTCCTTGTGAATTGTTTGGTGACCCATTCGACAATTATTTGTTCGTAACATGAATTTAATTGTAGTTGTTAGTAGTTATTTTTTTCCTCTCACCGCTAACGGAATTGGGACTTAATTTTTAGAATTTACTTTATAATTTTTTTTCTTCCTTTCTGTTACATTTTCAATTGTAAATTGTAGGAATGACGCGGTTGGTGCTTGGAGTCTGCGGCGGAAGTCAAATGGGGTCAAGTTTTTCTTTCTATACACTGGTTTTGGTTTCATGACTAATATGGTTTCCCTGGGAGACAAATTTTTTTTTCTATTGCAGTGTACATGGAGCATTTTTATTCCGCATCTGCCGGAACCTACGGAGCCAGGAAATTTTCTACTCATCGTGGACGGACTACAGACTTTGGATATGTTGCATAGCTCTACAGGAAATTTTCTACTCATCGTGGACGGACTACATACTTTTGATATATTGCATAGCTCTACAGGAAATTTTCTACTCATCGTGGACGGACTACATACTTTTGATGTGTTGTCCCGCCGGAGCGCCTAACATTCTTCGCAGTGTCGATACATCAACTATTTCTTCTGGTCGGGACACACATATGATCGCCGAACTTTCTTCTCGTGATGAAACATAGGCCAGAACGAATTATTCAGCAGACCTCAAAATTTCAAAGTCAGTTTTTTGGAATTCGTTTCTTTTTCCCTCACTGGAGGGTGAAATTCCTTCGACAAGGGTGTGCCAGAAAGTTCCCGCGCCTGGGGGTCACTAGACCCATAAATTGCGGGGTGCGTCAAGAGATTTCCTGCGCTCCCGAAAGTTCATTAAACCCTTAGGGTTTGGAATGCTGTAACTCTGCGCTGGTCTCTGGACCAATCAGAGACAATCAAAGTGGACAAGACAAAGAGACCGCTCTAGGATTTTTGTGTGAAAAGTCGTAAAATAAAACGGGACGCACCCCGATTTCACAGACAGACGGAGAGACAGAGCCGATCCCAGAGCTAGAGACAATCACGAAAACTCCGGAGACTCCGGGCATCAACCATGTCTATTCCCTTGATCTTTCCCTCTCTCAAGCTAAGTTAAATTTTGATCTTGTAGTGAAGTAAATTTCCAGATACTTGTGTTTAAAAATAAATTTAATAATGTTTTAAAACTATACGATCAGTGTATGATTTATTGTGAGATGAGTGTTTTAATTTTACAATTAGTTAACTTAATTAATTGTCATGATGCGATGTGAAATTAGGAATCTGGGTTCAAAGTTATAGAATTTAAACAAAGTTAAAATAGCGTCGCATCATATGGTTCTTGGCGACGGTTTTTGATTTGGCAAAAACAGTCAGAGAGGTTAATGCGTAAGTCACAAAAAAAATCCTTAATTTGCTTTTGTATACTAATCAATTGGTCTAAATTAAAGTTGAAAACACACTAAACTCATCTTTTCGTCTAATGTTTATTTTATAAAAGTTCAAGAATTAATTTGGCGACAGAAAATTAATTTAGTGATAGGAATTTGAGCCAAATAAGTACACAGCAGAAAAATAAAATAACCAAACTGCATAAACATAAAAAGCAGATGTGTTAAAATAACATTTCAAAGGGATTGAATTTTAAGAACAAAAATGATTCATAGAAATATAATATTATAATGCTTGAACATAATTCAATTATTGTACTAAATTTAATTATATTCCTCTTTAAAATAATATTTTCCAAGAATTGGCAAATGAAAAATCTGAGACGGTATGAAGCTTGCACTGTTTAGAAAAAAAAATACAAAAATTCTACTCAAGAACTAGAAATAACTATCAAAAATCTCCTAACTTTTTTTATTGATTCATCTGTAGCAATTATGTATATTAATAAAAAGCAATAGTTGATATTTAAAAAATAGCTTTTTTATAGTACTTTTTATTCTTAACTAAAAATGGAATTAACTTCGATGTAAATAATTTAATATTAATGATTTTTTATTGCTGGACAGTAATTAATCGGATTTATATAATTTCAAAAACGAACGAATTTTTTTAAAGAATTTTTTTGTTCGGTAACGTGGAACTTTTTAGCTATTGCTTTTTTGAAGTCTGTACTTTGAAATTTGATCATGTAGTAAATAATTTCTGCTTGTACAATCATTTTATGAGACAACATTAAAAAGATGCAGTTTCTTCCAATCCTGATTCAAGATTAGAAGTAACAAAAATAAGTCATTATACAAGCATATTCCCAACAATCGCTTCTTCCTACAGTAATATAAATACTATACGATTACGACCTGACCTTGAGTTTGACTTCAAAGCGCTTGCTTTGTCTGCAATCTTTTACACACAGCCCTAATCTTCTCAGTTATTTTTTTACTACATTTACTTCTCACTTCTGTTTACTCACGACACAAATCAGACTAAAGCTCACACACTAACTCGTTTTCTTGCAATGGTTATTTAAATAAATACTATTTGCTCATTCCTTTCCTGTTACAACGGTTTAAATAACCGTAGACAGTGTGTCTTATATTGGTTAAGAATAATGAGCTATTCTTCAAAGGACATTTTTTCTCTTCTTCCTGAATACTAACACGTTGTATATAGTTAAAATGAATAACATGTATCAGTGATTAAACACAGTTAAGTAATACACACAGAAGTATTCTAAGCTATAGTGGTTTATTTATTTGCGGTTTGCTTGGTTTCGTGTTATTTCTAGAACATTATTTTTAATGAAAATGGTTTGGGAAAAATTTGTTTTATGAAATGTATTCCATCGATCACAAAACTCTCACATTTTTATAAACGAAAAAGATTTTGAAAAAATTACAATACTTATTTCATTAATTTATCGCAAATTCGAATTTGCCATTTTCTTTAAAAAATATTTTAATTATTTAAATAAATACTATTTGCTCATTCCTTTCCTGTTACAACGGTTTAAATAACCGTAGACAGTGTGTCTTATATTGGTTAAGAATAATGAGCTATTCTTCAAAGGACATTTTTTCTCTTCTTCCTGAATACTAACACGTTGTATTTAGTTAAAATGAATAACATGTATCAGTGATTAAACACAGTTAAGTAATACACACAGAAGTATTCTAAGCTATAGTGGTTTATTTATTTGCGGTTTGCTTGGTTTCGTGTTATTTCTAGAACATTATTTTTAATGAAAATGGTTTGGGAAAAATTTGTTTTATGAAATGTATTCCATCGATCTCAAAACTCTCACATTTTTATAAACGAAAAAGATTTTGAAAAAAATTACAATACTTATTTCATTAATTTATCGCAAATTCGAATTTGCCATTTTCTTTCAAAAATATTTTAATAGATACTATATCATATTTGTTTGAATAAAATTGCTTGTTGTTTTATAATAACTGTTTTGTAACAGCAATTTTAAAAGAATAATTGCTGTAAAATTTTTAGTTCGTTACATTGTTTATTATTGTAATTTGTAACAACTACATTTAAACCCTGCCTTCCCTTGATGATTAGTGGCAGCCAGGGGGCACCACCTGTTCTTTAGAGAAGCGGGAACTCGTTCCCCTCGCTCCATGGGGGATTGTCATAAATTGTAATTTATTCTACAGCAATACAATTATCTGTTACTTTACAATAAATGTTTCTGTAACTGTAATTCGAAAAGAAGAATTAATATAAAATTTTAATTCATTTCATCGCTTGTCATTGTAAATTGTGATTCACTACATAGAAATAAAATCGTCTGCACTTTTAGAACTGTTTTTGTAACGGTAATTTGAAAAGAAAAATTGATTTAAAATTATAATTCATTTCATAGTTCGCATTTCATTTTGTTGTAATGATATAATTACGAGAGAAAAGAAGCAAACTTTCTTCTTTATAATCTAAAATAAAATGCAATCTATAATTACACTTTTTTAAAAAATGTTTTCCATAAGCCACCAAACTAATACAAATATAAATCGAGATAATATAATTAAGAAAATGAAATATTTTCTGTGCTTAGTGGTACATAATTCATTTTAAGTTCGTAAACATTTTATACAAATTATGAATTCAATATATTGACTTATAATTGTTCTGAATAGCTAACATATTTTATGACAAGGACATAGTATAAATATATTCAGTCATTCATAGAACTCTTTTATAACTTTAATTTCAAACATTAAGAAAAACTGTTGTTTTCTTACTTGAAATTGTAATATTCCTACCAAAAATATATTACGTCCATCATTTTATATTCAGAAATAAAGTGTTGTACATTTTGATTTGATTTTTACAAGAAAATGCTAACTTTAAATTGTTTCCCTTTTATTTTGTTGGTACAATATATTGATGTCAAAAAGTAATTGGGGAAATAAGGAAAAAATATGTATAATTATATACTATAAATATTTTTTCAAGAAATAAATAAATAGTTTTGTACTTTGCTTAAATTCAAATAAAAATACAAAGTACACATTTTGTATAAACGAAGGAACAATGTTTAAACAATAAATAAAAAAAAGCGTTATATTGATGTAAGTAGAATCCGAATATCAATAAATTAAAAGACAGAAACAAATATTATTTAAAACAATATTAACAGACAGTGGGAGAGTTTTCCTTTTTTTTATCGGTGGTAATTTTTGTACCTAATTACGTTCGTACAAGAAATGTGATCTGTTGGTTTCTTTACTTTTCCTTAAATATTTCTTAATTAAAAAGCAAGAGTTATGAGTCCTGCTTAATGTACTTTTCTATTCTTTTTACATATTGAAATATTAATAAAACAGTTAATTTTCTTTTTAACTTATATAATTCTTAAGTAAAAATAATTCTAATGGCTAAATTTTGTGTTGAATATTTTGATTTATTTACCTTGGTTTACGGCTTGCTTACATTGAAAGTAGCTTTTATTGTATATTTAAAATAATATATTACTTATTTTTATAATTTGTATCATTGGTTCTTAACGGAGACGGTACGCCCCCCGGGAGGATGCAAGAGGACGGTAAACTTTTTTGGATGGTAGGGGGTGGTGGTAGGTATATTTTGCGTGGTAGGGGGTTAAAGAGCGCGTTCCGACATTCGAACTTAATTTTAAAACTCCCTGAAAAACGTATTAATTTGATTATACGGCTTACACCATTGGTAGTAGCGTTAAAATGAATTTACGCGACGGTACCCCTTACGAAGTACTAAGAATAGTGAGATGAATTTGTGTTCTAGGTAGGATGACTTGAAGATTTCGACACTTCGAATTTTTTTCTGATCCCAACCAACACAGCACATGCGTTGGCTGGTCACAAATTTTGTGCGTAAGTCTTCTGAAAAAATTAATTAAATTTTTTTGCCTTTCATAATTTAATTACCCTTTCCCAAAATCCTAAATTATAACATTTCCACAAAGGAGTGGGACGGTGAAAATTTTTCCTTTCCTTAAGGGGGACGGCAGCTTAAGAGTGGAGAGTGGAAGTGAGAGTTATATTAACGTAGACATATAAAACAACGCGAGGTCTATTGGCAACGGACTTAGTAATTTTGAACTTGATCAAAGTGGCGAGTACAACACCTGAGATGGCACCCCTACTCCTAACTACCACACCACACCCACGGGAGGACATTCAGCGTTGACAAATTTAACGCGCATCGACCTCATCTGCACGGCAGGTCTTAAAGGTCGAGAAATACTGCTTTATCTTTCTATACATAAACAAAAAGTTTTTCGTGATGCTGCTATAAATTTATTTGGTCGCTAACTTTGGTAGCCAAAAATGATGCCAACTTGGCTGTACGCCAATATTTCCCCGAGCTTCTGATTACTAAGGTGACTAATTTTCTTACGATGAAAAGGAAAATGAAAAATTTAAGAAAAAATTACAACGTAAATATATGAACCCTTTTATTAATTTAAACAAAAATGCACTAATTATTCTTTAAAAATTTACTTAAACGAGTGTTTATCCATTGAATGAATTTATTTTTTGTCAATATATTATTTTTTTATGTATCGGAAATTTCGGAACAAGAAATATCGTTCATAATGAACGTGACGGCAAGTGCCACAGTTTAAGTATCAGCATTCAATCTTGATTCCTCACTTGTTCAAAAATCATTACCAATTGAAAAAACCCGTTTCAACCAATGCATTAGTTCCAGGGCAGCACAACATAAATTCAACGAGAAGAACTAAATTTTCATACGGAATGTGTTCATTTTTTAAATGGTTAAATATTTCCACTCATCTTTTATCAATTTCAACATACTGATCATCAACAGATTGGTTTTGTTGTTATTGTTGCTTGTGCCACCTGATCGGCAGTTACATCATATCAAGGTCTACAAAATTCATCGCGGCTAAGGGCTAGATTTTTACGCCTGTCGATAGCCTTAGCTTTGAGCACCATGCAGGTGGCAGTACGATTTTGCTCGGTTCCATCACTACTCGGATCACTATACAGATTAGTTTTAAGGGGTGTTGGAAAGCTAAAATCTTACTTTTTTGACAATTTCAGATTTTTACATTTTCAAGTTGTATAGATTTTTACCTTTCTAAAAATACCTTACTTTAACCTCTAGAGTATTTAGAATCCCTTAAAACGTAATTTTAAATAATCATTGAATTTGGGCCACGCCCATTTGAATGCCGAAAATTGTGAACAAATTACTTTGTTTTTGCTTAAAAGTGTAACGACTGATATAAACCAAAACATGTGTCTTTTATTTTAAATTAAGCCTTTTATTTTTTAATTTCCTAGCCGATTAGAAGTCTCACTGTATACATTAAAATCAATTTATCTCATAATGTAAATTTTAATGTGTGATGTACCTTTTCTGAGAAACCACTGTTCACAGGTATGTAAATTTTTTACGAATGATTTATAATGATGTCTAATATATACTAAAATGAGCTTTTTGTAAAAAACTCAAAAATTTAATTTTTACAAATTCTTTAAGTAAAAAATGGGTCAAAATTCACAATGTTTGATAAAATATTTCATAATTTATTAAAAAATTCAAAATTTGGTAAAAGCTCATTTTAGTATAATGAAAGAGGTGTACTTTAATAGTATGAAAAATTTCAAGCATGTACATAAAATAAAATAGATTTTGAGAAAAGGTACATCGAAAACAGCCAATTTAACATTGTCAGTATAGAGAAAGAGAGAGGTTTCCAACTCCCCTTAAAATATTGAAAAGGAGGACATGTAGGAGGACACTTTTCGAGGAAGTACCGAACCCATAAAAGGAGGACGATTGGTCACCTTATAATTACATGTATTATAGACCTTCATAATACAATTACAGTTTTACAATTTGAGCAATGAGTATGAACCGTTGCATGATTTGCAAAATGGGGGTTGGTTTGCAGTTATATAGGCTCCCCCTAGTATTTTAAAAAGAAAATATTAAAAACCGGCTAACCGCTTTTCCACTTTATGAAAAGCCGAAAACCGGCTCTGAAATTTTATAAGGACATTACAAAACCCTTTTACTGAATGATTTTTAGATTAACCAGGAACGGAAACAAAAACATAATCCACCTCTCTCAAATTTTACTTCATTTTTCAAACTATACAAACACAGCTCTATTTTTTTTAAAAAAAAGTCAAACTACCTTTTTCTTCCACAGACTTTTTCAGAACACCTTGCACATCACTGGAAGAAAACATCCATATCTTCTTTTGCGAAAGACCGATAATAACCGTTACATGACACCTCCTTCTGTACACACGATTATACACAGAAAACCTATTACCAACTCCACACAATACGTTCTTCAAAACCAAAGTCAGAGTCGTCCACCATAACCCAAGACATTCTTCCCAAACGATTGACACGCCTGTGCAAACGATAGTCTGCCAACACAGCTGCACGCATTAGGAAGTGGTTAAAACCTCACAAACAGGTGGACCAACAGATAAATTGTGAAAGTATCTTTAGAAAGAGCCTTAATACACTGTGTCACACGCTCCTTCTATTAACTTCGGGCAACCGAAAAAGGCATTTCCCTACGGGTCCTGTAATGAGCAAAGGGTACATCTAATGACTTCCACCCCCTATTATCAGGATAATGCGTTCTTCGATGCAACGCTAGGGGAGATTAAGGAAGATGGGTACTATTTTTTTCTCCTCCTTCGTCCTATGTATTGCCTTTCTCGCTCATCGGACTAGGTTATCCAATAGTTACCAGGAAGCTAATTATTATCATCAAGCGTAAGTGAATCAATTCTGTGCTCTGTGTTCGAGGTTATTTTCTGAGTTTAGACGATGGAAAGGGAATTATAAAAGTTTCAGAGAGGTTTATGAGGGAGGTAATGGAGAGGTTGGTGCAAAATGAACTCGTCTGTTTCACTTGAATATCTCAGCGATTTTTATTAATAAAAGATTAAAACAGTTTTTGAGATTTATATTTATAAGGTTGATACGATAAGTGTATGTGGGAGTCAATAGTGAAAATAAGGCTCTTGAAATGGTCTTAAATTAATTTATTAAAACTTAAACATGGTTGGAATTATATGATATTTTAAGAGAATAAATACTAACTAAAACACAAATGATAATGTTTAGTTTGTTACTTGAAACAGAAAACAAAATTACATATGTCAATAGTTTAGTGATAAGAGCTACTATCAATGTGTGTGAATATATACAGTGAAAATAGTTTAACGCGAAAGTGAGGGGGGGGGGGACTGAAATATTTTTTCGTGTTAAAAGAATTCCGTGTTAAAAGAATGCCCCCGCCCCCCAAAAAAATCTATATTCAACAAAATTAAGTTTCTTAGAGCACATTTTATTTACATAGATATGTATACATGCATGTATTTTATAAAAATAAATGAAACAAAAGCGATTACAAGAACTTTATGAAATTTAATACAAAACTTTCAAGTGTTCTGAAAAACAAAACATGAATTGCATGTTTGGGAAATAATCTGATATCTTGCTTTGCATTGTCTTTTTTATTATCAAATTGTCCACAAATTGTTCAATGCCGTCCATTTTGTTACTCATGTCATCAATGGAATGTGCATCTAAATACCTGTGGAATCGGTTGTGGAGTCGTCATCCAATTGAATCTCTCAACGAAACAAAGCACGCAGTCTTCGTGCGCAGGCGCAGCTGATCCAATGTGAAACAAACACTTTGACGATTGAGAAAAAAAGAGACGGAGGTGCGCGAGCAGGCGTTCCCGTCGTCACATCATGGAAATCTAATTGTAGAATAGCTACCTTTTTTTTAAAAATTAATTTTTGTTAAGTTTAAATAAATCTGAAGAAAGACAAATGTCTTGGACCCCCTTGTTGTCTCCCACATACCTATGCGTACTTTTTTTTCATATTTCTCATTTCGGATGTTTTTGTGTGGCTTTTGTAAGGATGGAGGGTGAAAGTAGCTTTGACAAACATAATTGACTAGTGTAACAAGCTATTCTCAGGGTATTTCAAAGATAAGTTAGTCTCCTTTCCACGAGAAACACGTAAAACCACCTCTTTCATTCCACAACCCTCTTAAATATCGCCTACGTGGCTAGTTTTTCCGTATTTTGTTCACTCCCAGAAGGTAAATCTTTTCGTGTTGACAGAAAAAAAATGCATGAAAATCCATAGAAGTTTGTCGGGACCGTTGTATTGTTTCGTGTTAACCGATATTTCGTCTAAAGCATTTTCGCGTTAAACGAATTTTACTGTACTTATTTATTTATACATTCTTCGACCTGGAGAGAGAGAGAGAGAGATGCAAGTTTTTTTTAAATGTACGCTTATTTTAATGTAATATAATGTTATTTATTAAAATTTTAATTGTAAACAGAAAATATTTCATTTACTCTCAGAAATATTTTTGTAGTGTCTCTGTATTGAAGTAATATATAATTTACTATTCTTTAAGAATTAATCCACACGTCTAAATTTGGTAATGAGGGAACCACTAGATGGTCCCACCATGAAATGACTCTCACATTTGGGGGCTTGATGTGTCTGCAAATGTTCATTAAATATACAATATTAAGATTGTAGCTACTCAGTTATGGCACATTAATAATTATCAACGCTCTCTTCAGCATCTATTTAACATTAGAAATATTTTCAAATATTATTTTGATTTATTTTAATATTATATTTAATCATCATTTTTGCTGTCTGTATTCATGTTGTATTAATCTATTTCTAACAGTTCGATTTGCATTAATACTGATATTTATTATCGTAAGTTATTTCGTATTCAGATTGTGGCAACATGTTAAGAATAATTAAGACCAATAGACTGTGATTTCTATGATGAGTGTGACGGCTTTTGCTGATAAAAAAAATAAAGTTGGACTTAAACAACATTTTGCAATTAAAGCACATTATTTAGTGTCGATTTTCCAAATTATGAAAAAAAGAAAAAAAAAAGTTTATAAAATTTTCAAATGGAAAAAAATTCTTATTTCATTTATTATAAATATTTGAATACACAAAGAGAGTAAATTGAACTGAAAATTCCTTTATAGATTCCACAACGTTTTTCAATTTTAGGAAATATAAAGAAAGGGAGAGAGAGAGAGAGGGAGGGAAAACAAACTGAACTTAGCCTAATAATAACTTTCTCTGCACACTACATTTGAATGCAGTAAAAACCTATTTACAGATAATAGTATCTTAATTTGTACGGTGTGTAAAATTAGCGGTCCCTAACCTTCAGAACCTCGTCGACTACTAATTATATAATTTTACATTTGGCGGACCATTAATATAATTGACTACTATACGGCGGTCCACTATAACTATATTGTTACTTATTTACGCCTCTATTAACATCTTCATGTAATCGAAAAGGAGCTTCAATAAAAGTAAGGACAAAACGACAAAGCAAAGTAATATCAATAAACGAAAGTGTTGTCTTCAATTTACAACTGTTGACAATTCTCACTTACAAAATGTCGCTAGATATACCTCCAAAAGTAGCTAAAAAGTCTCTAAGCCGAGAAGGAATCTCGCTAATCTATATTATACAGCGCGTTTTGTTACTCGTTATTTTTCTCTCTCAATTCCAACAATTATAATTCACAACTTCCCTAAATATGTATATATATATCTTATTCAAATTTTCAATCGTTAATAAAATATTTTCTATTCCTCCATTCAAGTTCAAATGCATTTTTTTAAACTTGTAGTGGATGACACTTGATGTTAATACAGTTTTTACAAATATTAATTCATTAGTTAAACTTAATTAATAAATGAATAATAACAAACAAAAATAATAGTTCAACACCATATATAAAAAGGAAAAATCCGCTCGTTGTGTCCCTGTAGCGCAATGGATAGTGCGTTGTAATTCTAATCCAAAAGTCGTGGGTTCGAATCCTTCCAGTGATGGCCTAATTTCTGAGAATGCAATTCATGAATGAACAAATAGTAACAAACAAAGATAATGGTCCAACACCATATATAGAAAGTAAAACGGAAAATTTTAAGGAAAATCGATTTCTATTTTGCACTTAATATTGCGATTCTGTCATATGTATATACATATTTACATTAATTGTAATTATTTAACAAAAAGTAACTAAAATAAAATTTATATTTGTTGACCTAAGTAGGAATTGACTTAGTTTATTTTATATTACTTTTTTTGAAATTGAATCTTCATAAAAATAGAAAAAATGTCTCAATTTCTCAGTAGACCCTTAAAACTTTTTCACCGAGTACCGATTCGTGACCACTATGTTAAAGGATCATGAATATAATAACCCCAGTATATAAATATATTTTAAATAATCATTTGTAAATCCGCAATACATTGAACATTTTAAATCTATAACGGTAGACGAATCAATATTTTCTCTGTTGATATTTAGTAATAAGCTTTCCCCAAATTGTTAATAAATATACGTATTTCAACCTATTTTAAATATCTCACGAATATTGTAATGTAATTTATAGCACCTGAATACTATAAATAAAATGAAAGAGTAACCTGTAATGTATAAAATTACACAAAGGTCAGTTAAAAGATAATAACATCAATCGAACATGTACCTGACACTTGACGAGAGGTTAAAATCGGAAGTCCTACGTGGTGATACCAGGAAAGAGCGTCTATTATTAGATACCATTAATTTCAGTGCTACGTGTCCAGAATCCCTTGTATTTGGTAAACCCTGAAAGAAAAGTATCAGTTTTAGTATATGTTATCACCAGTGGCGCACACAGGAATTTTTCAAGGGGGTCCAGGGTCGAAAGTTCACCATTCTTGTACTATGCTCCTTTTGATTTTGTCGATTTTCAGGAACAAAACACAGTAAAAAAACTAATTATCAAATAAATAATTAGCATTAATTAAAATTAATGATTAATAACAAATACTTAATTAAATTTTACGTACTATGTACTTAGAATTATAATCAATAAAAAAAAATCAAGGGCTTTGAGGAGGGGGGTCCGGACCCCCAGGACCCTCCCCCTTTTTTTTGCGCCACTAGTTATCACCAGTAGCACACAGGAATTTTTCAAGGGGGGTCCGGGGTCGAAAGTTCACCATTCTTGTATCATGCTCCTTTTGATTTTGTCGATTTTGGGGAACAAAATACAGTAAAAAACTAATTATTGAATAAATAAATAGCATTAATTAATAAAATTGATCATTAATAACAAATATTTCATTAGAATTATAATCAATCGGGAAAAAAATCAAGGGCTTTTTGGGGGGTCCGGACCCCTAGGACACTCCCCTTGGGTGCGCCACAGATTATCACCCTTCATTTATTTAAAAAAAATATTGTATTGTTTAAATATTTTAATGCAATAATATATTTCCGAAGTTGATAAACGAAATAAAATGTATAGAGCTTTATACGTGGAGTTTTTCAATATACAGACTAATATTTAACCTATTTTATTAAATCTAATAATACTATAAAGTTGACGATTTGTTTGTGCCGTCATTCATACCAACTTTTGGTCGTGATTAGTGACGCCTATTAGAGAGGGGGGCGGGTCCGGACCCCCTCCAAGCTCTTGATTTTTTTTATTGATTATAATCCTATGCATATAGTACGTAAAATTTAATTAATTTTATTAATTAATGCTAATTATTTATAAAATAGTTAATAATATTTTTACTGTTTTTGTTCCCGAAAATCGATAAAATCAAAGGAATATGTTGGGCGACGTATTGGTGTATATGAGAATGGCAGAATTCCGACTTGGAACCCCCACTCCTTGAGAAATTTCTGTGTTTCTCCTAAAGTTCTTATTAAATTGAAGTCAAACTAATAGAAATTTCAATATTACCATTAAAATATATACAATAAAGAACTTTAAAAAAAACTGCAAAATTATTTAGAATTTTGAGATAAAAAAAAAAGATGCCACTATTTTTTTTTTTTTTCATTATGTTCGTCTCTCGGCCTCCGAAATATTTCTTCTAAATTTCGCTTCTTTTGAAGCCAAACGATTTTGACATCGCGGAAAACTGTAATTAATTCACTTTTGAAATTTATTCTTTAATTTGTTTTCCATTTTTATAATAATATTAAATATTTGTAAAAGTGCCGGCTGGGTGGCGTAGTTGGTGAGGCGATATCCCTTGTTTGCAGATTTGATCCCAGCTCAAGTTGGTGGATTTTCATGATGCAAAAATCAATAACGTCCATGTCGTATAATTATATGAAATGTAAAAAATCCTTTGAATGCCTGTTTGGCTTGGGTGCTCTCGGCAAAATTAAATTCTTCGTACGGTTTCGTATCGTCAGAGCTCAGGTGACCCGCTCTGGGTGAAAACTGGGTGTCAAAATTACTTGCGGTGATTGTGGTATACCACTTTCATTGAAATACGTTTAACGTGAAAACGCTTAAGACGAAACATCGGTTAACACGAAATAATACAAAGGTCCCGACAATCTGATATGTATTTTCATGTATTTTTTTCTCTTAACACGAAACGAAAATCGCGTAACGCAAAACGATTTCCCTTTCGGGAATAAACAAAATACGGAAAACACCAGTCAGATTAGACTATCTATCCTATTGCATTTTCGGATTTCATTGCAGTACACGATGATAATATGTATGTACACCCCCAATTAAAGCAGGCAAAGACATTTTGGGGTTTGTTCAAAGCTCGAAAAATATCATTGATGCAGATTCCGACGATGAAATTGAAATGAATAATGCAGCTCCTGTTCGCGCATCATTCAAAATGAGGAACATCGTGAAAAGTATGTTCAGTTGCTTAGACGCACATTCCAAAGGTGAAATGAATTACAAAATGGACGATATGGAACAATTTGATGATAAAAAAGACAAAACAAAGGAAAATATAAGATTATTTTCCAAAAACTCAATAAATGTTTTTTCCCCAGAAAACTTAAAATTTTTGTAATAAATTTCATTAAGTTCTTGCGCGAATGTTTTTGTTTCATTGATTTTTATTAGATACATTCATTTATACACATTTATGCAAAAAAAAATATATTCTAATAAAAATTAAGTTGAAATATTTTTTTTCTTTCAATATCGTTTAACACGAAAAAATATTTCAGTCTACTCAATTTCGTGCTAAATGATTTTCACTGTATTTTGCAGGTGGTTTATTAAACAATTCTACAAAATAATACTTTTTTTATTACGAACAATTAACACTATCTTTACTGGAACAAAGCCATTCTGTTCCATGCAATAAAGCAAACGATAACTCATCTCATGCTTCATGTGGAGGAGCCAACATTCCATAAACACCTCAACTTAACTTCATCAAAACGTCTTATTATAAAACTAATGCCATTTTTCAATTAAAAAAACGAAGAAACAAAACACTCAAAATCCTCTTCCTTGGCAACAGGGATAAAAATCAGACGATAATTATGATGTCGAATAAAAGGTGCGAGTGAAACAAAAATAGGGGGTCCAAAATTAACGCCTGAGAGATGCCAGACACTTCATTACAGCCCTACTGCTTTATGACAAGCGTAAGAACTCCAAAAAGAAGTGACCCGTTAGCGAGATGGGGGGGATGAGGTAATTTATCACTACCCCATCATCGATTTAAGCCTTGCGCGGTTCCTCCAATAAATGTCCGCTATTTGGCGTAATCTTAGTAACAGCTGCCACTCTACACGATGTTAAATCTATAAAAAGGATCCGGGGTCCTTATCGCGTTTTCAAAGTCTTTAAAGGGATTTGGGATGCTTTATTTCAGGCTGAGATTGAATTTGAATTAAAGGGGATGTTCGTTTTCTTTGCTGGAGAGATTACACATTCTTGGCATTAATGTGTATAGCAAATATGATTATTGATATTTAATATTTCTTATATGTATGTAAGATACACATACGAAATTCAAGTGTGAAGGCAGAGGAGGTAATTGATGGGGTTCAACCCATTTCGAACAATTAATAAATTGTTTCTTACAAAAACATCATTTAAAATAAGAATATCCGAGATTATTAACACAATGCTTCTCAAACTTTCAATATTTGCGATCCAAGATTCAATCATAATTTTCTCTCATCGCCCCCCTCCTACTCCATACAATAACAATGTATTGAATTCAATAATACTATACTTGGACGCTAGAACTACAATACGACTTTAACCTCTAAAATGCCACCGGCGTATATAAAAGTTTCGCTCAGCCAAAGCGTTAATTGTCCCGGACGTATATACACGTCTTTGCGAAGTATGATCTTTTCTGTACACTGCTATCCATACAATTATTACGAAGGTTTTGGAATGCAATAAAAGAACCATGATTGAGTGTTTGTGAAGAATTTACTAATTTCAAAAGATTTGCTTATTTGTTTCTCCCCACTACATCACGTACGCGCGCCTTCGTGGAAAATGGTGGCGCTGGGGAGAGAATTGTGTAACTTTTAGTCAGCGCAGTTAAAGGATTAATAATAAACCATACAAATTATCAAAATAAGTGTAAATTTTTGTATATAATTTTATATATGACAAGCTCATGGGGTCACTGGTAATTATTAAGCTTGTTCTTAATTTAGTATTGTTAAATTAATTATAAAATACATTGTTCAGCACTGAAACATTAATAAGTGTATTATTTCAGTGTAAATGTGTATTTTATTTTTATTTTGTCAGAATGCATTTCGTTTGTTTACTTCCAGTAAATAGCCCAGTGGCTGAGTGGTAGTGTTTCGAGCTTCTACATCACAGGTACGAGGTTCAAGCCCCGGGCTGGGCAAGGTTGAATTAGCTTTTCATCCCTTCAGTGGGTCGATAAATGAGTACTTATCTTGCTTTGGAACTGAACACTAGGGGCTTAGCGTCACACTGACCACTTGACCGAAACATCTGCACATGCACCCCAGAACCTAAGGTCACGTAAGTTGAGATAGGTACAGTAAAAGCCTTGGTGCTCATGGGCTTTTGCGTCACTGAGTTCAGTTCAGTACTTTCAGTACATTAATAATTTTTTTTAAAAACAATCTTTTGTGTTCAACTTTTCCAATATGCTCGCGACACCCTCGTAGATTTATCACGCCTCCCCCTAGGGGCATCCCCCTTGGATTGTCGTATCGCCCACTTATCCCGCCAAGTTTTTCTCGCCAAATTGATAAAGGGTCAAAATCGCCAAATCGTAGGGTTGCTACTCCAAAACACAACACGCAAAAACGCGCCAAATTGGCGATTTTTAAAAATTTGGTGGACCAGTGGCCGATTCGACATTTTCACCAAGATGTTCTATAATATGGAAATTAGTTGAAAAAAATATTTTATAAAAAATTATTTCAAAATTAAACATTGCCACAGAGGAGTTAAATGTTCGAAATATTCTAAAAAGATTTAATTTTGGTCAGATGATTTTAGATTAAAAATAAAATCCTTTTTGTACAATGCAAATAATTAGAAAGCATGTTTATTGAGTGTGTGAGTGAATATTAACCTCGCACTGTTCAGCTAAACGAGGGTTTTTAGCGACGGACCACGTCATTTTGAACCATGGTCTAGTGACGTGGACGATACCTGAGCTGGCACCCCCTCTCCTAACTACCACACCACACCACTGGGATGACGTTTCAGCCCTTGACAGATTTAACGTGTATCGCTGCCCTACACGGCGGGTCTTTAGTGGTACTGGGTTCGAACTCATGACATGCCTGCCATAATCCAATACCTTGACCATTGGGATACCGCAGCCCAGCATGGTTATTAAAAAATGAGCTCTGGGTATTTGAATAGTACAATGCACGTTGCAACACATTTCATAAACTCAGCTCTCTGTTCCCACACCGTCGGATCATTCAGATCCAAGCTTTTTGCCATATTCCGCTTCATCGTGCTCTGTCATTTCGAGACAGTAGGTTTTCTTAAAAATTTAATACTAAAGAACCTGTTAAATGTACCTGATGTGTTTTTTTTGTAACTATTTAGTAGGTGTCGTCTCATTGCAATAAATGTTAAAAAAGTACTAAAATGCCTGTTTTTCTTTAACAAAAATGACTTTGTTCTTTTACGAGTGGCACACACAGGAATTTTTCAAGAGGGGGGGGGTCAGGGTCGAAATTCCACAATTTTCGTATCATGCTCCAATACAACGCCGAACATACTCTTGTGATTTTGTCGATTTTGGGAAACAGAGAACAGTAAAAAAATATTTATTGAATAATTAATTAGAAGTAATTAATAAAACTAATTATTAATAAGTAATAATTAATTAAATTTTACGTACTACATACATAGAATTATAATCAATCGAAATAGAATCAAGGGCTATGTGGGGTGGACCCCTTACGTGCGCCACTGATTTTACCTCCCCCCCTCCAAAAAAGCTCAAATACTTAAGACTTCATTCCCTTTGCGGCAATATTTATACATAATTTTTTTTTAAATTTATTTTCGCCTTCCTTTACGTACCAGATAACAACTTTACCGTACAGGTAGGTTTATAAATTCTGAAAAAAAATTATTTCAATCTACCAAAATGCTCACGTTCAGTGGCGCACACAAGGGGGGGGTCCTAGGGGTTCAGACCCCCCCCAAAGCCCTTGATTTTTTTCCGATTGATTATAATTCTAAGTATATAGTACGTAAAATTTATAATTAAGCATTTGTTATTAATGATTAATTTTATTAATTAATGCTAATCATTTATTCAATAATTAGTTTTTTACTGTGTTTTGTTCCCGAAAATCGACAAAATCAAAAGGGGCATGATACAAGAATGGTGAACTTTCGTATCCGGACCCCCCGCCTTTTAAAAATTCCTGTGTGCGCTACTGATCACGTTTAAAGTAAAATCTATTTAAATATCTAGATATTATTTTTTAAAAAAAATATTTCTTGCAATATATAATATTTTAATTAACAATTAATAATTCCATATTTCATCTATTCTATTAATATTTTTAGGATTCGAGACAAATGTATTATAAATCTTAAGTAGAAAAATATGACAAACAATCTGAATACCTAAATTCCATTTTATAAAGGACATATCGGTGGAGGAAGATAAATATTTTCCAATATTAATTAAATTCTAAACAATAATTACATAAATTTCAGCTCTTTTTACTTATTTTGATTTATTATGGAAATTCATTACATGGAATTGACATTTTTTCGCAGGAAAATATAAAATTAAGGCTTAAGTATAGCATTCGGATTATTAAAAAATGACAAACTTTCATACAATAATGAAACTGAGCTGAACGATCCAGAAAAATGATCGTGAATGTGATTTCATTCACAAGCATTTTAACTGTAAATTCTTTCCGTCGTTAGTTATCATAAAAATTGTGGTAATTATGACAATTAATCTACTCCAATTAAAAAAATAATTTTAACTACTTAACTGATAGTTTAAATCAATCTTAAATGGAGCTTAAGTAACTCTACTCTTTATTTAATTCAAGTACCTTTTAAAATTCACTAGGAATCATTTATCTAATTAGTAATTTTTAAATTCTCGAATAAAAGGAATATCGATTAATTGAAGATAAAACTAGAAACTTTTCAACGATTATCATAAATTACAATGAAGACAAGTGACATACATGTGTGTGTGTAATATAAATAAAAAAATAACTTCCCCCACTTAATTAATTCTTTCTAATCTCTTATAATTCATTTTGAAAGTTAATTACCGTTTAAATGTTCTCACAATTTTTCGTCATATTGGAAGATAGATCACCTTATCATCAGATCAGGTGATATCACATGAATTGTTTGGATTCTTAAAGAGCCAATCTGAAATTGTGCGGAAGATTTCTTGGCAGTAATTGCATAAAAAATACCTGAAGCACATTGTTAATGAGAATAACAATTGATGTTGAAACTTAATGAGGAATGTTTGAAAACGACAAGCCACTATTGTACAGTAGAATGTCGTTTATCCGAACGTTTATTATCCGGACCAGTTTTTTTGTCAACTACATGAATACGTTTATACGTCAACTACATGAATACGTCTACTATGAATACGTTTTCGATTTCGTTTGTTCAATGACGACCACAGGGAAGAGAATACCGAATATGCTGAAACAATCCCAGGATTTCAAGAATGCGATGAAGATGTAAAAACTTGGATGGCATGCGATGCAGAAGACTGTGGATTTCAAATGCTAAATGATGACGAGATTGTGACTTCCGTGCAAGAAGAGCCCGACTCTATCGACGATGAAACGGATGAAGACGAAGACATCAACGACGAAAGTAGCAAGGGTCCATCAAATGCTGACGCGTTTTCTGCGTTAGAATCAGCTATGGAGTGGTACGAACAACAATCAGAGTGCTGTCCTATTCAACAATTGCTGCTCAAGAGAATCAGATCTTGCAGCAAAAAAAAAAAAAAAAAAAACCGAAGCTATACAATGGTACGGCGAAAAATAAGTGATTATTTTCCACAATAAAGATAAAATCACGACATTTTGCATTAATTTTACCTTTTCTTCAAGCACGTTTTCCGCATGTGATGATTTTCAATATTCGTATAGTGTCCTGCATGGGTCGCATTCGGTTTTCGGTTATCTGAACAATCACGTATCCGAACGGTGTCCAGTCCCTATTGATTCGGATAAACGACGTTTTATTGTATATATAGTTTTTTAAGCGTTATTTCGTGCTTCAGATATTAATTATGAAGGGTGTGGGAACTCCCTGTTTTGAACATGTTGCAGTGATGTTCGTAGGGAGGACAGGGGTTTGGTGGAAGGGGTTGAGTAGGATACTTGTGTTACTGCCCGTCTCAGTCTCAAACATGTTGTGGTGGATCAGCAGCGCGCTTTTGCCGTGGAGGCGTATTTCTCTAACAGTCAGTCGGTGATTGCAGTGCAACGTGCCTTTCATCGTTTATATTACTTCACGAGATCGTGTCCTTGATCAGAAATGTATTTTAATGTGGATGATTGCTTCCTGAGAAACGGGGAATGTCTCCAAAGAAACGAAAGAGCCTCTGAAGACGGTTAGAACACCTAAAAATATGTGGAACGAGTTGGAGTGTCAACTGAGACTGGTATGTGACAATGATCCAAGTATTTTTCCTATCCGCTCTCCAAGAAAGGGATCTTGACAACGTGTGGTTACAACAAAAGATGGGGTCACAGCCCACACCTCCAGGGTTTCCATGGGTATTTCAAGAGCAGCCTTCCCCGAATGACTGATCTTTTTGCGAGGTCATCTGATTTATACCCTTCTGATTACTTCCTGTGGGCCTATCTCAAGTCCCTGGTTTGCAAAGATTGCTCTAAGACCTTGTAAGACCTACGGAACAACATCCGAGACGAAAATGACAATATCCCGGTCGATATGCTTGAAAAGGTGACTCGAAGTTTTCGAAATTGTCTGCATCAGTGTATTGATAATGGAGGGAGACATTTAACCGACACTACAGACACTGTGTTTAAAACTGTGTAAAAAGAAATTGTTAAGAATAAGAATTTTGTAAGCATATAAAAAATAAAAGAGGCATTTTTTAAAGAAAAGTATTAAAAAGTATAAACTAAAATAAACCAAGAATATATATTATTGCCTGTTATTATTTTAAACACTATTTCAAAACGAAATATTCATTAAAAATGTCACCCCGTTCAATTGTTTAGTAACCATTTACACAAGATCAAGATGCAAGTAAGCATTTACTTTATGGATGATGTACTGTGCCTCATTAAAAAGTTATTTTTATCGAACAAAACATTAAAAAACAGAAAACCCTTTTTATTACACGAGTAAATATCGAGTTCTGAGACAAAATGCCAAATGTTAAAAAGCATCAACGTCATCTCTCTCAGAGAGCTCTTCTATCCGAAAAAAGTCCAACGATGCTTTCCACGAAACCAGATAATACATTCTTCTTCGAAAGCATGCGATTTCTAAGAGAAAATTTCATCTCAAAAGTACTTCTTTCACCCAATAGCACCGGATGGGAGGCCATTTCACCATCTCTTACCGATTCCAGAAAAGGAAGCTTCTTTTTATGATACCAGATCCGGATTTTGAGAAATATCCGCACTTCTTGCAGAAATAAAGACCAGCAAAATATAATAACAATATAAGTTTCGATGTTGGAAGAGAGAGAGAGAGTGGAGCCAATTTCAGAGTGAAAGCACGAAATTTAAGAGAGCATTGTGAGGACACAGACAAGCTTATATACTTTCCCCGCCAAACAACCGCCATTTTTGAAAAGAACGAAATGACAACTCGATAGAATTAATAACAATAATAATAAAAAAATCGAAGGAGGGTGGGGGATCTTTGGAATAAGAGGTTGGACGAGCAGAGTCGTCTGCCCTTTTAAATCAACTTACCCCCAGCGATACAAAAACGGGACAATGTTGGCAATTTAGCAAACTTGAATAGAGAAACACAATTTTTCCGAACGTCTCTCTCGGTGGGGAAAAAAAGGAAAACCATATCTATAGAAAGACGCGACTTTGATCCAGGGATATATGGAACTGGGATCTTTTCAACTACTTTTTTCTTTTTTTTTCTCGTCCGGAGTGAAAATATTCTTTAAAAAAAAGTAAAAAAAATTGCGAAACTGGAAAGAAAAATATCAACGTTCCATTGTTAGGGCCGAGTCGGCCATCTTGACAGATATTCTTCCGCGCTCCGCAGCCAAATCGCCCACTTCCGCCCAATAAACCCGCGAGTAGGCCGTAGAACCGCGGAAGGAAATAGACATTAGAAACTATAAAAGATCACCGAGCACCGGGGAGGGTCGGATCCCATATATTTATGGCTATCGTAGCCCAGGGTGCGTGGCGAGGATAAAATACAAAAATAAACACAGATCTGGCGTACTTTCCCATTGAAGGAGGGGAGTATCTGAAAATATACGGCGCTGTCTGTATGGGACAAGGGGGCGGAAGAAACATATTTAGAACGAAAGAAAGACATTTTTTTTGTTGAGGTCCACTCATAGAGCAACCAGGCGGAAAGGGTAATACCACAACATGAAGAGAGTTAAGGAAACAGAGGAATGTATGTCCTGCTTCAAGCTGGGGATAACACAATAGGAAAAGGAAACTTGTTCCTGTGGATTACAGCTCGGTATAAAAGAAGATTCATACATGAATTTTTCATTTCTAAGTAGCAAATCTTATTTTTTTCCCTCCCAAATTGATATTTAAACTTGGTAGATTGCTATGGCGAAACATGAATTTAGTATACTTGTGTTTCTATAATACAAGTTTAATTCAATTTATCTGATTTAAAAACAAATTTTTTTTTTTATGGTTTATATACTTCACTAGACGCATAAGAAAATCCAACGTGTAGTGAATAAGTTCTCACATGCAACACTGGGCTAGAAGTTTATTTTTTAATCCTATGCCCGTCTGTGCCCTTTCGGTTGTAGGTCGAAGAGCAGCTCAATACAAAGTAGAAAAACAAAAACAGTCAGAGGCGTATAAAGATCTCTCAGATGTGTATATGTGAAGGAGGTGGGAGATACATTTTAAAAAGGACGTAGACATAATCGCGAAGGGGTAATTGCTATTGTGAAAATTAAAAATTTGTTGATATATATTTCTAACCCTATTGTGTAAGCCACTGAAAACAACCATCTAAGGCACAGTCACCAACGTTCAAAGCTTAAGCTCACTAAAAGCTAAGCTAAGTCACTAAGCGCAGCTTATTATTGAGCTCAGCTATATATATTGAGGTAATCTCTAATCAAGGGTACGTTATGGTCACAAAGTAGGCAGAAATGTGAATCTGCAATTCTCATTCTATACAGGTAGGCCTGCAAAAAGTCAAGACCAGCAGCAAGTCTAAACCAGGTCACACTGACTGCCCTAGACAAGGAACCAAGAAGTTTTGCTGAAATCTTCAGAGAGGAGCTCTGGTTCTTCCCTAAAGCCTTCTTTATACGCAGGCTGGCACTTTTGCATCTGGTGGTGCAGAATATAAAAGGCTTTATGTGCAACAAAGAAAAAGGAGGATCTGGTTTCGTCATTTGGGTTCTATTCTTAGTCAGCATATCTGCTCTCTCTCTCTTGGATCAGAAGTTATAAGATACAGTAGTAATTATATATATATTAATTTTCATCAAAATATACTTCTGGCCATTAAAATCAAAGAACCAGGACGGAAAGAAAATAACAAAACGTTTACTTTCTGTATGTACACAGCAAAGTAGGAAGAATACACGATTGAATTTGTGGGCAATTTGAGGATATACGCGGTATGAAAATAACACACACCTCTGGCACTTGAAATGAATCTATACTGGCTAAACATCTAGTAGAACTTTTCTTGGATGACGGATACAGGCAAGCAATTTCATGCTGCTTTAAGTCTACGCCACGCTTCATCAATTATAGTTGTAGAACGGTGGTGGCCCAATCACTCAACAAACCATGAGTAGAATATTTTCAATGAGTGAGAGAATTGGAGAATGTGTTGGGGGGGGCAGAACAACAGTCAAACCTAAGAAAAATAGGACATATCCACCACACTTATGATCTAAGAAATTGTAACCCTGGCTGTTCCGATTACAAATGACGAGAAAATGAGATGTTCCTGTATTGTATCCAATGATTACAATACCAGCACACCAGGCGCAGGACCCGTATGACGATATCGCATGCGTTATTATCGATGTCTCCAGGCATGGATGCGTCCATCGTGATAAATCACACAGAAAGGGGCCTCGCCTAAGATGATTTGGTGACACTTCAGTATCGAGATTTGCCTTTGGGCTCACTACTGTCACCGCGTTTCTGTGCTGCAATATATAAGGTGTGACACAAAAAAACAAGACTATACGTGTGTAGCTTGAAAAAAGAGTAGAGTTGGCAACTACTGTTTTGGCGATGTCATCCCACGCACCATGTCTGTTCATGTGGCCAGTTTTGTCTTGATCGATCACACCAGTTGGGAGTAAGTACTGCGTCATTCAGTGAACACATGCAAGTAACTGCATTCTGCAGGAAAAATGTCGGATCAACATCAAGTTTCTTGTGAAACTTGAGAAATCGGCCACGAAAACATTTCAAATATGAACCGAGGCTTATGGAGATGAAACTTTGCCACGTGTATATATGTTTGGATGGTGTAATACGTTTTCAGGAGGAAGAGTCGGTGTGGAAGATGATGAACCTGCTGAATACCCAAAGTCAGCGACGAAAGACCAAAACATAGCCAAAATTCATGATATGAGTGGATTCCTACTCACACACCAGTTGTTAAACTTTTAAACAACACTGATACAATGAAGTATTAAAAAAGATTTTGCGAAAAAATTAGGATAAAAAGGCCAGAATTGAGGAACGATGGACGGCTGTTGCACCAAGACAATTCACTCGCTCTTACCTGTGATGAAATTTCTGACCAGCAAAAATATTACTGTGATGGGGCATCCTCCTTATTCACCTGATTTGGCACCACACGACTTTTTTCACCTACAGTTAACTCTTGCTGAACGGGAACCCATTTTACCTCAGTTGAAGAGGTTCAGGCAAAAAACAGAAAATCTAGTAAAGGGATTTCCAAAACCCTCATTCCGGAACTGTTACCAGCAATGGTAGCACTGATGTGTGAATGGTGAAGGGATCTACTTTGAAGGTGAAAATGTCACGGAGAATTGATTCTGTACGTGTAAGGATTTATTGGACCAGCAGTCTCGTTTTTTTTTTTTGCGTCACACCTCGTCAAGAGAAACCATAATAATGGGAGCTGTGTAGGCAATTTGTGTTGCTTCAGATGTCGTTGCACAGCCCTGCATGATCCTGCGAGGCCGACCAATTAACATGTCTGTCCTTTCGAGTTTTAGTCGAGGGAAGTCGTTGAGATTCTCCATGGCGTTTAGTATGATCCTCCTGAATTCCTCGATTCTATATTTGCATGGCAATCGTTGTGTTCCAACCAATATGAGTAGTAATATCGTGAAACCCTAAACAGCACTCTCGATAGGCACCGATCTTACCACTATCGAATTTCTCAATGAATGTTATAACTATTTATCAATAAAAATTAGTTCAATTTTTTTCATGGATGCAATCTAAGGTTTTGCCTTTAAGAAAAAGGAGGATGCAGATTGATTGTTTATTAGTGTCACACTACGAAGTGCGACTAAAGCTATTGGTGATTCTAAAGCTATTGGTGACGGGACCTCATAATATTTTGAATCGCGGTCAAGTAACGCGGACGATCATCTAAAATAAAAAGTGTTTTCATGGGATTCGAATTTCCCTTCTTAGGAAACGTTCGAGTCTTACACCAATATGTAATGGCAATATATAACGTGGAATTTTCGAAGAATTTAAAAAAAATGAAAGCAACTTAAAATAATGACATATTACATTATACAGGGCGTCTCCGAATGTCATGTACAAACTTGAAGGGGATGTAGAGAACTTTATGAGGAGCAATAATTACATAGGAAAGCATGGCGGAAACATAACCATAACGAGATACAGCAGAGACACAAAGACAGAATGTGGTGTAAAACGTTTTATTACACAAAAAGCAATACATAAAAAGTATGACATAAATGCATCACAGGAGGTGTTCGAAATTACGGCCATTGGCATGTATGTGTCGGAGGAAAATGATGAAATTAGGAATCTCATCAAATCCCTACGGGAGATGATCACTTGACGGTAGATGTTAAAATAACGTCTCTTCAAGGTCATTTCCATGTTAAAAGTAAGATATTTGAACGAATCCCTGAGCTGTTTCAGTGAAATGATGAAATAATATTGTCAAGAGTTTAAAAGTGTTTATTTAACAAATATGGTGCATTATTAAACGTGGAAATAAGTAATACAACAATAGTCAATGAAATACAAATTATTTATTCGAAAATAATTAACAAATATTTATAAAATCAGGCTGGTAATCGATCCCTATGTTAATCCTATGGTGCCATTTTTTTAAGGATATGGGGTTGATATTTAGGGGATCGATAGTACTACCTGTATGGTTAGGAAGTACAAGGACTCGACCCCCATGTGTCTCCCCCCCCTGTATAGCATTTTGCCAATGCAAATCCTGACTTGTTCATTTCACTGAAACAATTCAGAGATTTGATAAAATTACTTACTTTCATCGTGGAAATGACCTTGAAGAGACGTTATTTTAACATCTCCCGTCAATTGATCCTATCCCTTAGGGATTTGATGAAATTCCTAATTTCGCCATTTCCCTGCGACATATGCACGCACAACACCGATGCGACACGGATTGGCGGACACGTTCGAAAATACCGGGAGTTTTACGGATCATAGCAGCAACGATAGACATTCGTGCTATCAAGTCCAAGTCAATTTCTATTGCCTAGAATGTAGACAACGTGAATATCCACCAACTCGGCGTTCGTATAACGATTTATATTCATCGCACGCTGTCCATGTATGAAATGAGGAAACCTCATGTGCCGAGAGACCTTTAAAACTCGCATACAGTGCCACCTATCGCTTTCCTACGTAATTATTGCTCCTCATGATGTTCTCTACCTCCCTTCCACGGCATTCGGAGACACAGTGTATATAAACATATATATATGTATCGAGACAAAAATGAGGCCTTAATAATCGTATTAAAATTCGAAATAATAAAAAAAAATCTTTCGGTTAAAACTTGAATTCTTGACTTCATATGCGTTAAGGTAACATTAATTGACAAGAAAAAGCATGCTTAAAATTCTACGTAAGCTTCACTTTAATCAAATAAGAACATAAAGAGAAAGTTTTGATTATTATAATACATTTCTTTAAATTAAGAAGCATTACTGGTAAAAGTAAGCTTGAATAATAACATAAAAACACAGTTACTTTCTAGTTAATACGTGTATTAAATTTAAATAGAAATTTAAGTTTTTCTCTAATATAACAATGTAAACATTTTTAACGAGATTTTTTTAGCTAAATTTTTATGTTTTACAAAAAGAAATGTATCTTTAAAAGGCTGAAATTCAAAAGTGTTGAGTATATATTTTAAAGTAATGATGCAAAGAAATTTATATAATTTTTCTTTCGAACACTTCATGAAATACCTGAAAAACGGGAAAAATTGAAAACTTACCAAAATTTTGAATTCTACAGGTTTCCCGAATTCAACAACAGCTTCATGGTGTAAACAGGGTTTTTGTGTACTTTTTTCTATTTTCAAACTCACAGAGGAACTTTTTTCCGAAACTGTTGAAAAAAAATTCATATAATTTTTGAAATGAAGTATTCAATAATACTGAATATTCAAAAAAAATGTCATTTAAATAAATTAACTAATAACGGTATTAGCAATGTAATTTCACAGTACGTACATTTCTACATCAGAATAAGTATACCACATAATTATTATTTAATAATGTAGTAGACTATTTTTTTACAATGTTAATAGAGAAAAAATATTTAATGTGTCTTAATATTTATGACAGATTATGTTCGGAACCATGGTTTTGAAAAAGCGCATAAATAGATAGTTTTTTGTACCATTTAGTATAAATTGAATTAGAATATACGCATAAAATTGTTTTAAGATTATTATTACAAGCAAAAATGATGCTTCTATAATAATAATAATATTTTGCCTAGTATATATAGCTAGGGTATCTATACCGGAACTGAACTAAAATTTTTATATTTGAAATATATAATTTAGAAATGGATTTACTTACATTTTATTGTGTTAGTGTAGTGAAATTTTAACAAAAAACCTTCGATATTATTTTAATTGATCGTAACTCGGAAGAAAAAAGTAAATTTTTCAAGACTTCTAGTATAACCCCGAGCTAGAAGTTTTAGATATATATAGACAAATATGACTACCAGGCTTGTTTGTGAAATGAACACTGAGGGTTTTGCGTCAGACTGACCACTTGACCCAAACTGCGCCACTGAGTTCAGAGTTCAGATAAATACTATTATTATAGATGCATTTTTCAGGAAATGAGAATGTTTTGAAAATATGTCGTTCTTGATTCATTTTTGGCCAAAAAATTCAATAATTTTTTCTAGTAATAATATTCTTAAAGCAATTTTATATGTACAACTCATGCTAAATATAAAAAAAATAACAGATTTATACGCTCTTTTAAAATTACGGCTCCGAACAGGGTTAGTCACCTTAACCAGGCCGTGGTGAATGAATGAGTGAATATTACCGTCGCACTGCTTAGCTACACGAGGGCTTTTGGCGACGGACTACGCAATTTTGAACCATGATCAAGCGACGTGGACGACACCTGAGCTGGCATCCCCTCTCCTAACTACCACACCAACGGGAGGACGTTTCAGCTCTCGACAGATTTAACGTGCATCGCTGCCTACACGGCGGGTCTTAAGTGGTACTGGGCTCGAACTCATGACATGCATGCCATGATCCGATACCTTGACCCTGGGCTACCGCAGCCCCCAAACCAGGCCGTAATACAGTAGTGTCACAGAATATGAGCTTCCCCTTTCAGGTTTTGCCCTTAAAATTTTATAAATTGGTTAAAAATAGGCGTTTATCAGGTTATGGGCCTCCTCGCGATGCGTGGTTTATGTGGGTGCACGTAAAGCCACTTTTGTGGTAAACATACTTACCGCTAAATTCATCAATTTTATCTCTTGACCAGCCATCGTCATCTGTCCAATTTACTATTCATTTTACATATAAGAGTATTTCCAAACAAATTTCGTTAATTTGTTGTGTTTACTATGTACTGATCTGGTTTCATAAATTACATGGGAAATAATATGCTCAAGTTCTTAATTTCATCATCATTTAAGGTATCCGACTACTTTCGGAACCGTGATTTTAAACAAGCGCATAAATGGATAATTTTCATGATATTTAGTGTCACTCTGATCAGAATACGTGCATAAAATTGTTTTAAGGAGGTTTTGACAAAAAAAAATTATGTAAATATAATATTTTGGCAAAAAATTAACTTAGAATAATCTTTTTTCCAAATGTTCTCCTTTTGTGAAAAATGGTTCTATTATAATAATATTTTGCCTGTATATAGCTCAAACCTCTGTACAGTGGCTTAACTATGATTTTTGAAAAATTCACATTAATTTCAGAGTTACAACCAATTGAAATAATTATTTGCGTTTTTTTCTTAAAACTGCTCCCCTCTGTTGTCGTAAAATAGGAATAAACCCACTTCTAAGCTATATATTTCAAAAATTCTAATTGAGCCTCTGTAGAGAGGTCTGAGCTATATACAGGCAAAATATTATTCTAATAGAAGCATTTTTCACAAAAGGAGAACATTTGGAAAAAAAGATTATTCTAAGTTAATTTTTTGCAAAAATATTGTATTTAAATAAAATTTTTTTGTCAAAATTTTTTTAAAACAATTTTATGCATATATTCTAATCTAAGTGACACTAAATATCATGAAACTTATCCATTTATGCGCTTTTGAAAATCACGGTTCCGATCGGACTACAGGGGTGTTTGTGGGACCCCAAAAAATCCCCTGAAACTTTTACAGACTTACTACCGACATTTTGGAGTTTCGAGAAGGGGGTGGGGGAGAAACGAAAAATTACACAATAATGAAGTATTGAATGACCTAATTATAAAAGTTCAATGAATTACTTTTTTTGCAAAATTAATAACCATAAATTTTCAAACATATAAACTACTACATTTTATGTAAATATTTACCCAGCAAACAAAATTACCCAGATCAAAATAAATAATTCATTATTATTCCTACTTCCTTTTGAACGACGATCCCCGGAATTTCCGGGTATCGAAGTTCAAAATCCCCGGAATTTCGGGGTTTCCCCGGAGCACAAACACCCCTGGGACTACTTGTAACAGCTTTTTGTTTTTTTAAAAAAATAGAGATATGGAATTTTTTTTTGTGGTTTTTTAGATTTATTTCGGACATTTTCGGGAAAAAAATGCTAAAATTAAAAAGAGAAAAAGAATTAATATTACTAAAATGGGAAAAAATTGGTCAAAATTTACAAAAAATTACATAAACGGGGCCCACTCTGTACAAAAAGTTTATGAATAAATTCTCTATTTTTCAATTTTGCTGCGTTACTATGGTATTCAATTTTGAAATGACTTCCATGATAAGAGATATTTTAATTTTTACAAAAACTTTATCTTATTTATTATATGAAATTTCTTAAAAAAAAACGATGATTATGTTCACATAAAGAACTGTAAATTTTGTAATGAAACAGTGATTGATAAATCTGAAGGTTAAAACACTTCAACTATTACACAGAACACACACAAAAAACTTCAGTTACTTATTTTCTCAAACTTTTTGAGCAATCGCTGTCCCCCTTTGAGTTTTTCGAAAAAAAAAAACCCGCAATTTAAAGTTTGACACCTTGTTTTAAGATAAGGCATCTTCTTTAACTAAAACATTAGTAGTTTTTGTTCTAGTGAATAGGACGTAAAAAACTTGATATTTTTATAAAGCTAATAAGACAGTATAAAATAAAGTCATAAAAAAAATTGTGAAAAAATTCAAAGTATTTTGTAAAAATTCACGATTTTAGGGTAACTGGATTCTTTAAGAATATAAAATATTTCTAATCATCAGTAGCGCACACAGGAATTTTTCAAGGGGGTTCCGGGGTCGAAAGTTCACTATTCTTGTATAATGCTCCTTTTGATTTTGTAGATTTTCGGGAACAAAACACAGCAAAAAACTAATTTTTGAATAAATAATTAGCATTAATTAATAAAATTAATCATTAACAAGTAATCAATTAAATTTTACGTACTACATACTTAGAATTATAATCAATTGGAAAAAAATCAAGGGCTTTGGAGGGGGTCCAGACCTTCAGGACCCCTCCCCTTGTGTGCGCCACTGCTAATTCACCATTCCTTTTGAATTTGAAGTACAGTCGAACCTTCATATAAGGAGCCTCTACATTGCGAATTTTTCTATATAGCGAACTTTTTCCTGCAACCAAAAACGTTTCACGATTTTCTTTGTAAAATAACCTCTCTATAGTGAAATGTATTTCTAGAAAACGAACTTTTTCTTTTGTGATTCAATTTTTGTTCTCCCATTTTTTAAAGTATTTCTGGAAAAATTTCAAGCTATTTTCTCTTTAACACATTTTATGGTGGTCATAAATTTCGAATTTGTTTTATTAGATCCTAACTCGCCGAGAGCAATAGAGTTCAGCACGTTTCATCCAAGAAGTACAACCTTAAACCCCCATTGCCCAGTTTACTAGAAACATCTTCGATATCCTCTTTCACCCTCAGTGGAGTTGCTCCGTGTTCTAATTATAAAATAATGTACGTTTAGTATCACTTGTATGCTTTAAATAATAAAATGTCTTTAAAATTAATTAAATAAAATTGTTTTCTTAATATTGAAAATACAGTGAATTCCTCGAAATTCTTTTTTCTTGTTTTCCTTTCTTTCTTTCTTTTTGATGGGTAAGATATTTAAAATTATATATAATAATTTTAAAAAAGGTGTGAATTAATTTCTTTTTTTATTGTATAGTGTTTATGAATTTAAAATGTGTTTTATGTGGTTTATAAAGTATATTAAAAGATGAACCTCTATAAAACGAATTTTCCATATAACGAACTTTTTTCCGGGGGATTTAGCGACTTCGTTATATAGAGACCCAACTGTATGTACAAAATATATTTTAGACATTTCAAGCGAGGAGAGGTAAAAGGAAAAAAAAAAGGTATAAAAAAGGCCTTTCAATACGAGTAGCACAAAGTGTTTTGATAAACATATTATTGCCCCGAAACAAAGGGGTCTTAGAAATCAAGATAATTTTACTTAAACTAAATTGATTGCTTTTCTTAAATAAGTCTCCTCCTCAAAAATATTTTAATGTACCAATACCAGAAAAAATAGGCCAGTAAAGGGTTTATGTGGTGTGTGTGTAGTGTGTGTAACACGACAAAAAATTAATTGAATCTCAACTTTTAAAATGTATTGATTAGAAATGAAACACACACATATATATAACGCTGAAAATAAATGCATCATAAATTAAACTAAAACAAGTAATATAAAATTTTTTTTAAGTCAATTCCTACTTAGATCAACATTTTTTTTTTATTTTAGCTACTTTTTATTAAATAGTTACAATTAATATAAATATGTATACACATAGGACAGAATCACAACATTAAGTGGTAATTAACTTTTATTAATTATCATTAAAGTATCGTATTGTCATCCAAAACAATCGTGTATATAAAATTTCAGTTCTACTGAATGCTTTAAAACGTGAGAAAAAACTTTTCAAGTTTTGACACAAGTCGCCAGAAATGATGCCATCGTGGCTGTATATGTAATTCTTTAAATAATTAATTTTAATCAATTAATTTTTATTAGTTATAATTAAATTATTGTATTGTCATTCAAAATAATCATGTGTATAAGATTTCAGCTCAATTGAGCGCTTTAAAATGTATTTTATTAAGGCTGTTCTGCCCTAATGTTAAAGTATAGGACCCAAATTCGGAATATTTTTTCAGATATAAAAGTACTCAAACATTAATATTATATTCTGGCTTCACTATCCTGTAGAGAATAACTTATATCAGAATATAGTACTCATTTTTATTCTAGTTGATACATTTTTTCTTTTATAAAATATGTTTCGCATTTTTTCTCCTACACCGTAATGCTAAATGAGCTCTCCCTTTACACGTTATAAGGAAAAAATAATTATTTATGAAATATTTTGAAATTTCAAAAGCGCTATATTATAAACAATTGTATGAGTTACACTGTCACACATTTTTATAAAAATTGAAGTATTTTTTCTGTCCAAAAATGTGCTCCGTGTTAAGTTCACGCTATTGTGTATACTGCGAAAACAGCCTTAAAGATTGAAAATTCCATCCAGATAAATATAAATAAATAAAGAGAGTGTGAGCTAATAGTAGGAATTGAAAAAAGCTCACAAGTAATTTTTTTTGTTCTATTAATTAAAATGATAATGTATTGTTATAATTACTCGTTAAATAATCATCTTCCATCCTCAAAACATAGGTTATTTTAATTAGAACCCAAATGGCAACACAGAAGAAACAAATGGAAACCCTTTTCGGAAGCGATAACGTTTTCAGTCAGGAATTAATTTCAATGTTTCCCGCCATTTCCACCTATTTCTCTCTTTGAATGCGAAGACGTTGATTAAATCGCCATGAAAAATTTAATGAAAGAACGAGAGGGGAAAATGTAACAGATTAACTGTACCCGCGCGCGGAGAAAGAATTCTCCCTTTCTTTACAAGTATAACTTTTTCGTCTGGGGAAAAGGTTGCAACAAATGCCACCGAAAATCTAACTTTAAACGTGTTTACTTAATGAAGACAATGAAGTTAATTAGCTACTGGGAGTTGGAAAATGGTTATTTTCCAGTAGTTTTGTTTCATTCCCGAGTATTTAAAAGGGGGCTTTTATAAAGCGAAACTTTTGCTCTAATTAATATAATTAAACCCGGTGACATGTTAAGAAAGAAACATTCTAAAACTTCCTTTTCATTTTGTGGAATTTTTATTTTTTATTCTTTTTTTTATTTTTGCCACCGCAATTCTTTCCCTTTTTCCCTGAAGCAGAGTCGGATCATTTTACGTTTAGGAAACACAAAAGAACACTTTAGAAGGAGGCTGGGAATAGTTCCTAAAACGGCAAAATGGCGCCCGCAGGCATTTCGAGACATAGAACGAAAGAGAGAGAGAGAGAACGTGGTTGTTAACAAATGAAAGCGTCGTCGAGCCAAACGATAACGCTGACGTTGCCAAACGGGAATTTGCTAAAATTTTCCCGCGGCTTTTCTGATAGCGATAATGAATTGTGACAATCGCAGCAGGACTACGGGGCAAAGTGAAAACCTCCAATATGTCACGTTTCCATTATCAAAAAGGAAATATTTCCAGCGGTGCCGTAATTGTTCCACTGGTTCCAAAATTGTTCGAGTATCAAGTTTCCTCACCTATTTTGGGAGCATTGTTAAAGTAAAAGCTTAAATTCATTTCGGGTTGTGATGAGAGGAGGGGGGTACTTAGTTTTCTCGTTTTGGGTTTGTGTAATTGGGGGATACAATTGGATGGGATACCGATAAATGACTTTTTAGAAGAAAGCAGTTATGAGCATTAACGGGTATTCAATTCAGACAATAAATAAAATTTCGTTTGGAATTACGTAATATTCTTCACTTAATGTATCCGACCACGTTCGGAACCGTGATTTTAAAAAAGCGCATAAATGGAAAATTTTCTTGATATTTAGTGTCACTCAGATTAGAATATATTCATAAAATTGTGGGACTCTAGGGGCTTGACTTGGGCACAAAACCTGACTTTGCTGGAGACCCTTAATATTCTACGTTACGCCACTGCATATTTATCATTGGCGTTGCTAGTCCTGAGTAGGCCCGCTATCAATATTTCTAAGGGGCCCTTTTTTTAACCCTCTTGATAGCTTAGGATATTTTGCTTACACATGTTGAGGTTCCTGAAGCTTGGGGGTCCGTGTCATTGATACAGCAGTAGATACGCCCCTACCCCTGATATTCATACAAAGTAACAAATATTTCATAAAACATAAAAAATTTTTATGATAAATTTATGCTTTTAAGGTGACTGACTGCGTTCAAAAGCGTATAAATAAGACAAATATTTTGATATTTAGTGTGATTTGAATTACAATATACATAGAAAATTGTTTTCAGAATATTTACAAGAAAAAAAATATTTCAATGCTAAATGCTTTTCCTTTCCAATTATAAGTCCTTTTCCGAGACTAGTATACTATCCCCTCCAGTGACGCGCACAAGGAGGGGGGGTCCTCAGGTCCGGACCCCCCTCCCAAAGCCCTTGATTTTTTCCGATTGATTATAATCCTATGTATGTAGTAAGTAAAATTTAATGAAGTATTTGTCATTAATAATTAATTTTTTTCTGATTACTTATTAAATAATTATTTTTTTATTGTTTTTTGTTCCTGAAAATCGACAAAATCAAAACAATGTGTTGCGCGGCGTACTGTAGCATTCTACGAGAATGGTGGACCTCCGACCCTGGACCTCCCCCTTGAAATATTCCTGTGTGTGCCTCTGATCCCCTCTTCTTTTCAGAACACGTATGATATTCTTAATTCATTCGGAATTAAATTTTTTTCAGCTGTTTTTGCTAAAAAATTAAGCAATATGTATACAATTCAGCTAATGTTAAAATACAGTACTTTTTTTTCATTTGCAATGGCAGGGCTCTGCCTGTATCACCATCTGCTTCACCCAGATCCGAATCCACTTTAGCATGGGGGGATATCCAACCGCGAGTAAAAAAATCGTCTGCGTAACAAACGCCAGACACACTTCATCATGGCGCATCAATCTTCTAATATAACTAGGGGCCAAAGAACTTCTTAATTGCCTGTCCCTTTTTTAGCAAACGGGATGAAATAGCAGGTGTTGGATTGCAGGTGGAAAGTAGAGAGATCAGGGAATTGCAATTAATGCCGCCGCTGGAACAGTGTTGTTGTCTAGAATCGCCCACTGCTGTAGGCTCCCTTTTCGCGCTTAATTATGAATAATGTTGGTGGGATTTCCGTGGCGTGTGGTTTAGCAAATGAACAGTGATAAATGTGGATGGTAATACGTCCGGAACTGTAGTAGGGTGAGATGAACGAGAATGAGATTACGAAAGGGTGCTTGATACATACTATATCATCCTCTTCAAGCTATTGGGTATCATAACAGACGTCATTCTTGAAAGATTGTCACACGAACCACTTGCCGATGGAATGGAAAGATAAATATATTGCTTTGATTGTGAAACTATTAATGTATTTGAGTACACTAGCTCCTACATATAAGGCGACCAATTTTTTTTTCAGTGAAAAGGGAGACGAAAAATTTAAGAAAAAATTACAAAGTAAACTGATAAAACATTTTATATGAATCAAACAAAAAAAAAACTCATTATGCTTACATCCCTATTAACCCGGCACTTCAAGCGCAGGGTATGTCATACCTACTGCTTAGCCATTTTCAAAATTCCATTTGAACCTTTTTCAGAAAATGAATAGTTTCTCGTGTCACTTTAAGGTCATATCCTTTGAGAGGCCTTAGCTTGTAGGTGAATTCTAAATGTATATTTTTGGATACCGCCTCTTCGGGTATGTCATACCCTACGCGTGAATCGCCGGTACAGTTATAAATGCATGAACACGCTTTAAAATCATTCTGATAAAATGGCGCATTATTGCAGTTATGATGAAGAAATGAGATAGTTAAGTAATTTAATAGATACAGCATTTAATAGATATAGTACAACAGTATGAAAAAATATCTTTGCGGGGACGATGAGGAAGAATCGAATGATAATAGCAAGTATGATTCCTCTACTGAAATCTATCCAGATAATTTAACTGAGATTGTAATTATCGCCCTTGATAAAATGACCACATTATTTCCCATGGCTAAAAAACCTAATCGTTAGCCTATTTTTTTATGCTGCTGAATGCTGCGACAATAAATGCTCCAATTATTTTGTTTAGTCACAAACCACCTACCTACTAAACATCGAACCAGACGCTGATTTCTGAAATCTTTTGGATTTTGATTAATAGAAGAATGTAAAAACCAGCAAGCAATGCTTCTACGAAATTTTTTTTAAAAAAATTAAGATCCAGTGAAAACATCGCACTCACTTACTTGCAACGAAGACTAAAAAGAGTGTATAAACATTGAACCGAGTGCCCTAATAAAAAGAACAGAAAAACAAAATTTACGTGTGAAAAGTATTATAAATATATTGTATTTCCTACTTTTCTTCCTTTTTCACATTTGTATGTAAATTTTACGGTAAAAACAGAATGTAAACACCCTCGGGTATGAGACACCGCGCGCGTGAAGTTAAGATCGTTTTTTTTCGTGCGTGAATTGCCCGGTTAAATATTTACTTAAACGAGTGTTTTTCCATTGAATGTCAGTTCAAACAGAAAATCGAATGACGGTTGGGAATTTGACAGAAGACTTCGGTTTAATTGAAAAAGGGTTGCAAAATTTTGAAACTATAGTCTCCAATGATTTCGACAAATTAATGATAAAAAATATTATTAGCGTGCTACACAAGGAAATTTTACGCAAGGAAAAAAAGTTCTTTGAGTTGGCACACAGAATACTTTATTCGATTTTATGAAATCTTCTAGGGCAAAATAACTTCGGTTTGCAATTTTGTATTTGCGTTTTATCTAAAATTGATTAAATTTTTTTTCTAACTTTGTTTTTGCTTTCGTTTCCGGCCTCCACTAAAAATAATTTAATCGTATTTACATGCGAAACAATACCCCGACTTATGCGAATTTGACTAACGTGTTTATCACTCAGTCCCTCCTATCGCATACATTCGGGGTATTATTGTACTTATGCAACAAATGTGATGATTCAGATTTATTAAAATGAGGGAGGGGGCATATATATGCCTTTTTATTGACGTCAATTATTACAATATTCGGATATAGTTTCTTAATAGTATAGATAGCATAAGAAAGCTCTATCAAAAATGTACTTTTAACCAGAGTAAAAACAAACTATAACTTTTATGTTCCTTAATTCTGCACAACAGACTGTCATAATTATTTCACTACATCTCACTTTAAAATAAAACAAAATTTTATAATTGTACGATAATGATGTACTATTGTATTTAAAAAAAATAAGATTTTACCTTTTTTATAAATTCAAAAATGCCTTTATAACTTTATTCAAAAACTATTTTAGTTGTAATTTTTTGGGTAAGTAAACAATTTGCTCAAGAAAATGACCGAAAATCGCATGCTTAGATTTTTAACAAAAAAAATAAAAATAATGCCATTAGTAATTATTTTAGTTAATTTTAGCATGTTACCAATGTTATGAAAATAAAATTTGTTCAAAAACAACAAATTTCATTTTTGCACAACTCAAGATAATTGGTCGTTTTGGCGTGCACGCGAAAGCATACGTAACTTAGAACAAATTCGTTGAAAATTTCAAAATAAATGCATTTGTATTTTTTATTTACCAGCCTTAATCGTAGAAATAAATATTTACTTAGCATATTACCATTAAATAAATTCTTTCCTAGTATTTTGAGTCGTAACCTATTACAGTAATTATTACAGGCGGATTAAAGAAAACAAATTTTCATGTAATATTTTTTTACGATAATGTTTTCCAGGAAATAAAGCAATTAAAGATGAAAAATACTTGAAACGAAAAAGAACGTCAGTGAAGCGTAAAATCAATAAAACAAATATGAAAATCTGAAGTGAAATAATGAACATAAAATTATCCTATGAACTGAAAACATAAAGGTGCTTGCTTCCTTTTTTTAGAACGGTAAATAAGCTTTTTAGAATTCTGTGATTTATACGAACTCTTTATTTTTCAAAAAGTCCATTTATAGCAACTAAACAAATTTATTCATTATTTTTAAGTTTTTATAATGACTCATTTAGGCGAAAAGTTATTTATTTATTTTAAAATAAAAAAAATATTTTATTTTCAAGCAAGAGAAGATTATTGAGAGAATTTGAAATATCTACAAGGATTCTGTCATGAGACGATAATTTGAGACATTTTCAAGTTGTCTGAATTTAAAAAACCCACATTTTGAAATTAGTTATGCTGTATAAGTACAGTGAAATACGCTTAACGCGAAAACGCTTAAGACGAAACATCGGTTAACGCGAAATAATACAACGGTACCGACAAACTGTTATTTATTTTCATGCATTTTTTCTCTTAACACGAAAGGAAAAATGCTTAACACAACACGAATTGGTTTACCTTCTGTGGATGAACAAAATGCAGAAAATACTAGAGACTTAATGAAATGTTCGAGAAAGTTTCTACGTTATTGGACTATCCAACTGTATCATCGTAAGAATTCGCTGCAGTAAACAATGTTAATGGGTCTTCAGTGCCACTAGGCTTCAAACTCATGACAGCAATCCACGAGTCCATGACCATGACCCCTAGGCTATCACGGTCACTTGAACTCTGATGTATTTAACGTGTATGAGGTCTTTTACACAGTGGGTCTTCAGTGGCACTAGTCAAACTCATGACAGCAATCCACGAGTCCATGACCATGACCCCTAGGCTATCACGGTCACTTGAACTCTGATGTATTTAATGTGTGTGAGCCCCTCTAAATAGTGGGTCTTCAGTGGCACTAGTCAAACTCATGACAGCAATCCACGAGTCCATGACCATGACCCTAGGCTATCACGGTCACTGGGACTTAAGTGTATTGAACGTGTATGGGCCCCTCTAAATAGTGGGTCTCCAGAGGCACTAGGCCTCAAACTTATCACATGCCAGTCATGAGTCCGTGACCATGACCACTAGGCTATCACGGTCACTTGAACTCTGATGTATTTAATGTGTGTGAGCCCCTCTAAATAGTGGGTCTTCAGTGGCACTAGGCCTAAAACTCATGACACGCCAGCCACGAGTCCGTAACCATGACCCCTAGGCTATCACGGTCACTGGGACTTGAATGTATTGAACGTGTATGGGCCCCTCTAAATAGTGGGTCTCCAGAGGCACTAGGCCTCAAACTTATCACATGCCAGTCGCGAGTCCGTGACCATGACCACTAGGCTATCACGGTCACTTGAACTCTGATGTATTTAATGTGTGTGAGCCCCTCTAAATAGTGGGTCTTCAGTGGCACTAGGCCTAAAACTCATGACACGCCAGCCACGAGTCCGTAACCATGACCCCTAGGCTATCACGGTCACTGGGACTTAAGTGTATTGAACGTGTATGGGCCCCTCTAAATAGTGGGTCTCCAGAGGCACTAGGCCTCAAACTTATCACATGCCAGTCGCGAGTCCGTGACCATGACCACTAGGCTATCACGGTCACTTGAACTTTGATGTATTTAATGTCTGTGAGCCCCTCTAAATAGTGGGTCTTCGGTGACACTAGGCCTCAAACTCATGACACATCAACCGTGAGTCCATGATCACTAGGCTACCGTGGCCACTTGAACTTAGATGTATTTAATGTGTATGAGCTTCTCTACACAGTGGGTCTTCGGTGACACTAGACCTCAAACTCATGGCACGCCAGCTACGAGTCCGTGACCATGACCACCAGGCTACCGCGATTTCTTGAATTTTGATGTGACACTAGGCTTCAAACTGACGACTTTATAAGAATAACGGAATCCTAACGCTCAGTCACAAAGAAATATAAAAAAAACCCTTAAATTTGAGCCAAAATAAATTTTGTATAAAAATCCACTTCAAAGTTATGGAATTCTTTCGAATGATAAGTTTGAGACAAAAGAACAGTATTTAACTTAATACATGTGAAATATTCAAACCAAAAAGAAAAAAAAGAACGGAAAAATGGAACAAAAACTAATGGTCTAGAATAAATTACGGTGAAAAGATCTTTTTAAGTGGATGACAATATCATTCTTTAATAAAATACATATTTATTTAAATAGGAAAGATTTAGCTTTCAATAAAAATGAAAAAAACCGAACAAAACCAAAAGAATCCTACGTTAAGTTTATAACTGAATCCTTAATGTGAATAAGCAAGATGGCGATGGCATCTTGCTCACTAGCAAAATATATTTTTTTAAATTCCAGACTTTATTAACCGTCTGTTTCTTTCTAGGAAGTCATTTGCAATGTAAATATTTAATATTTTTGTGAACAGAATTAAAAAAAAAAAAAAGAGGGGGTAACAAAAAAGAAACTAAGAGATTATGAATTTAATCTATCCTAAAACAAGAACTGGAGTCTGACTTTTTTTTTGTCCTTTTCTATTTTGTTTTATTTTTCCTTTACAAATTCGAAGTACGGCTCCGAAATGACTTTTTCATAATCGGTTAATTCTTTCTAGAAGTTAAAAGGAGATGTAAAAAAAAAAAAAAAAGATGCAAATTCCTTTGTCATACAGAAAATTCCCTTCAATCACACTTTGATGCATTTTTCCCTTTTTCCGGAAACAAAAATCCCGAAAAACTTAAAACTTTTTACTGAGGGAAAAAATGAAAGACGAAGAAAAGGAAAGGGGGCATTCATGCAGACTCTGCTCGACTCCACATTTCCGCTCGAGTTGAGATTTACCGTCACTAGATGGCGCTCCTTTTATGGTAATGGATTGTGCATTCGCTTTGTCGGCTTCTTCGCCGTAAATAATAATGATCCCTAAAAAAAAATAATAAAAAACTTCTTCGGGATTTTGTGATCGACTGTTTGCCGAACCGACCTTTTTCATTTCCGGTTGTATGCTGATTCATTAAGCCGGGACCGGAAATTGGGTCCCTAGCGGTTTTTTGGCTTCCACGCCCCACTTTATTTAATGGACTTTTGTTTGTTCGAACGCTTTTATAACTGTTGCCAGCAATTATGGACAGAAAATAATTTTAAATGTGTTTTGTGGTTGCTTAATTGGCCGTGACAATATTTGAACGCCTTAATATTGACATAGAACGTACACATCTTTAGACTCTACACAGACATGCATTTTTTCTTTATATATTTATAAACTTTTTTAAAAACTGTTCATAAGTAAGAAAAATGTTAAGAGAATTTATGATAAAAATTCTCTTTACAAAGCAAAATCAACTTATTTATGATAAAAAATTAATTTTGTATTATTTACTTATCATATACTTATTTATGATAAATTGTATGGTTTACTTACGATAAAAATATCTAGCATTCATTTTCATATATTTTTCTTTCATTCTTTCAAATGACTGGAAAGCCTTTGAAACTGCAACTGCATTTTGGCAGTTCGGCCTTTGCAAGCACGATAAGTCCCCAAATGTGAGAGCCATTTAATTGGTGGCACCATCTAGTGGTGGCTTCCACTCCCAAATTTTTGGAGTTCGAATTTATTCAATTAAGTTCTCGTCGGATGTTAAATATTGCCTTGATTTAATTTTGCCGAGAATTCTGGAGCCAAATTGATATTTAAAGGATACTTAACGCGCCACATAGCCATATGAAATGCGTGCCAACGATTTTAGCATCCAGAAAAATCTATCATCTCCAGCCGAGTTCGAACATGCAACCTGAACTAGAGGCGGGCAGACTACATGTAAGCCACCGAGCCAATTTGACTGACGCCAAATACTTAGCCTTTATAAGATTCGGCTTGGGGTCCAAAACCTGACTTTGCATGGAGGTCCTAATATCCTCCATTACGCCACTGCAACGAGTGAACGTAAATTTTAATAATTATTAGAAAACACGGATACTGACATTAACTTGGAAGCATTTATGTGACTTTTTTCCATTTAAAAACAAAAGTTCCATTCAGAAAGTTAAAAAATGTTGAAAGATTAAAATTGCATGTGCAAAGATAATGGAAAATGAAGAAAAACCACTGTTTTTTGTAAGATTAGATAATACGCCGAATTTACGTGGTAGGTGGGACTGAGTAATTAAAACGTAAGTCGGGGTATTATTTCGCATGTAAATATATATAATTTATTTTTTGTTTGGGCTGGAGACAAGAAAATAATCAAACAAAACTGCTTAATAAATTCTTAAATAATGAAAATACAAAATCGCAAACCAAAGTTATTTTGATGTAGAAGGTTTCATAAAATCTAACTAGTTTTTTTTTTTTTGCCGCCTCAAAGATTTTTCTCTCCCGCAAAGTTTCCTCGTAGCATGTTAATATTTTTTTTATTCCTTGTTTTGTTGAAAAAATACACTCATTCTTTGAATTTATATTTTTTTAAAACTTGTAATCTTTTTTCAACTAAACTGAGGCCTTTTGCCAAATTCCCAATCATCATTCGATCTTCTGATTGAACTGGATCTACAGACTCAAGTTCTTCGATGCATGCTCATGCATTTCTATGAGTTCATCAAATGTCAGTCCCTAACTGTGGGAATCCAGTAGTTCTTGAACGTCGTCACTATCCACTTCTGATTGCCCTGCAAGATCGACAACTTCTTCAATCAGATTACCAATTTCATCAGACTCTGGCAATGATTTCGCCTGAGTTTTAATGATGGAAAACAATTGTCAGTTTCTGATTGCAGGAATCCAGCAGTTCTTGAACGTCATCACTATCCACTTCTGATTGCCCGGCAAGATCGGCAACGTCTTCAATCAGATTACCAATTTCAACAGGCTATGGCAACGATTCCGGCTTAGTTTTAATGATTGAAAAAGTACTACGAATGGTCGAGATTTGAAAATTACCTAACTCCAAATTCGCGTAAGTCGGGGTAAGGTAAAGTCGAGGTATTACTGTGTATACGCCGACCCCCTTACATAAGCTTTAAAAAATTTCCAAAATCTCTCGGCTTTTACACAATACAGCAATTTGCAGCGTGAAACTAATACATTACTTTGTATATTTTCTTATTGTTTAGTATCACCCACACAAACCTCCCAAATAACATTCTTTTTTCTTCTTTCTCGCTTCTTTTTTTGTGTTATTAACACAGCTGGTTTAACTCTCTCATATACACTTCAACGTGTGAATTAGAGAACCAACCCATCCAAACCCATTTTGGAGAGCGTGCACATATTGGGAGCGAGAGGAGGATAATATACTAACAACAGAGTGTATGTGGAACATATTTCGTGCCCATAGTCCCGAAGAAAATGGAAAGCAGCAACTTTTATTGTTTCGTCGAGGGGGGAGGGAAATGGCGAAAAGAAGAATACCAAGAAATATCCCTTTCCTCATAAATAAAGCGACGGCCTCTTATTGGGCAAGAACGAAAACCTTTACGAGAGAGATCGAAGTTGAAGTGAAAGTAGTTTTCTTTTCCTGTGTCCTGACCAGCAACATGCTCTTCTCTTTCTCTCTCACTTTCTCATTTTTTTACTTCTTTTTTTTCATTGAGAGATGATGTGTTGCCATATCGGTAGCGAAAAAACGACAGGCGGCGGCTACTTGGCGATGATTGGCGCTTGTCTCCAGTTATTTGCGAACAGTCTTTTGGTCGCGAAATATGAGACTTCCTTCGAAAAGATATATATATTTTTTTTGCTGTTGTGTTGCTCTTTCCTTATTTCGGTGTCCCATTTTCCTCTCGATACTCATTCTTTCTCTGATGTCTTTCTCTTCCAGTTTTGTTCTTTTATATTTTTCCACCACTTTTTCGAACCGGAGAAGGAAGGGGGGGGTTGGATCGTTAAGGGAAAAAAAGTGTTCTTTCGTTTCCCTGTTTTTGTTCGGAAAAGTAGTGTAGAGAATATTCGGGAACTCGAGGGATATTTTTATGTACACCATTTACAGAAACCGTGAATAGTAAGGAAGTTAGTGCAGGGACAACCAGGAATTTATTTGAATTTAAAGGAATAGATAAGCACAATTCCATAGTTGTCCTTTTCTTACTTATCATCAGATGACGAGTGAGTGAGTATATATTGACGTAGCATTATAAAGCAAAACGCGGGATACTGGCAGCGGACCTTGTAAATTTGAACCATGGTTAGGTGATATGGATGATACCTGAGCTGTCATTCCTCCACTCCGAACTTTCACACTACACCAACGGGAGGATACTAAGCCTTGGCAGATGTAACATGTATCGGCCCCTCTACAAGTCAGAGTTTCAATGACCTAAAAACTCAAACTTATGACACGCTTGCCACGAGTGCGCGACCATAACCTCTAGGTCAGTTGTCCTATACGCCCGGGTCAGGAACTAGTGCCGGTCTTTGGATAAAACAGTACCGGGCTGCCCAAGAAACATCAAATTATTTCCATTTGATTTATTGTGGTGTATTTCTCTCCGGTTTGAGCGACTTTCAATAGAAATAATTTTATATTCCATTCTAAATCCCTATGTGTTCAGTTTTGGTGTAACTGCATTTTATTCTGAAGGCATATTTAGGTATTAAATTAAAATTATTAAAACAAAGCAATCTAAAGTACAAACAATCAGCGACCCACCACCCACTGCAGATCGTGGTAAAGTTATCAAATATTGACCGGTCCGAGGCGATAAAAAGGTTGGGGTGCACTGCTCTACGTTACCGCTGCCACTGGTTGTTCTGAACCACGAATTCCCCAATCTGTGAATCTATAAGAAGCTTTCAAACTGTCAAATATTTGTTATAAACTTTAGCAATTTTCTTAGCAATATAAAACTTGATTTTTGTCATACAACCCTGCCTGGGGGTACCATCTCTTCATCCACGCGACCTAGATTTGAAGGGATAAATGATTGACCTCACTCGAACATTCCATAATACATAAATTTAGTTTATTATTATCTCAATATATATTAATCAATGCAACACAAGTTTTACTAGGTAAATCACGATGATCAGGAATGATACGACGTAATTATTAATACTAAGTTAAATTAGCGCCCGAAATCCTACTCACTATTTTTGTGATAAATTAATCTCCGAATCTTTATCTATATAGCTGATTCCTTAACTAGCTAGAGTCCGCTATATAATTAAACTTTAATGATCAATCTCTTACCGATATCACACGGCGATCAGCAACCAAGCTTTTCTCTCCCTCTTGTATTCAATTACTTTAAAATTAATCTTCTATAAATATTATTATCCGACTTGATGCAGCTTCTATGCAACTTTCTGGCTTCTAACCGACTTCTATTTGGCTCCTATAATACTCTCCGACCTCCAGCCGACTTACTCGTGAATGCAAAAGCTCCAATATACATAATCATTCACTAATCTGCATATCGTGTTTTCTTCTTGAGAAGGTTGGATTGAAATGCCATTCTGGCTCCAAAGATTCCCCAAGAGAATTTAGTTTAAAAGGCACGATAAAGCCCCTTCACACTTTCAATTAATCTATATAAGTACGATAAACAGAACAGATAATAAAAAAATTTTAAACACATATGTTTAAGGTATCCGATTACGTTCGGAACCGTGATTTTGCAAAAGCGTGTAAATGGATAATATTTATGATATTTAGTGTCACTTAGATTAGACAATGTACATAAAATTGTTTTAAGAATAGTATTACAATAAAAAATTATTTAAGTACAATATTTTGATATAAAATGAACAAAAAATGACCCATTTTCAAAGTGTTCTCCTTTTGTAAAAAATGCTTCTATTATAATAATATTTTGCCTGTATATAGCTCAGACCTCTATACAGAGGTTCAACTAGAATTTTTGAAATATATAACTTAGAAGAGGATTTATCCATATTTTACAACAGAGGGGAGAAATTTTAAGAAAAAAACTCTGATAATTATTTCAATTGGTTGTAATTCTGAAAATAATGTCAAATTTTCAAAAATCATAGTTGAGCCTCTGTACAGAGGTCTGAGCTATATACACGCAAAATACTATTATAATAGAAGCATTTTTCCCAAAAGGAGAACATTTTGAAAAAAAGGTTATTCTAAGTTAACTTTTTGCCAAAATATTGTTTTTAAATAATTTTTTTTGTCAAAATGTCCTTAAAACAATTTTATACATGTATTCTTATCCAAGTGACACTAAATATCACGAAAATTATCCCTAAATAAATAAATATATAGAGAATGTGATTTAAATAGTGGGAATTGAAAAAGAGAAGACAAGGAAAACTAAACATAACTTCAGTACAACATAAGGAATTCTAATCTTAAGGGATCTAAAGAAAAATAAAAATCAAGAAAAGGAGAGGAGAAATGGTAAAACATGATGCACGTCAAAGAGAGACAAGCAGCTTGAAATCCGACCCGAAGATACTGTTGTTAAAGATTAGTCCAAACGACAATCTTAATAAAAAAAGGCGTGGAGAAATTGTCAGGGCATCTTTTGTGAAGCGTCTTCTCTACCATGTCCTCCTCTTTCTCCAACGTCGCTAGTCAAACTGTCTGCTTTTAACAAAATCGACTTTTGCGAAAATAGGAAGGACAGAAACGAAAACAACATTAAAAAAAAGAAAAGTTTTAGAGTTTATCGTAGAATTTTGAAGATGTTCCAAGTCACCCCAATGCATTGTTGCTTCGCAGGGTCGAATGATAGCGTGTTTAGTAAAGAATCGAATTCAATGAAAATGTAGGGAGTCTTTGAATACAACAAGACGAGTCTATTATGAAGATGAATGCATTAAGTAAGGATTTAAATTTCGTTCGGCTGAGATGTTGACTTGCTGAACTATATCTCTGTGCTTCAAATGGATCTGCAGTGCAGTATTTGAATTCGAAAAGAGAACTTTATTATCATAATGTAGTTAAATTCTGAGCAATAGATTTCATAAATAGTTTTACTGTATAACATGCATATGTTACTGTCAAAGTGTATAATTCAGTTATTTCAAAGAATAACAAGGTATTTCACGAAGTAACTAGACAATTCAATTAACGTATATAATAGATGAAAAATTTCATACTTTACCTAGTTATATTATGAAATAGCTAGTTATTCTATGAAATAACTAATGGTGGGCCGTTAAGGGGTGTTGGAAACCTCTCTCTCTCTATATACTGACAATGTTAAATTGGCTGTTTTCGATGTACCTTTTCTCAAAATCTGCTTTATGTAAATGCTTGAAATTTTTCATACTAATAAAGTACACCTATCTTATTATACTAAAATAAGCTTTTAGCTAATTTTGAATTTTTTAAGAAATTATGAAATATTTTATCAAACATTGCGAAATTTGACCCATTTTTTACTTAAAAAATTTGTAAAAATTAAATTCTTGAGTGTTTAAAAAAAACTCATTTTAGTATATATTAGACATCATTATAAATAATTCAAAAAAAATTTACATACCTGTGAACAGTAGTTTCTCAGAAAAGGTACATCGCACATTAAAATTTACATTTTGAGATAAATTGATTTTAATGTATACAGTGAGACTTCTAATCGGCTAGGAAATAATAAAAAAAAGGCTCAATTTGAAATAAAAGATACATGTTTTGGTTTATATCAATCGTTACACTTTTAAGCAAAAACAAAGTAATTTGTTTACAACTTTCGCCGTTAAAATAGGCGTGGCCCAAATTCAACGATTATTTAAAATTACGTTTTAAGGTCTGCTAAATACCTTAGAGGTTAATGTAAGGTATTTTTAGAAAGGTTAAAATCTATACAATTTGAAAATGTAAAAATCTCAAATTGTCAAAAAAATAAGATTTTAGCTTTCCAACACCCCTTAAAGTGAAGTGAAAAATTAACAATTTCAAAGCTATTTTATAAATTAATGGATCGTAAATAGCTAAAAACCCTCAAAAATACATTTTATCCTTATTATGGATGATTAATTGATAAATAATAAGGAATAACAGATGATATAATAAACGTAAAATCCGGCGTATAACGCGGACCTATACTTTCAAGCTATATTTTTATAATTTTTAGGAATATTCGCCGTATAACACGCACCCCTTTTTTACGAAGAAATCTGAAATGTAAGTGAGCAGTACTCCCTTGTTTTGAAGTAATTTATTCGAGATTATTCCAAGCTTTAGAAAAAAAAAAAAAAAACCCATATATTTCTAAGACTACAACTTTTTAAGTGCATGAGGAATGTCATTTCTTTTAAGGTATCCGACTACGTTGGGAACTTTGATTTTAAAAAAGCGCATAAATGGATAATTTTCATGATATTTAGTGCAGTGGTTCTCAAACTTTCACTACTGGCGACCCAATTTTCTATCATAATTTTTATCGCGCCCCCTAAAAATAATAATGTATTGAATGCAATAATAATGCACTTTGGGCGCTAAAGCTACAATACGATCATAATTATAAACCGTACAAATTAACAAGATAAGTATTAAATTTTCTATATGTTACGTTTAAGTAATATATATTTTTATTTATTTTTTACTTTTTAGTTCGATTCACTATAAAAGCGTGTTTTTAGTTTGTTTTAAAACTATAATTTATTTTATAATTGTTTTCACTATACACGAAAAAAATCACAATTCCAGTAAATATTTTAATTTAGAGAAAATATACTTACCTACTTTCAATTCTTCTTTGGTATATTGAGAAAAAATCCAATAAAACTAAAAAAAATGTTCCAAATGTGCGTGACATTAATAAAGGACATAAATCACAGACACTTTTCGCTAACAATACGGGAACGTTATTTTCCAGCAAAACTGTCATATTTTGTTCACGTTTCTGTAGTTTTGCTGTCGTTTGAAGATCTACAAATAGCATTTTGAACTTTTTCTTCTTTGTGTCTTTTTGACAAGACGAAGTGCTACATTTATGGCTTCTTAGTTTTATTCATACAGTTCTTTAGGCAGCATTTGAACATTTCAATTCAACTCAAACGCTTCATGTGTATCGCTTTTCTCATATTTACTTTCGCTATCTTGATCAATATGCATTATTTCAGCAGGTTCTTTAATTGCTTGGTCAGTTTCAACTTCCTTCAATAGAGATCACAGATGTTCATTTTTTTATTTTCTGCTCATTTACTTTTATAAGCCATAATAAGTCGTACAACGCAGCAATCAAAACCACAAAGTTGTTCATGGGGAAAGTGTAGCATGTTCTAAGCAATAATTTTGTAAAACGTTTTTCACTATGCATTATTATCTTGGCCAAATAATTCTTCAAAGTGCTCAATATGCTTATCCATATATCATAAAACTCTTTCACGTGGAAAAAGGCGAAACAGAAATATATTATTTATAACTTCCCTAAAAAAAACGACGGAGATAACCATACCGGTAAGTTTGAAGGTCATCTAAAGTAATATTTTAGGTTAAAAGAAACGTAATAAAAAATCTCTCATCGTGGGATTACAGCAAAACAAACAAAATATTTTTTGAATTTGGTTATATGATCAAATATGGCTAATGAGCGTTTGAAGTGGAATCTTTTATTTTTGATGATCACCAGATCATAAAAATAAATTATATCAGAGTAAATGTCAGAAAGCATTTTGTTTGACTTCATTCCAAAAAATTATTCTTTAAACCTTTAATTTCAATATGCTCCCCCCTTCGCAGGGTTACCGCCCCCAGGGCGCGCGCCCCACAGTTTGAGAAACATTGTATTTAGTGTCACTTAGATTAGAATACATGTATAAAATTGTTTTAAGGACATTAGGACAAAAATAATTATTTAAATACAATATTTTGACAAAAAAAAATCACTTAGAATAACATTTTTTTAAAACGTTCTCCTTTTATAAAAAATGCTTCTATAATAATAATATTTTGCTTTTATAAAGTAAAGACTTCTCCAGAGACCTCTGAACTATTTTTTCTTTGAAAATTTTATATATTTTCAGAGTTACCATCAATTGAAATAATTGTCGGCGTTTTTTTCTTAAAATTTCTTCCGTCTGTTGTAGTAAAGTATGGATAGATCCACTTCTAAGTTATGTATTTCAAAAATTCTAGTTCAACCTCTGAACAGAGGTCTGAGCTATATACAGGCAAAATATTATTATAATAGAAGTATTTTTCATAAAAGAAGAATGTTTTGAAAATTGGTCTTTCTATGTTTATTTTTTGTGAAAATATTGAACTTAAATAATTTTTTATTGTAATAATATTCATAAAACAATTTTATATACGTTTTCAAATCTAAGTGACACTAAATATCATAAATGTTATCCATTTATACGCTTTTGCAAAATCAAGGTGCCGAACGTATTCAGATACCTTAAATAAACAGCATTTCGGCACATGCAGAAGTCTAGTTTTTTTCTCTATGCTCATCTTTTATTTATTTTTAAAGTTCCCACTTTTATACCCGGCGTATAACTCGAACACGTAAACTTCGATCTTAATTTTAGTGTTATAAGTGCGCGCTATACGCCGGATTTTACTGTAATTTATTATTACTCATGTTACTAACATTAGTTAAACAGACAAAAATGTTTTTATGCATCTGTTTCTGGCACAATTAACTTTTTTACTCCTTGAACTTCAAAGATATCATAATGTTGGTGTAGCCAATAGTCACGTGGTACTTTTTTCTGTACTTTTTTAGCACTTTTTACTTTTGCTATCAAAGTTAATAAATTTTCACGATTAAGGTCAGCACTGTTTACCTCTTTTTCACGCTTATTTGATAAAGGTTCAAATCTCTCTTTTATTAAATCTTTCTTATAGGTGTGTCTCCGATTCCTTTAGAAGTCATTGATTGAAAACAGGTTGCAAAAATATTTGTTAATATTCCAAAATGTAAAACGCTAACATAAATACATCGCCTAAATTCTATGTTTAAAAGCAACGGAATGAAGGGCACACATACACGTTATTACAAAGTAGGTGTAAGCAGTTCAAAACTGACTAAAAAAAAGCAGCTAGAATCGCTTCAAAGATCTTTCGAGTGTCGTTAATACTTTAACGATCGAGTAATCGCTATTCAATAGAATAAATACCAAGTTAAATCATAGAATTCAATAATTTTACATACTTGAATTGATTTTGTGACGGGCTCATCGCGTTTTCTACTAAACTAATTTTGGGTTCTTTGGGGCCGAAAAAGGCAAATTCTTTCCAACCAAATCCAGAAGCGAAACGTGAATATGCAAATTAGAAATCTTTTAAATAGCAGAAGTTTAACATAAGCGTATGACCTATTGGGGAGTGATTATGATAGTCTGGTTTAAGTGCGTGAACTGAATGAAGAGAAGAAAGTCGTCATTGAGTGTGAAGCTATCCGTGACAGAGCGATCAAGTCAAGGTGGATACAATTCCACGCGAGCTAAATAAAAGATATTTAGCATCCGAGAGGATTGCGGTTAAACAAGAGATTAAGGCAGGATAATTCCAGTATCTATTAGTAACTGTGATATAAACAGAGATTAGGAACTGCGGGGAAATTAAATAAAGTGGTTAAGATCGCGCTTATTTGGTAATACGTATTCTGTGTTTTCTCACCTCAGATCCGCTAAGTTACAAATGTTATCATTGTTAGTGTTTAAGCTAAGATCTCAGTAAAGACATTTTAAGATCATAGCAACGCCTGGTTCACTCACTCCCTGGTTCATTCACTCCCACACCTGTAGTTCAGGAAGATAACTTAGGAGTGAGGTATCACCCACGAGCGAATACCTCACAATTTGTATAGTTATTTCATGAAATACCTAGATGTACTATGAAATATCGGATTTCATACTTTAACGGTAACACATAAGCAAACACGTAGCAAAGCAGTTTTTTATGTTAATAATTAAAAAATGCAGTATGGTACTGAAATTATTTCAGAAGCTTAATACCGTACGTATATTTTCGAACACAAACCGATCCATGTTTAAGCCGAGGATGTATTTTTTCTTCAAAAATTTACCCGAAATTAGATAGCCGTATACGTACGTCGTGCTAAAAAGAAAACAATTCTTTCTTTTCTTAATACAAAATTCATTCTAGCGCGTCGAGCTAAAACAAAAGAAAACTTTTTTTAATCCTCACATTCGAAGGCCAACGCCTTTCTTTTTTTACAAATAATCTCCTCCTCGCAGGTTCTGAGAATGGCGCCAAACACTCAATAATCTACCACCAACAGTAACTAGACATTTCAGAACATAAGCCAGATTGAAAGCAAATTCCTGTTGGTTTCAAACATGTCGCCATGAAGACGAAAATGTTGCTAAGAGGCTAAAACGTGTAGAATATTTTCCACGTAAATTGATGTTAAGTAAGACGTCAGACGTCAACGGGGATAGTTTTATTTATGGAAACCCGAATTGAAGCTAATACATATATTTTTCATTCGTTTGTTCACTTGTACAATATATGTTTGGAAAATGAGCGGGAAAAAATCGTATACGGCACGCGATCGTCCACCTATGCTGCTTCATGCCCTGAAGGAGACGTTCGCTGCATGATGATCATATGCATTCAGATTCCGTATTGAGTGAATGTGAATTTTACTAACTATTCGAAAACTTGGTTTTTCATATTGTCTGGGAAGTCTTGACTAAATATTACTACTGAAAAATTGTTAATTCTGTTATGGCTTTGTAAATTTTAAATAAACCAAAATGTTAAGCATCTTTAAGTAAGTTAATTCGATTAGATTCACTACACACGATCCGTTAGTTTTAAAATTGTATAATGAGTTAGTAAAGATTTTAAATGTTCATTTATGTTAATGTGACTAAAAAAAAACAATAAAACATTTTATCTCTTAAAAATAAAATGCTGCAACAAAACTCTTTCAGATACACACTCCTTTCGCTGTACTATTCGAGTAATCATTTACCTTAAGTCTGTAATGTAAGAATAAGGATTGCATAACGTATAAAAATAATTAAAGTAAGTCTCCTATTTTATTAGTAACAAACGAAGTTATGTCATGGAGGCATTATAAAATGTAAACCAAATTGGTTGTTTTGAAATACGTAACTAATGCTGTAATTTATCCAAATCTGAATATAAGTTTCCACACTTGAGACCAAAAATGATCCATTAAAAATTTATATACCTCATCTAAACAGAGGAGTCTTACCAGCTTAATATCATTGGATTTAAGGATCTTTCCCTTGCAAACGCACCTTTCTCTGTATCTTCAAAATAAATATATAAATAAAAAGGATATAACTGATAAAATATTTACTTATTCAGTGCAAAAGGCATTTTACTTTTCTTTCCAGTGTGCTTAATGCTCATCTATCTATAATGAAAGATTGAGCTTATTACAAAAATTTTAAGTCACGAGAGATATTAAAAAAGTGAAATGCAAAATTATGATAGTTTTCATCGTGCAGGAAACCGTTTTAGAAATAAGGCAAAATGAGAATAAAGATATGAACCAATAATATAAGAATAAAATGATTAACGAGAAAATTATATATAATGTCATTGTGATAAAAGCGTGGTTTGCTCGATATCAATTGTTATAATTTCTTGCTAGTTCTATTCCGAAATGTAGAGTTAGTGTAAAAATATAGTACAAAGCACACCCCACGTTTTTACCACAATGGCATTAATTTTCTCGTTAATAATTTTATTCTTATATTAAGAATTATTTTTTACTTTTTAGTTCAATTAAAACTATAAAAGCGTGTTCTCTTTAGTTTTTTAGCTATAATTTATTTTTCATTTTTTAGTTTGATCTACAATAAAAGTGTCTTTTTTTACTTTTTTAAAAACTATCATTTATTCATTGATGAATTGATCTTAAACGTGTCATTTTTTAGAATCTGGAATACCCATTGGGATCCTATCAACGCGTCAAAGTGGTCTGGTTCGCAAAATGCAGGATCAGCCAACTGAAGGAAATCTGGAAGAGTAAGTTCAGTGGCGCACACAGGAATTTTTCAAGAGGGGTTCCAGGGTCGAAAGTTCACCATTCTTGTATCCTGCTCCTTTTGGTTTTGTCGATTTTCGGGAACAAAACAACACAGTAAAAAACTAATTATTGAATAAATAATTAGCATTAATTAATAAAATTAATCATTAATAACAAATACTTAATTAAATTTTACGTACTATATACTTATATATACTATATACCTGTATGTACTATATACAATTGGAAAAAAATCGTGGGCTTTGTGTGTGTGTGGGGGGGGGTCTGGATCCCTGGACCCTCCCCTTGTGTGCGCCACTGGTTAAGTTAGAAATATTTCATGCGGAAGAAGGTGTAAATTCAATGATATTTTTCTCTAAAAAGAGCTCAATATTCTCTCCCTGAAACTTGCTTCAGTATTTGACACAAAGTACTCTTTTTAAATCAAGAGTTTGTAAGAAATTATTTAAGCCGGTGACCTCTGAACCAATTCTCAGCCTTTTTGGTAAAATGAAGCAATGAATGACATTTTCATTCTACAGATTTGACAAAAGAATTTAGAAACAACAGACTTTATGTCAGTTTCAAGCAATTAGAACAAAAATTATTTTTTTCCACATGTTCGAGTCTTTTTTTCATTTCCATTTTCAGAAAAACTGGCAATTGTTTATATTATGGTGAGAAATTGCTGACGCATCCCTCCTTCCCTTTTTCATATAAAGAAATGAATTATTCAAGGTAAAAGGTACGATCTAAAATCCTCTCTCCACATGGAACACGTTTATATAACTAAACAATGATTTTTATGGTGTAGAGAGGGATAGAACGTGCTGTTCACTTTAGTTCCTCGAATATTTGCATAAACACTTATCGAAAATGAACTTGAGCTTGCAGGAAGTTATAAAACTGATAGAATAACATTATGTTTCTAAAATGAATACGCGAATGCAGTAAGATCATAACCATGTGGGAACCCCCCTGGGTTCCACCCTGGACACCAAGATTGAATTGAGGCTAAGAATTACCAGACGACATTTTTACAATAACAAATTATATCTATTCACTTGAATCAATTATCAACCTTCTTCTACGTCAATGTGATTGACCCTTACTATTAAATTAAATCACGAAATATGATACTAATCAACTATTAAACTCAATATCGAACGGGTTTACCGGAATAAGAGGACCGAGAGATATACGCAATTTGAATTACTAGCAATCATTAACTTTCCACTAACTTTATTATACATTTACACTTATGATCCTATAATTGAAATTTAAATATCACCTGACTTTTACTACTTTACTCCTTTCCAGTCGGCTCAAACTTTCCGAATGTAGATCGCTGCCTGATAATCAGCCAGAAACTAATCACACAATCAACTTGAATCTTCTTAGAAATCCGTCAATGTATCTCTTGGCTCAATAGCCTTCTCCCAGCTAACTTACAACACTTTCCTTAAATACTTCGATTCATTTGCATATCCCGTTTTCAACTTTTACAGCTGGTTGGAAATATACGAGAATTTACAATCCCCAAAGACGCCCAAGAGTATTAGTGATAAGATGCCTTACAGATTCGTCACAACCAGAAAAATAAATCTAAGAAATCTTTTTGCTGTGTTTTTCGTTAAAATAGCAATAATAATCATGCTTAATCATGAAGCAAAAGCTTAACCCTTAAATGTATAATTGTTTTGAATTTTAAAAACTCTTTTTTAATAGGAATATAGTCATAGGTTACGTAAACAGCAAGTAAAGAAAAATTCAAGTAAAATAAAATTAATTTTTTTTAACGTAATACTCGTCTTTTGGCAACATACAGTACTTACCATAAATCTGGCATATATCCAAAAAAAATTTAAAATGCAACATCAGACATTGAAAGCTTACCTGACAACAGATGAGAGGTAATTTTTTTTAATTAGATATTTCACTCCTTTACACGGAAACTCGAAAACAGGAAATATTTCGCCAAGAAACACACTGAACTTCACTCACCTCACATTCAAATGTCAATATACATATATACAACTCGCTCGCCGAAATTAATGTCAAGTTTTTCTTTCTCTCATGATTTATTGTTAACGATTGTCAACGTGCGTTCAAAAATGCGCACACTCAGATTTTTAAATAAAATTAAGAGGAACTGGAATGGCAACAATATGAATTTAAGGGTTAATTCTTGCTTTACGCGAGCTTCTTCTTTGAAGTAATATAATTTCAAGTACCTTAATCGGTTTATTTTATCAGTAAAATTCCTCAAAATTAAAGGCAAAAATTTAACAAGAGATAAACACAAGTTAATAATAATAATAAAAGAACTGTTGAACTCATAAACCAATCATAACAACATGATCAGAACCTCGACCGCAACCACTAACTCAAGAAGTAAAAATGAAGGCTGATTAAAATCTTCTTAATTGTATAAACTCTAAATAAGAGGCGACCCCTTTCCTACTCGTGTCAAGGCACCATCCCTAGAACTCGAAGGATGGGAGCGGGGGTTGAAATGTCGGTTCAATTATTCGTCCCCCCTACCCCCTTTTATCGTATTAATCTCTCTCAGTCAAGGAAAGAGGCCTTTAATCAATCAATGCCCGAATCACCCCCTTGTTTACCGCCCACAATATCTCCTCCCGAAGCGAAGTGAAGTGAAGAAGGGAGGGTAACTTTAATTGAAGGAGCTAACAAGTTGGAGAATAACTTTCCTGCAGGGAAGCAGAAAGAAGTGTTTCGAAAAGAATAAAGTGTGCAGGGGGAAAATAAAGAAATAGGGACTTAGAAATCGAATCGACGTTTCTGGGATAAAGGGAAAAAAAGGATGGAGTAGATATAGTATGCTTTTATTGTTTTGCATACTATGCATTGCACTTGAACTATACTAACAAAACTAAAGTATTGTCGATTTGTTAATTTTTAATCGTTTGGCGAGTTTTTTAAAACTCATTTGGAAGTTTTTGAATGAGTAAGTGTTATATTAAGGTATAAGACAACTTGCGACAACTTCTTTAAAAAAATTGAAATATGGAAATTTTTTTGTAGCTTTTAGATTTATTTAGTACATTTTAAGAACAAAAATGCTAAAATTAAGAAAAGAAAAAGAAACTATAATTACTAAAAGGGGAAAAAATTACATAAACGGGACGCATTCTATACAAAAAGTTTATGAACAAAATTTCAATTTTTATGCGTTAAAAAGTTTATGAAATTTTTTCAATTTTCATGTGTTACTTTGCTATTCATTTTTGAAATGTCCTGGATAAGAGATATTTTAACTTTTACAAAAACTAGAGTACTTTAACATAGTTATTATATGAAATTGCTTAAAAAACAGTGATTATATTCACATAAGGGACTGTAAACTTTTTAATGAAACAGTGATTGATAAATGTGAAGGTTAAAATACTTCAACTATTACACAGAACATACACAAAAAAATTTCAGTTTATTACTTTCAAAACTTTTTGTGCAATCGCTTTCCCCCTTTGAGTTTTTCGAAAAAAAAACACATTTCGAGTAAAACGCATTTTAAAGTTTGACATCTTGTTTAAGGTATCCAACTACGTTCGGAACCGTGATTTTGCAAAGCGCATAAATGGATAATTTTCATGATATTTAGTGTCACTTAGATTAGAATATATTCATAAAATTGTTTTAAGGATATTTTGACAAAAAAAATTTATTTAAATATATTATTTTAGTAAAGAATTAAAAAATGGTATTATAATAATATTTTGCCTGTATATAGCTCAAACCTCTCCACAGAGGCTTAACTAGAATTTTTGAAATATATAACTTAGAAGTGGGTTTATTCATATTTCACGACAACAGAGGGGAGCAATTTTAAGAAAAAACGCCAATAATTATTTCAATTGATGATAACTCTAAATATAATGTGAAGTTTTCAAAAATGATAGTTGAGCCTCTGTAGAGAGTTATGAGCTATATACAGGCAAAATATTATTATAATAGAACTATTTTTCACAAAAGGAGAACATTTGGAAAAAAGATTATTCTAAGTGAATTTTTTGCCAAAATATTATATTTAAATAAATTTTTTTTGCCCAAATCTCCTTAAAACAAATTTATGTATGTATTCTAATCTGAGTGACACTAAATAACATGAAAATGATCCATTTATGCGCTTTTTTAAAATCACGGTTCTGAGCGTAGTCGGATACCTTAAAGTTATTGCATCTGCTTTAACTAAACTATTTGTAGTTTTTGTTCTGAGGAATGGAAAATAAAAAAACTTGGTATTTTTACAAAGCTAATAAGATGGTCTATAAAATAAAATCATAAAAAATGTCAATTTTTGAAAAAATTCACTATTTTGGGGTAGTCAGTAACATCGCACTGTAAAGTTAGTTGTACAAGGGCTATTGGTGAAGAATCTCGTAATTTTGAACCATGGTCAAGTGATCAAGACGACGCCTGGGAGCTGGCCCTACCTCTCCCAATATGTACACCATATCAATGGGAGGACGTTTGTGCCTCGAAAGTGGTAACGTGCAATGGCATCACAAACGACGTGGAAGTTTCTGAATAGAAGAATAGAGAAATGTGTGATGACACTGAATTATATTTTCATGTTTTTCCGTTTAACCATAATCAATGTAATACCAAGTAATATAATTTTTTTAAAGTCTATTTCTACTTAAGTCAACAAAGAAAATTTTTAGTCATTTTTTATTAAATAATTGCAATTAATATAAATATGTATATACATATTACAGCATCACAATATTAAGTGGCAAAACACCTTTTAAATTAACATAAAAAACTTTTTAACCACATTATAAATTTGTAATTACATTTTTTTAATAAAAGAATATAATAGGTAAGAATTTATCTTAAAACCAGTGTAAAAGGAAAGTTAACGTCTAACTAACGTATGATTGTTCAGGTTAAGTTAAATCTTCATTCCAAATTTAACAAAAACTGCTTTATCCAATGGTGCTACCCTCTAGAGGAATTATATCGACTGAAATATGTCTCTTTTAAACTATAATTAATTCATTAAATTAAATTAATGAATTAATATTTGAAAAACTGTATTAACATCGACTACAAGTTTTAAAAAATGTATTTGAACTTGAGTGAATGAATAAAAAGTATTTTATTAAAGATTGAAAATTTGAACAAGATATATATATATATATATATATATATATATATATATATATATATATATATATATATATATATAAAGGGGAGTGTGGATTAATAGTAGAAATTGAATAAAAGAGATAATAATTTTTATTAAAAGGACTTGTTTTCTATATTTTCTAAATTGTTTTTAACCAGTAATAATCCTTTCATTTAGATTGGCTTGCATTTAAAAATAACTAATATTAATGAAGGTTGAAGACTCCGATTTACGTAACTGCACTCTTTTATTACAATTTTAATTTCTTAGAATTCTTTTATAAGTATCATTTTTTTTTGTATTACTTATAAAATATTTTGATATTTTCAAATATAATTAGTTAAGTTTTCCTTCATTTATCTGAAAATCTTATCATGCACTCTACCCTCCCCCCTGATATTTTTTTTTATCAGCTTACTATGTTATAGAGGCGAGATGAGATCTTGGTTCCCCTAATGCTCCATTTTCTTAGGAGTACCCAGTTGGTACCCATTTCATTTTTATGGATGGCAATGCTTCGTCCACATATGACTCATCTAGTCTATGAATTTCTGGAAATGGGTGAGAATATTCACCAGATACAGCCAGATTCAGAGAAATTATACAACATATTTGGGATGCTCTTGGCAAATGTAACTCGTATTTTATCTCCGAGAGCCATCCAGGATTCAGTGTTGTTGTAGGAGTGTGACTAACTGCTACAAAGACTCATAAACTTTAAAATTTCCAACATCCAACAACGCTGAATGCTGCATCCGACAGATTTGATCACGGAGTCACCAAATTTGGGGATAAAATAGAAATTTGTAGAAAACCTAGAAGTGTCTTGAATTAATATTCAACGAGATAACTTTAGAAGCTCCTAAAAAAGATTCTTCTCGACTTATGCGATACGTAATAGCATAACAACTGATGAAATATCATTAGAACATCACAAAACCTGTAGTAATTGTAATACAATTGTGGAAATTTAGGATTTTTTTGATTCTATGCTAAAGATGTATAGTAAACAAGAAAGATAATTTGTAAGCTACTAAAATATACTCTTTCAATAGTGAATTGGAGATCTTGGCGATAAATAATGCAATTAAGATAGATGAACCAAGAAAATTAAGGTCTGGGATTGTAATCTGAACTCCAAAAGCTTCAAGAGAGGCTTCACAACTTATATAAGGACAATGCAGGGAAGTAACATCGAAGTCAAACATTTGATAGTAATTGTGCGTTTAATTTATTTCATGCGATATTGTAATTATGGATTTTAATTGTTGTGTTCTATGTTAGTCTGATTTTTGAATGTATGCTATTGTGAGTTCTAATTATTTCCCGTTAAAAGAAAATCTACTGTTATTACTAGAGAGTTCACAACAAATTGTGATTTATTTCTAAAGAACGTAATTGGTATTTACGTTGACTATTCTATATTTGAAATGCATTTACCCTGGCAACAATATATATTTTTTATTTAAACGTAAAGGGTGTTTTTTTGAGAGGTATAGAACTTTAAATTGCAATAAAACAACGATGTATTATTCGATTGACATGAATTTTTTTATTCGAAAGATAACCTTGTGGCATTACATTTTAAATATGATTTCTGGCATAGGACTGCCACGGCTGGCTCGGATGAAGTCCAATCTGGACGTCCAATTTTCGATGACTTTTTCCAACATTTGTGGCCGTATATCGGCAATAGCACGGAGAATGTTGTCTTCCAAATGGTCAAGCGTTTGTGGCTTATCTGCATAGACCAATGACTTTACATAGCCCCACAGAAAATAGTCTAGCGGTGTCAAATCACAAGATCTTGGAGGCCAATTCACAGGTCCAAAACGTGAAATTAGGCGGTCACCAAACGTGTCTTTCAATAAATCGATTGTGGCACGAGCTGTGTGACATGTTGCGCCGTCTTGTTGGAACCACAGCTCCTGGACACCATGATTGTTCAATTCAGGAATGAAAAAGTTAGTAATCATGGCTCTATACCGATCACCATTGACTGTAACGTTGTGGCCTTCCTCGTTTTTGAAGAAGAATTCCACCAGCCCATAAAGCGCACCAAACAGTAAATTTTATGATGTAACGATGTTTCGACATACACTTGTGGATTAGCTTCACTCCAAATGCGGCAGTTTTGTTTGTTGACGTAGCCATTCAACCAGAAGTGCGCTTCATCGCTAAACAAAATTCGCTTATGAAAATCGCGCGCGACCATTATTTTCGAAATAAAATTGCACAATTTGAAAGCGTTGTTCAGGCGTGAGTCTATTCATGATGAATTGCCAAACCAAACTGAGAATAAATCACTTGACAGCTGTTAAATCGTTCACCATCTTGGAAAGTAATGCCAACTTAAACTTCTATACCTGGAAAAAAAAACACTCTGAATATACTGCCACAATACTTTTCAACATCAATAAAATGCTTAAAACAAAACAAAAGATTTTACATACATAAATACCTTTACTTCACATTTTTAAAGTAATTCTAAAGAGTTCGAACCATTTCGAATAAATTATTATCTACCGTAATACGTACGACATACAATCAACCAAACTAAATATGCCAGGTCTTAGCTAAAAAGCCAATTAAAACATTCGAATTAAGTGCAATTCTTTCCAAGTGATGAGAGCTGAATTTATTATCGATATTCACTGACACAAAGACTTCATTAAAGATATCTCTAACAAGATGCGTGCAAATAAAACTACGAGAGAAACATTTTATCATATTTACTGGAAACCATTTCTCTAAATAAAATGATAAATATTTGAATAAGTGATGCATTTGATCCCAAGGTGTACATTCAGATTAATTATTGTAATGGAATTAATTAACGAAGAACAGAGGGAGAGAGAAACACAAAGTAATTGATTTAAGGCGAATAAACTTATTCTATAACACGTCACGATCAGCAGTACTGATAGGGTTGCAGTTGCAGAAGCACACACACACACATAAGGATGCTAGGGTGGATCAAAAAATGAATATTTATTTTTGTTGTTGTTAATGCCACCTGATCGAACGATATCAGAGCAGAGTAGAGCTATATTTACTTCTCCCTACAAAGCTGCACGAGAGCTATTGGGGATGGACCTTGTGACGACTTACGCGTCTTTTCTTTAACAAGTCCTTTGGGTTCTTTGGGCCAAAATTAATGGCAACTCTTTTCCAACCAAATCCAAGAAACGAGAAGTGAAGAGATGTAAATAATATAGGATAAATATAGGATCTTAGAGCAAGCGAAATGGCAATGAGGGCAATGACAGCAATGTAATGGTAGTGTAAAGGAATGTTCGACAATTAAAGTGCGTGGTGGTATTGGATGATAATTGAAGTGCGCCGTTCAAAGATTTAAGTTTTACGTGTCGTGGATAAACATATTGGTGATCTATTAGAAGTTAAATGTACAGCTGCATACCGCTGTAGATAAAGACAAGTTTATTACAGAATAATATAAGGTAGGATTGATTACTTATTATAATTATATTTGAAGATTAGGCGGTTCAATTATTGATATAGGTCTGTATTATATTGTGTGTTGTGCATTGTGTCATCGTAGATTCTCTCATTTATATGCTTGTTCAAAGTTTAAGTTGAATATCTTAATAAAGTCATATTAAGATAATGTTTGATTCTAGTTCTTACGTTAACCCTACACCTCTAGCTCACGCTGATACTTCGAGGGATGTACTTCCAAGGGGAGGTACATCACAACCTCTTAATTTTAAACCATGGTCAAGCGACGAGGACAACAACTGAGCTGGCGGCCCCTCTCCTAACTTACACACCACACCAATGGGAAGACATTTGAGCCTCGACGAATCTAAAGTGCATCGTCCTCCTCTGCCCGGTGGGTCTTCATAGATTCCAGGTTAGGGGTCAGCAACCAAAGTCACGCGTGTCACATGTGGCACGAAATAAATTCTTAGTGGTACTCTGCACTAATCAACAAATTTGTCAATTTTTGAGTGGATGGAAGTTAATATTTGACAAACATCTACAGAATTATGAACTTTAACGGAATAACGAAAAAATCTAAAATCTAACTCTTAAGATAAATTTACAACTATTTTGTAAAATTATTGAATACCACTGCTGGAGAGCTTAGTTGTTTGAAGAGAGAAAATTGCATGTACTCTGCTTTCTGATTTTGGTTCTACATATCAAAGTGAAAAATCTTTCCTTATACGGAAAATATTCCGAGTCCACAAAGAAATTGTTTAATAACTGAATGCTCAGAATCGTGCCAACTTGAAGAAAGTCACACAAAAGTCACCCCTGATTGTGTTGCAGAAAAGTAGAGCACAGCAAGCACTAGGTTCGCATTGAAAATTTTATTTATCTATTTAACTGTAATGGAGGGAAATACTTATATTTTACGTTGTCAATTTTTAATTTTAATATATAAGTTTAAACATACATAATATAAATACAATTTTATTTTTTAAATTTTTGTTGAAAAATAGCTAGATTTTATGCTGTTTATTTTTATGTTGAAAAATATTTTTAAATGATACAAAATTAATGTATAATAAAACTGCCCAACTGTGTGACTGAATCATATTGGTAGATTGGTTTGGCACATCACAGCTAAATGGTTGCCGACCCCTGCTTTAGGTTATGCCAGCCACGTGACCGTGACCTTGATCACTATTCTACCGCGGCCTCTAGAGCCATGTCAGATCGAGATCCACGAAATTCGTCGTGGCAAAGGGCTATTTTTTTACGCCTGTCGTTATCCGCAGCTTTGAGCACCATGCAGGAGACAGTACGATTAGGCTTGAATCCACTCTAATATTGAGGGAGTACACCCTGGTAGTGGTTAGAAGCCTCCCACCTTTCTTACCCTGCCACCAACCTCACGAGAGGACTTGTGGTTGAATATTTAAAGTGACTCCATGCCGCAAAAACACTATACAAACATCCATGCCTTCTGCGGGATTCGAGCCCAAGCCCTACGTTCCAACAAACAGAGTTACTAATTGCTAAAAGAGGGATTTAGCAACACATTCTCATTTGAGACAACAATCTGCAAAAGGCAAAGTTAAAACATTTTTTTCTCCTTTCTTTTAACATCGTTTCCATTTCCTTGATTTTTAGTTTTTTTTTTTTATAAATCAATACAGAAAGGAAAACCGTTTCCAAGTTTGTGTCATTAGGAAGCAATTTACAAGCCGGAGAGAAAAAAAACAGAAACAAAAATAAAAGTTTTGTTTTAAAAAAAATATGAGAGAGAGATAGAGAGAGAGAGAGAGTACACACTTTAACTCGTAAAACTGGCTGCCATTTTGACACAAGTTTGTTAGCTCTTCGACGATGCCTTTTCTCGTAATTTCGATTTGTTTTTATCGACCAAAAACTCCGGTTTAAAAAGAAGAGCGAGAGGAAAAAAATAGGGAAAAATAAAGACGGCGTGGGGGAAAAAATAGAGGTAGTGAGGGAAGGATTTCTCGGGTGATTGAGGTAGGAGGTGGCAATTATGTTAAGTACGGCAACACGTGCAGTGGCGAAAAAGGGCTCGTTTCGAACTCCTTTCTCATTACTCTAGTTGAGCAAACCTTGCTCGGCCTCGTTAACGAACTAACACCGCCATAAAAATCCCTTTTTCTTTTTCCCTACTGCTGCAGGCACCGTCCGGTCCGCAGCAACCTCTCCTTAAGCATCCGTTTCGATGCGTCACATATAAACAGCAGATGCCGGTCGTGACTTTGCATAAAATCGTTTGTGTAGGGATGGGGTGTTTTAGATACAATTCATTGTGTCGATCGGGCAGGGGAAATGGATTTGAAAACGGATATCTTATCCTGTCTTGTGATTCAAATTGTTGGTTGGCTTCTTTTCCAGCTTGTGTCTTTTATGTAACGCTGGAATAAACAGTGGGTACGTGTCCTTTCGGAAATCCTGGAGCTGGAATGAATAAATGGCGAGGAGATAAATCGTTTTGTTTCACTAGTGTAGAATACAAATTCTGTTGTTTAGAGTTAGAGATGTAATGCGTTATACGTCATTACCTTAAAAATGCTACTTTACGATTACTTTTTCTTCTGTAAAATAATTGTTTGTAATATAAGAAGTTTTTTATAATTAGAATATTTTAACCAGTGGCGTAACTGAGAATATCAAGTCCCCCAGCAAAGTCAGCTTTTGGACCCCAAGCCGGATCTTAGAAAGGATTATTGGTAGACATAAAATAACACAGGCTTTAGGCCCCCTAGAATCCTGGGCCTCGTGCGTTACGCCACTGGTAAAGCTATATATTATGAACAAGTGACGTAACTAAGAATATCAGGCACCCCCAGCAAAGTCAGGTTTTGGACCCCAAGCCGGATCTTAGAAAGGATTGGTAGACATAACACAACACAGGCTTTAGGCCCCCTAGAATCCTGGGCCTCGTACGTTACGCCACTGGTACAGCTATATATTATGGACAGGTGGCGTAACTGAGAATATCAGCCTCCCCCAGCAAAGTCAGGTTTTGGACCTCAAGCCAGATCTTACACTGGGTAAGTGCTATGCGCCAGTCGGGTCAGTTTGCCCCCCTCACCACGATGCGGGGTTGTGCGTTACGCCACTGACTTTAACCCTTTCATGGGTCTTGGGAAGATTACTTGATCTTGCAAAATACACCTGCGAGAAGCGCAAAGCCCATTAAAATATATTAGGTTTGCTATTATAATGATTGGAAAACTAATTCCCATACTAATCTTTTATTTTTTATTGACCTATCCATCATAAATAGTTTTATTCTATGGCAAGTGAACAAAAAAAAAAGAAGAAGTTTAGACAGCTAACATTCCGTATAGCATTAGTTCGTCTGCTAATAGACGGATATTCTTCAAAAAAAAAGGGGAGGACATCCAGCTAATTTCCAAGCAAAGAAGTGTGTAGTTCCGGATGATGTGCGTTTAGCCAGTGTGAGAAATCATACGCCAAAGATGGTTTTCAACTACAGACGATGTAGGATATGTAGCATAAAGGGACAAGAAAAGAGGACCCTCTAAAAACATGTAAGCAGAATGTGATGTCCCCTTGTGCACTGCAGCATGCTTCTCATCTTTTCATGGCAAATAATCACCATTTAATTTAATTTTCTTTGTGACGGTGAATGGTTTCTTTAGAAGTAGTCATCCCACCCATAAAATTTTTAAATGTAAACGTAAAATTCGGCAAAATAAAACACATTTCCTTAAATACTATTGTTTAAGTGTTTGTAAAACACAACAAACTGCGAGAAATTCAAAGGAGAAATAAACAACCCACGAAAGGGTTAAGGGTTTATTTAATTTTTGACTGGTAGCTACAGTAATTGGTAGTCATGGTCACGCGTTTTAGTCCTGGTGTCACTGAGTGAGTCTTTATCAGCGTTTCACTTACAGGAAACACCAACGGATCTCATAATTTTGAACCTCGGTCAAGTGAAGAGAATGACACTTGAGTTGGCATCCCATCTCCAAACTAACACCATGCTAACGTGAGAACTTTGCGCCTCGACACTAATCTGCCGCGTCCACTCCTGGTGCCACTAAAGATCAGTGGTACAGACTAAACTTCTCAGTGGCGGAATAGCCCATGCGGGCCAAGGTTTCCTATGCCCACCTCAGTATTCGTGACCTTGGGTACTGAGGTGCATGGCCAGATGTTCCGTTCAGGAGATCAGTCTAACGCGAAACCCCAGTGTTTAATCCCTAAGAAGGCTTGGTACTTATTTATCTAACCACTGAAGGAATGAAAGGCTGAGTCAATCTTACCCACCCCGAGGTTTGAAACCCCAACCTTGTGACGAATCTGTACGGCACTTTACCACTAATACACTTGGGCGTCATTGGGGATTGTAAATTCGCGTATTTTTCCAACCAGCTCTAAAAGGAGAAAACGGGATATGCACATTAATCAAAGTATATAAGGAAAGTGTTGTAGGTTAGCGGGGAAGGCTATTGAGCCAAGAGATACATAGACGGAGAGCTAAGAAGATTCAAGTGGATTGTGCGATTAGTTTCTGGCTGACTATCAGGCAGCGATCTACATTCGGTAAGTTTGAGCCGACTGGAAAGGAGTGAAGTGTTAAAAGTCAGGTGATATTTAAGCTTCAGTCATCGGATAATAAGAGTAGATTAATATTAGAGTTAGTGGATATTTAATGATTGCTAGTAATTCAAATTGCGTATCGGTCCTCTTATTCCGGTAAACCCGTTCGATATTGAGTTTAATAGTTGATTAGTATATTTCGTGATTTGATTTAATAGTAACGTTAAATCCCATTGACGTAGACATACTGCTTCATATTTGTATTTAGAAGGTTGATAAGTGATTCAAGTGAATAAATATTATTTGTTATTGTAAAAATGTCGTCTAGTAATTCTTTGCCTCAATTCAATCCTGGTGTCCAGGGTGGAACCCAGGGGGGTTCGCACAACCTGTGGGGTAGAAGCGTGATACTCAACCACTCAGCCACTGGGCTTCCGGCGGTGTAGAGTGCCACATTAAATCGGTCGAGACTGAAGCTTATTACACATTGGAGTGACTGGGAAATTTGGTGAGTAGTTAGCCGACTCAGAAGTAGTTCTCTTTACTTGGTCATGAATTAAGGGGTCTTTTGCCACTAATCCTCGTGTAGCTTCGAAGTTTGATGTATGTAAACAATCGATTTTGAACTGATGGCAATGAAAGAACTTACATTCATAAAATTTTTTATAAATAATGATGCTTAATTTGATAGAGATAGAATATTTTTTTACATATTTGTGAAGTTATGCAAGAATTAAAATTATTCGTTCTCTTTCTAAAGTGTATATATGTTTTGATTCATCATTGCGAGAAAAATTGTCAAAATCTTTCGTATTAAAAAAGTTTTTATTGTTAATTTCTTAAATTAATGGAAATTTATATTTTATAGAAATTTCATTTCGGACGAAAACAAGCACGTGCGTGTTTTTAACTTTGTTTCTATAAAGATAACTTTTTCTTTTTTTTCAAGGAAATTTGTAGTAACTTTTAAAATATGAAATTATTAAGTATTTACACATTTAACGTAACAAATTTAAATGTAATCATGGATTAAATGGAAATGTGACAATATAATTAACTATTTGAGAGACTGAAATGACCTGAGTATGAAATATAAAAATATCTTTGAGATTTAAGAAATTACAAAAAATACCATTGATATTTTAGAAACAAAAAAGATGGATGCTTCAGTATTATAAACAATACTGACTGAGGATGGCTTTTAAATTTATATAAAAGAGGGAGTTAACCAGCTACTTAAGGCTAACCAACCTTTCCCCTTTCTGTCTATTCTGAGCGAGATCATGTGAAAAACAATGGAAAGTCACCACTCTACTTACATATATAGAGCTATATATATATATATAACTTTATATCATATTAAACCTTCTAAAAAATGTTAATACATATTTAAAATTGAAATTGAAGTGATTTATTAATAAATCTTTTTATTAATACGCCTCAAAAATATAATTAATTACTTAATTAATTTAAATGAATTTTACAGAAAATAATAGATTTCTGTTTAAAAAATCTGTTTACATGGGAAAAAGTTATTACACATAGGATTTTAGGATGACGATTTAAGTGTAAAATCAAAAATAAAAAGACGAAAACGTCGACGAGATATAAGCAGAAAAAATAATTTTTAAAAAATTTACCACAAGAAGGCTCAAATTTTGTAAAAAAAAAATTCCCAGATATATTCAAATTATCAAACAAGAAACATTAATAGCCTATATTAAACTATTTAATCAAAAATCTTCCAAAATAAATAAATTTATTTTGTAGCAATTTTTTATTGTATATTTAAGTTTAAGACTAATGATTCGGTATTAAGTATGTGTGTGTGTGTGCATTTTTAAAGACAACAACAACAAAAATAATTAACCACTTTAAGTTTTTTTTAAAAATATATTTATGGATAAACATTCTCTTATTGTAATCCAGTAAGAATGGAGACTACATTAGTCTTCTTTTCTTTTACACTTTGAAAACTTTTCCCGTATAAAACGTGTTAAATATTTATACTAGATAATTCTTTTCCTGTCGTACATTTTCCCTCCTCTCCTTTTTTTATCATCCTTTTTTGTTCCCCAATTAGCTGCAGGTAATTGGGATACATTTCTTTTCTTTTTTTTAAAAAAAAAGAACTGTGTTTATTTTAATACAAAGGAAAGAAAAAAGAATATTAAGACGGGATATAAAATATTAACCACAAAATAATAAAACTAAAGTGTATCAGCATTCAACAATTCAAGCGATAACAATTTTTTCCCACAAGACGAGAGACGAGTTATCTTTCTTGAATTATTCCGAGAGAAACAACAAACAAACGAATGTTTTGATTTTTGCTACTCCTGAAAATGTCATTTTTGTGGTTTTTATGTTAAACTGTGGAAGAGTTTTATCTTTCATTTTTACAAGTTTCATTCTTGTAAGTCTAACTTTATTCTGTTTTCTCTATCATTTCTATTTCTTCTGACGAGACGACGTTTTACTCACCCACTCCATCAATCAAAATTATTTATGAAAATACAGGGTGGTCCCGATTTCATGATACAAACTTTAAGAGTAGGTACAAGACGTTGTAACAATTATTTATTGCCGGGGTGGGTATTTAGTCGATCGCGGTCGACCGGTGGAAAACCAATACATGTTGAGATGACCACCTGAGGATTAGCAGTTAGTAAATGTATACCGAAACATTTAAGATTGGTTGACAGTATCTAAGTATTCTTCTGATTATAACTAGGAGCAGTGGCGTAGCGTACACCCTTGCTATTCCGCCTGCATCGTGGGGGGCCAAAGCCTACGTTACGTTATGGTCTTGCAATCCTCTGTAAGATCCGGTGGGGCCCGAATCCCGACTTTGCAGGAGACCCTAATATTCTCCATTACACCTTTAACTACGAGCACTAACTTTAGATGAACATGTTTATTTTTTAATGTATGATGTTTTTTTTTAATGTTTAATGTTAATGTTTTTAATGTAATGTGTATGAATTGTTTCGTAACAACTGCATCATTTGATATTATTATATTTGTGGCTACTATTATTATGTTTGTATCTTCCGTTTAGCTTTAAACACTTTCTTTTTCTTTTAAAAGTGTATTTTATTGTAGTTATGTAGGTAAGTATATATTCTGTATTTATTATTAAGTTACATTAAATGTAAACTTTTATCTTAGCTCACCACACCTACGCCACTGGGTGGACTACAACACCATGAAAAAATTAGTAGACCATACAATGGAAAAGCCTGCCCATCCCTGATTTATTGTATAGGAATTTATGGGCGCAAGTGACGCGGTGAAGTATAAAAAATACAAAAAAAATAAATAAAAGACGAAAGGAAAGACATAGTGTTTATTGAAAGCGTCGTTGACAAGAGAGAGAGAGTGTAATGTTTGCAATAACTGTTCAGTACATGAACTATGAAGCCCAGTTTCAGCGCACATTGCTGTACCACCCACTGGTAGTTGGAAAGGATAAGTGTGCCGGATTCATAGCTTGCACTCGCTGAAAATGGAAGAGGTGTAAGCGATTTTCGTTCAACACTCTACAAACGGTCTGATGATTCCCACTTACGTGAACAACAAATCGTATACTTGTCTCTAGTCTATCAACCACAACGTTCAAGATGATTTCTGCCAGGCTTGAACTGCTTATAGCTTTTTTTTCGACCAGCGTCATGTCTGATGACGTGAAACGAACATGTTTCGCAAAGTTGACGATGTAACCGCAGAAGAATTCTGTGATCCCGCATTCGTCGATCAAGAAACTGCCCGTAATAGATTGGTAGCATAGCTCTGCCGTTACAGTTTGCACGATCGTATATGTAATACATATCTGTATTTTCGGCAGACGTAAAGTCTCCCATCGTAGAATCAGCACAAATGCAAATGGCGCTTTCCCCTACTGAGAAACATCATGTTGAACGGCAGCTAGACATCTTCCGCCCCCTACAGGCAAAACAAACAACCGATATAACTCCATTTCTCTTTTTATTCATATCCCCTGTTTGCGCTTCACCTCATTACCTGCACCCACACCTTCCTATACAACAAATGCTTGTTACAATGTCCTGTATCAACCTTGGAAGTTAGTGTACCTTTAATTTGGGATCACTCTGTATACAAAAAAAAAAATGAAATAAACTGCATTTTACTTGCATAACACTGAATGATATTCTTAGGAGTAATCGAGAGGTAGATCGATTTTGAAATTTTCCCTGCAGCAATTCTGTCTGTGTGAGAAAGTTGAGTTTTACAGGCAAAGTTCACTTCCTGGGGAGAACTTGAAAACTAAGATAATGGTAACTATAGAAGATGCCACCAGAATTATTAGATTTGGTGTCAAATTTGGCGAAAAATCTGATATCATCAAATTTGCCGTAATCGCTCACCTTGGGTACCCAGCTGGCTCATCATCTTCCACACTGTCCCTTCCCCCTAAAAACCGCTTATGCCATTCGAACACACATGCACGAGACAAAATTTTATCTCCATAAGCCTCACTTAACATTTGAAATGTTTCCGAGGCTTGTTTCACAAGAAACTTAACGTTAATTCGCTCTATTCAGTTACATTAGACATTTTTCCGGCGGAATACAGTAGTACGTGTTTACTTAAGGATGTAGTACACTCAAGTGCCATGGTCAGCTAAGTAGAAACTGTCTGCATTGGTAGAGGAGGTGTGTGGGATAACGTCAATCAAAACAGTTGTTGCCCACTCCCCTCTTTTTTCAAGCTACCTACTTAGTCTCGTTATTTTTGTGTCCAGCTCGTAAAAATTACCGTTAGAGAACATTATAGATAAGAGGCGTTGTATGTTTCTTATTTATAACATTATCTCTTACGTCCTTATTTTTAGCATAAAGATCGTAAGAGGGCATTATAGATAAAAATTACCGTTTTTGAACTATTAGACGTACAGACTTGAAATCAAACAAGCATGTATATTTTGTTGAGTAGAGATCCACTAAGAAAAGATTTTATGGAAATCCACTCTCAAGGTAGGTTGCTGGAGGTTATGCGGCATATAGATAAAATAATCCCGCTTTTGAACTAGTGAACCTACAGACCTAAAATCTAACAAGTATGCTTCATTTGTCGAAGAAATCCGCTAAAAGTGGGTTTTGCGAAAAACAAACCCCGGTGGGGGAAAAAAGGTTGCGAGAGCATAAAGTATATTTATGTTTCCGCTTAAGAAATTTAAGATCTGGCCTTTTTTAAAATCAAAAGGCAAGGGCGATACGAATGTATTATAATACAATTGAAAGCATAATTATAAGAGAAAGATATCTATTACTTAAAAATAGTATATTATATAACTTTATGAAATACCCAACGAAGTGGGCTGGTACAGGCTAGTACTAAATATTTACTCATAGTAAATGTAAATTGTACAGATTGAATACATAAACATAATTATCCACCAGTATTTTAAATAATAACTATTTATACGTTGATTTACACGAAAACTCCTATCAAAATAATTAAAACCTAATACCTGCGTTATTACTATCTCTTTAATTGTACTATATGAAGTGATTACACACAGACCCACCTGTTAAATTTTCAATATCTTCCCATCGGAAATTAAAACATACGCTTCCCATTGAAAACTGTGTGTTTTCAATTTAAACTACCCTGCATATATTCTAATCTCTATTTATTTATATATGCATTACATACACAGGATAATGAATAATCAGGTGGATGAAATCAATATTTATTGTGAACTCCTAGGTAGGATATGTACTAGTAATATTGCCGTAAAATGGACATCCTATATTACACGAATATATAGTTATATTAATAGTTATGATTATTTCAACAGGTTTCGTTACGGGAATGAAGAGATGGGTTCATTCCGAAGAGATGAGAAGTCTGAAGATATAAGAGCCTTCAAGCCATAGTTAAAATGAATGACATTATTCTTGAAGAAGGTACTGACTAATTTATCTGCGGGTAATGGTTCACCGAACTGACTTACAGCTAAGCCATCCAGATGGGATAGAGGTTAGTGACGTCGAAGGACTCGGGTTTGAATCCCGGAGAAAGAATGGGTGTTTGAAAGGCATAACGCTTGTGTGGCATGGTGCATTCTAAATCAGAGGTGGGGAGACTTTTCCAGGGTACGGGCTGATTCTAATTTTTCCAAGGTGTTGCAGTCCTCCCAGTGTCGTAGGTGTAGTGAGGTAAGAACAAGTAAAACAAAAATGAATTAAGTTAATTCTTACGTAGGTCAACAAAGAAAAAATTTATTTTAATTACTTTTCATTAAATAATAAAAATTAATTTAAATACCATACTGTTCGAATTAATTGGGACAAACGTGACTTCCCCACACCCGATTTTTTTTCTAAAACCTTAGCTTTTAATCGTTACATAGCTTAAGTAGACTGAAAAATCTCTAAATTAATACGAAGTATATCCTCTTTTAGCAGAAATGACCTCTTGAAGACGTTTTGGCATTCAATTCACCAGTGCAGGACGCATATTATTAAGTTTATCATCGAGGAACTACACTTATTTTTCGTCTGTTCTGTTGTCGTTCAATTCATCGCTAAACGATTCTTGAGAATACGCCATAAGTTCTCAATAGGATTTAGGTCTGGTGAATGACCAGGCCAAACAAACACTTATATTTTATTTTCGCGCATAAAAATCTGGAACGATATCGAATCGTGACTAAGAATCAAGTTCGGTTGAAATGTTCCATCAAATGCTTTCATGAATTGAACAACCTTACTGCTATATACGTTTATGTATTTGACAGAATTCATCATGCCTTTAACAGAAACTAAATTTCCCGTGCCATTTGTCGTAAAAAATCCCCCAAATTATCTGTTTAGAAGGGTGTTTTACCTACAGTTGGATATGATCTGGCAACCAAGTGTTTCAACTTCACTTCGTATAACTGCACTTGATTTGTATTTCTGCAAAAATAAATGCGTTTCATCACTGAAAATCACCTTCTTTTAGTCGTTAACAGTCCATGATCAGTAATTTTGGCCTATGCTAATAGTTTTTTGAGTTAGAAATTGCCTTTTCCTCGGTCTTACAGCTAAATTCCAGAACCCTTTCTGTGCAGGTGAGGACTCACTTCAACACCATGATCCAATAAATCCCTTCGAAGGTCTGTGCTTGTCTTATTTTCATTTATTTTGCTATTTCTTCTTATAATTTTATCAGTTTTTGGAATAATTTTCTGTTAGTGTCCACATTTTCCATTTATTTTTAGAGAAGATGCTTCGGAATCTAGAAATGTTCTTAAAATTCTTGAAACACTTGATTTGACCACACCAACTCCGTAGTTATATCTTTCACATTCATAAAGTGTGTTTATTAAGAGTGAGATTATTTTAGAGCGCTTCCTTGGAGTAATATCCATCTCTGAACAAGCAAAAGTAACACGTGTTACGTGGAACGAAAAATTATAACCACCAGATACCATACTGAAAGGCTCAAAACTGAACTACTAATGTACTAAAACCAATCAAACGAGTATTATAATCAAGATTGGTGCGTCACCTTACTTCTGGGCAGATATAACCGATTTGAGGTCATTCGGGACATAATTGGTACATCACAAACCAACTTAGACAAGAAAAAAAAAATGTTTGTCCCAATAAACTCGAACACTATAGTAAGTATATACATACGACTTAATTACAATATTAAATGGTTAAATAGAAAGCGATTTTTATTGCAATTTTCCTTTCTATATATGATGTTGGACTATTATTTTTGTTTGGTGCTATTTATTCATTCATGAATCACATTCTCAGAAATTAGGTCATCCCTGGAAGGATTCGAACCCACGACCCTTGGATTAGAAGTCCAACGTGCTATCCATTACGCTACAGGGACACAACGAGCATTTTTCCTTTTTATATCGTGTGTTGGACTATTATTTTTGTTTGTTACTATTTATTCATTAATTACATGTAATTAATGAATTAATATTTGAAAAAACTGCATAAACCTCAAGTGTACTCCACTAGAAGTTAAAAAAATGGATTTGAACTTGAGTGGATAAATAAAAAGTATTTTATTAATGATTGAAAATTTGAACAAGATATATATAGGGAGATTGTGAACTAATAGTAGGAATTGAATAAACAATTTACAAAATCCAAAGCACTCTTCCCATTTTTTTTTAAAAAAAATATTATTTTAAAATTAAGAAATAACAAATCATCGGTGCAGAGTATTAAGACAGAATGAAACATTTCAGTAAAGAGAATACTAATTATCATTCAAATTGCATTTCAAAGGAAAACTAACGAAATTCAAACGAAGAGGCGTTGAAATTGTCTCAAATAAGGAAATTCCATTTCCTGTTAAGACTTGTTTACACTCGCGAAAACAAAACAAATAATAATCAAAGAAAGATAAAAACAGCAACACGTATAACTAAGCCTCTAAATAATGTGCACGTCTCCAAAAGATGAGTTCAAACTGCAAGCCTTGTCTTGCTTCTTAGCTTTCTCTCTCTTTTAAATCCGTAACGGAGAAGCAACTCTGTTACTCGGAACTCCCTTTCTCTGGTGCGAAGGGAACTTTAATGGGTTGAGCCTAAGAAATATGTTTTCGCATAGTAATCTCTCTATCTCTCTTTTCTTGCTCTTCCCTTTTGAAGTTTCGGAAAGTTCCAAGTGAAATGGTGCATGCAAGACCGCTCCATGGAGGAGTTCGCTCGAGAAATGTGTTCGTAAATTCGGAAAAATTCCTGTGTTCATTTGCTTTGTTCGGCTCCATTAAAGTAATTCGTTAGTGGAGCATGACGATTTTAAATTAAATGCGAATAATTAACCTGAATTAACTGGGAAAATGAAAGACTCGCTTTGTTGTCGGTTTCAAGTTTCGATTGCTCGGTTGGGTCCGGATTTGTACAGAGTTGAATCTAATTGCGCTGGGAGGGTGTGCGTCGAAAGAAAACATCTTGAGATCGTAGTGTTTGTTGACATAGCGTGCAATTTCCATTATTTGAAGAAAGAAGAATCGTTTAATACGTTATCCAATTATGTAAATTTGCTTAAGAATTATTGATTGAAGATCTCGTCACTCTCTATCTTACGCATTCACCCTTTCTCTTTTTGCTCTTTCTTTCATCTCTCAGTCTCTTTTTCAATCCCTATACAATTTATTAGTTCACTCTCTCCCTATATATCTTTTTCAAATTTTCAATCGTTAATAAAATACTTTGTATTCATCCATTTATGTTCAAATACATTTTTTTAAACTTGTAGTGGATGACACTTGATGTTAATACAGTTTTTTTCAAACATTAATTCATCAATTCTATATAATTAAGGAGACAGGGTACGATTTATACAATTTTTTTTTAATTTAATGATTTCATAATTTTTTGGTTGCCTCCTATGTGTGCGTATGATGTAAAACGGATTTTGTGCTCAAAAGTTCATAAAAAGCTAACCATTTAATTTTTCAAGGGAAAAACTTGAAACTTATGAAGTAATTTTAAAATGCTACTCCTCCTACAAAAATTGGCGTACACACATGAAATTTGATTTACAAGTATGTCAAACTATGTGTAACAAAAGTTGGTATGGGTTTTGTGATAACATGACCGGTATTGGTACAATACTTCTTTTCATGAATGCTTATTGAAAATTCCTTAAAAAATGTGTAAATTCCAAATTTAATTGCTTTTTAAAAAATAAGTACTGTTTTGATTAAAAAAAGAATACAAACTGTAAGAATGTATTCCATGTACTATTAGCAACAAGTGAAAAAAATTTCCTAGTATTTAACCCCAAAAAAAAAAAAAAAAAAAAAAAGCCTTAGCATTTTAAATGAAGACAAACTAGTTATTTTATCTTTCTGAGATAAATCAGTTTAAAGTTTTGATTTGGCAGTGGAATGTGACTAAAAACGCTCAAAAGTTATCAAAGCTCTGTGTCTTTTAAACTTAAGAGCTTTTAAAGCTTTTGAGTTTGTAGAAAAGTATATAAAAGGTAATTTAGCCTAAAAAAATAAATTTGATTTTTCTACTGACTTTTGTGAATTGAATCGTTCTGTGTTCCCTTAATGAATAAACAGTAACCAACAAAAATAAAAGTCCAACAGCATAAACAAAATGGAAAATCGCTCGTTGTGTCCATGAAGCGTTATGGATAGAGCGTTGGACTTTTAATCTAAAGGTCGTGGGTTCGAATCCCACCTTAGATGGCCTAACTTCTGAGAATGTGATTTCCTTTTTACTATACTATTTTAATAGAATAATTAAAAGTTAATGAATAAACAGTAACAAACTATATAGAGAAAGGAAAATGGAAAATTGCAAGGATATCGCTTTCTATTTTGTCACTTAATAGAGTGATTATGTCATATGTATATGCATATTTATATTAATAGTAACTATTTAATAAAAAGTAACAAAAAATTTTTTCTTTGCTGACCTAAGTAGGATTTGACTTAAAAATTTTTTTATATATTACTTGTTCTTTTCAAGTTATTATAATTTGTACAAATTCCGATCAATTTCCAGTTACGATGTAACGAATACTCAAAGGAATGTAAATGAATATTTCCCAATTTTGTACGAAAATATACAGGGTGTCCCAAAAATATCGACCAATCTCTGAACAGCCAGATTCCTTGTTGGGTGTACATAAAAATGCTCAAAGTACTCTACCTGTATGATCCACAGTTTACAAGAAAAATACGGTAAAAGATGATGCATGACAGGACTCCGGTACATTTTCTGTGCTCTCCAGACTTTGGATCGGATGTAGGTTTCTATTCTATGGCCACCACGATCACCATATCTGACACTTGTTTATTTTTTTTCTACGGGGATATCTGTAGCAGTGTATCGAGACGTATTGACATCACATCGATGGACCTAGTTACTCGTCTGCGTGCTGCTTGTACTTCGGTGGACATCGCGCTGCTGCAACGCGTACACTCATCCATCCCACTTTGGGCTCGGTGGACACTTTGAACCAGTGGCGTAACGTACACCCCAGTGGCGTAACGTACACCAAGGGCTGTAGAGGGCCCACAGCCTGACTATCGCCAAGTACCTTGCCCTTTGTAAAATCCAACTTGGGGGGCCCCAAACCTGACTTTGCAGAGGGGCCCAAGTGTTCTCCGTTACGCCACTGCTTTGAACATCTATATTTTTAAATATTAGCAAATACTGCTGTTGATGTGTCCAATACGGTCTTTGCACCGGTTGTGACGACATAATTTATTTTTCGTAATCTATGAATTGTTCAGATACAGTGTTTTGGACATTTTTTATGAACTCCCAAAGAGGATTCCTGACTGTTCAGAGTTTGGGGGTTGTTATTGGGACACCCTGTATACGTAATATCCCTTAAATTTTTTCTTGAGTGATGTTATTTCATAATGGTCTCTATTCCTTCAAGTTTTCGCGTGTTTGTTCATTTTTAGTTTACTCACCTGATGAGAAGTAACTGCAACCTTAACTCCTAAAAACTGCCACGGAATAAGACTTTAAGATTATAAACCAGAAAACTTGGAGAACGAAGGTGAATGAGAGGTCACTTTGGAGGAAACTTCAAACGAAGGCACCATCTTGCCGGATATGTTGATGATCATATTATAAAGGGTGTTTTTTGAGAGGTATAGAACTTTAAATTGCAATAAAACAACAATGTATTATTCGATTGACATGAATTTTTTTTTATTCGAAAGATAATTTTGTGGCATTACATTTTAAATATGATTTCTGGCATAGGACTGCCACGGCTGGCTCGGATGTAGTCCAATCTGGACGTCCAATTTTCGATGACTTTTCCCAACATTTGTGGCCGTATATCGGCAATAACACGGCGAATGTTGTCTTCCAAATGGTCAAGCGTTCGTGGCTTATCCGCATAGACCCATGACTTTACATAGCCCCACAGAAAATAGTCTAGCGGTGTTAAATCACAAGATCTTGGAGGCCAATGCACAGGTCCAAAACGTGAAATTAGGCGATCACCAAAAGTGTCTTTCAATAAATCGATTGCGGCACGAGCTGTGTGACATGTTGCGCCGTCTTGTTGGAACCACAGCTCCTGGTCATCATGATTGTTCAATTCAGGAATGAAAAAGTTAGTAATCATGGCTCTATACCGATCACCATTGACTGTAACGTTGTGGCCTTCATCGTTTTTGAAGAAGGATTCCACCAGCCCATAAAGCGCACCAAACAGTAAGTTTTTCTGGATGTAACGGTGTTTCGACATACACTTGTGGATTAGCTTCACTCCAAATGCGGTAGTTTTGTTTGTTGACGTAGCCATTCAACCAGAAGTGCGCTTCATCGCTAAACAAAATTCGCTTATGAAAATCGGGAACAACGGCAATCTCGTTTTGGGCCCATTCGACGAATCTACGCCTTGCTTGATGATCGTTTTGATGAATTGCCAAACCAAACTGAGAATTAATCACTTGACAGCTGTTAAATCGGTCGCCATCTTGGAAAGTAATGCCAACTTAAACTTCTATACTTGGAAAAAAACACTCTTTATATAAATTTTAAGCCATTGTTATTTTTAAACATATTTTTAGCATATAGCCACTGAAAGATTAATTAAAGCTACTTTTCTAAATGATGAATCAAAATGCTTTCTTCATGAGTGAGTGAGAGTTGTGCACTACAAAGCAACACGGCAGCTTTTCACAACGAGCCTCGATTTTTTGAATCATGGTCATGTGACAAGAACAACACCTGAGCTGGTTAACCCCTCTTCTAACACCAATGGGAGGACTGATGTAATGCGCATCGGTCCTCTACACAGTGGGTCTTCAGTGGCACCCGAACTCTAACATGCGACCCAGTGGCGTAAGGGGGAGTATAAGGCCCCCTTCAAAGTCAGGTTTAATGCTCTAAGCCGGATATTACAGATGGTACGTACCTGTTGTCAGCCAGGTTTGGGGACCCCTAGAATCCCTCCTCTCCCTGTGATGCGAGTCTGTAAGCTACGTCACTGCAGAGACACTCCGGTCATGAGTTAATGACCATAACCATTAAGTTACCTCGGCCTTAATTTTTTTCGTACAACACAAAATGAGTAATTGTTGTTGTTGTTGTTCCTTATGCCGCCTGATCGACAGTAACTTCAAGGCCCACGAAATCCATCATGGCAAGGGACCAGTGGTACATCTGTCGTTATCCGTAGCTTTGAACACTATTCAGGTGACAGTACGATTTAGCTCGGTTGGATCCCAATTTAGATGGACCCTAGTGGTGGTCAGAGGCGTCCCAACTCTCTTCCCTTTTTCCCAACCTCACGAGAGGACTTGTGGCTCGATTTTCATTTTAGAGTACCCCCTTGCAGCAAAGGCACTATACATTTACAATCATCCATGCCTTCTCCGAGATTCGAACCCAAGCCTTACGGCACAGTAATCAGCATCGCTAACCACTATTCCGGATGGGCGGCAAATGGGTAATTACATAATAAAATCACAAGCGAATATAACATTACCGATAAAAATATTTGATAAAAAACGATTTTTATTTATATGCCAGTTTCGATAAAAACTCTTGGTTGTTATTAACTTTTCTAAACTTTTTCCCACTATGCCGAAGGGAACAACAACGAAACTCCATTTATTCAATGTACAACCAGGATGCATTACACAAAAAGAACAATCATCCCGTTAAAATTCCGTACACCGACTTCTTAATTGTTGAACCCTATTACAAACCTTATTACAGTCAGCTCAAAAGAACACATAAACATTACTCAAAGAAACGTCACCTCCAAAATCTAGAATACCCCAACCTTACACCAGTTTCGCAGCCGACACCATTGACCTCCTCCCAAATACAAGATTCCACCCTCCCCATTTCTTTATTACGTGGCACGGGGGGGTAAAAGTGAAAGATGGAGGTGAATTAGACGAAAAGAAGCAGGACTTACTTTTCTGCGGGTACTATAATAAAGCGGCACGCACCCTGTAAAAACGTGAGATAGACCCCCCTTTTCATGTGCAAATGATATCACGGCCTAGCACCTTAGAGGTGAAAACTTCTCTCTTCCTTTTTAGAAAGGGGAAAAGTTCTTTTTGCTTGCGCCGAAAGAACATTGGAAAGGGGTGGTGGAAGATTATTTAAGAAGCTCAAATTCCGAGCTTGTTTGAGTGAGTCGTGTAAGCTCTTTTCACGGCGTGGGCAAAGAGAAGCTGGATATGTCCTTTTGATGTATATCTAGACAGAGGAATTTTAAATATGGATGGAAATTTTGGGAAAAATTCTTTGGGGGGGCTTTTGCTGTTCATGAATGCAAAATTAACGACAGTATAGATAGCAAGGTATTGTTACGTGCGTATATAATATCAAAATAAAGTTTCTAGTTTAATTATAATTGCTTAAGGTATCCGACTACGTTCGGAATTAAGATGCTAAAAACGCGCATAAATGGATTTTTTTCATGATATTTAGTGTCACTTAGATTAGGATACATGTATAAAATGGTTTTAAGGCCATTTTCACAAAAAAAATATTTAAATATAATATTTTGGCAAAAAAACTAACTTAGAATAAACTTTTTCCAAAACGTTCTCCTTTAATACAAAATGCTTCCATAATAATAATGTTTTGTTTATATAAAGTAAACGACTTCTCCAGAGACTCTGAACTAAGATGTTTGAAAAATTCACATTATTTTCAGTTACCACTAATTGAAAGAAGTATCAGCGTTTTTTTCTTAAAATTTCTCCCCTCTGTTGTAGTAAAATATAAATAAATCCACTTTTAAGTTATACATTTCAAAAAGTCTAGTCCAGCCTCTGTACAAAGGTCTGAACTACACTGCTGGACAATTGCTAAGGACGGATCACAAATTGCTATGTAGCATAACATTAAGCGAGACATGAGGCCTAGTAGGATAAAATAGAGTTGAAACACTGTTCAGACATTAGAATAAAGAATATTTATTGTTCTGGAAAGTACAAAAGCTGTGAAACATCTGAAAGAAAAAAAATGTTCATTTGATCTGCGTACGGAGAAATGGAACAATGCCTCTAAAAGTCAGCAGGCACCTTAAAGAAAGGTATCAGTACGGGATATGTCCGCCGTGGAGTGTGATGCAACATTCCACACGTCGTACCATACTTTGCACAACATTATCCAGCAGCTGTTGAGCCAATTTATCCCATTCCTCTGTGAGTGCACGGATGAGGGTGTTCTTGTTTGTCGGAGGATAGTTTCGACTAGCAACTTGCCTCCTCAAAGCATCCCACACATTTTCAACGGGGTTTAGATATGGAGAACGCGCTGGCCATACGAGACGTTGAATACCCTCGCTGTCTAGACAATCCTGAACAGCGAGTGTTCGATGACATGTTGCGTTGTCGTCCATAAAAACAAATTTATCACCGACAGCACCACGGAAAAGGTGAACATGAGGAAGTAGAACTTCATCAATGTATCGTTGACCCGTCATAGTCCCATTCGCAACCACATGTAGGCGCGTGCGGCCATTGATCATGATGCCGGCCCACACCATGATACTGCATGTCAGATATCGGTCCTTTTCCTGGATATTTTCTGGACGATAAGCAGTACCACTCTCGCGCCAGATCAGTTGGCGTCTACAATCCGATGACAGACTGAACCTACTCTCATCTGAGAATAGTACGCATGCCCAGTCCTGTTCAGTCCAATTGTGATGCTCACGACACCATTGCAAACGGGCAGTATGGTGCTGTCTGGTCAATGGGACACACACAACAGGTCTGCGTGCGTATAGTCCTCCTCCCCTCAAACGTCTGGCAACAGTTTTTCCAGAGATCTGCTTTCCTGACGCAGCAAGAAACTGATTTGCCACCTGCTGAGCTGTGGTGCGCCTGTTTCTTTTTGCTGATAGGACGATATATCTGTCTTCTTCAGGCGTCGTACTTCTAACACGACCTCCCTCGTGCCGTCTACTACACATTCCAGTAGTATTAAATGACTTCCACAGCCGTGAAACAACGCTGTGAGCGATGTCGAACTCCCTGGCAACATCTGTTAATTTTCGCCCTTCTTCGATCTTTCCAATAATTCGGCCACGCATAAAATCATCTATGTAATGTCGGTTGCTTGATTGAATATTAACGTCACACTATTCAGCTACACGAGGGCTTTTGGCGACGGACCACGTAATTTTGAACCATGTCAAGTGACGTGGACGACACCTGAGCTGGCACCCCCCTCTCCTAACTACCACACCACACCAACGGGAGGACGTTTCAGCTCTCGACAGATTTAACGTGCATCGCTGCCCTACACGGCGGGTCTTTTAGTGGTACTGGGCTCGAACCCGTGACAAGGCAAGCCACGGTCCGATACCTATACCACTCGGCTACCGCGGCCGTCTATGTAATGTCGGGAAGACATGCCAAAAATTTTAAGTTCGTCTATTAAATCTTTCCTGTAAATGACTTGAAACAACAACTGTCCACACGCGTCAAAACCTTTAAAGCTCTTATGAACGCTATCACGTGAACAGACGTGGAGCAAAAATTTTGCCAACTCATACTTCTTCTTACTAATATCCCGCACTTATTCTAATTTTCCACATTTTGCTTCCTTTCATTTTGTGGTTGCTATGGATGATAGTGTTATCCGTCCTTAGCAATTGTCCAGTAGTGTATATACAGGCAAAATATTATTATAATAGAAACATTTTTCATAAAAGGAGAATGTTTTGAAAATGGGGCATTCTATGTTCATTTTTTGTCAAAATATTGTACTTAAATAATTTTTTATTATAATAATATTTTTAAAACAATTTTACATACGTTTTCTAATCTAAGTGACACTAAATATCATAAATATTGCCCATTTATACGCTTTTGCAAAATCACGGTTCCGAACGTAGTCGGATACCTTAAAATTGTACAAAATAAAAATGCAGTGAAAACCGTTTAACACGAAACTGAATTTTCTGTGAAAAAGTTTTCGTGTTAAGGGATATTGTGCACGCATGCACGCACGCACGCACACACAACATATATTTAACAGAATTAAGTTTATTGGACTGCAATTTATTTACATATATATGTATATATGCATGTATTTAATGAAACAAAAACATTCACAAGAACTGAATGCAATTTAATGCAAAATTCAGCAATACCAAACTTTTTACGGATTTTCGTTTTCGTCTTCTATTTTTGATCAACAGCATTAACTCCATCAGGACCATGATCACATATATGTGATCACTTCAGAGAACACGGTGTCATGAGTGAAACTGCATTTTTCTGGTTTTGAGAACATTTTTTTTAGCATTTATGTATAAAGGGTAATTCTACCATGAATTATCCGAATATTAATTAAATATGGACAGAACTGTTTAGAGAGCAAGCTGTTTATTTGAAAGCGAAATTCACAGCATTTCATCCCTTCAGCAGGTCAATAAATGAGTATCAAGCTCATTGGGAAACAAACACTGGGGGTTTTGCGTCAGACTCACCACCTGATCGGAACATCTGCTCATGCACCTTAGTGCCCGAGGTCACGAAAACTGAGATGAGCATAGTAGGCCTTGGCCATCATGGGCTGTTGTGCTAAATTCATCATGGCATTGAATTTAGTTAAGTTAAATTATTGGTATTAATATTTGGAAGAATCTAATAGAGACTTAATATATTTGAAATTCAACTACTGTTCTGTATGACTGTGTTCTGTTCTTCTAACAAATTCTTATCTTGAACCATGCAAATAAAAAAAAAATCTGTACTTCAGGTCCATGGTCACGTATACTGAGATGGGTACAGTAGGCATTGACCCTCATGGCCGTTGCGCCACTGAGTTTAGTTTAGTTTAACTGACAGAGCATGGCACTTCAGAAGTCAACCTCTTTCAAGACATCCACATCACACCAAGGATTGTGTTTTCTAACATCGCGCTATAAGGTACCACGAGGGCTATTGGTAACGAACCTCGTAATTTGGAATCCCAATAAAGTGACGCCCACGACACCAAAACAGACATCCCGCTTTTTAAGCTTCCGCATCACTCCAACGTGAGGACTTTGAGCAAGACAAATAAAAGATGCATTAACGCTTCTACAAAAAAGGGTTTAAGAGGTTGAAATAACAGAGAATCTTATTACGAAACGAATTACAGTCGAAACTCCATGTTACTAATCTCTATATAGCGAACTTTTTCCTGGTACCAAGAACATTTCACGATTTTCTTCGTAAAATAAACTCCCAATAGCGAAGTGTATTTTTTTTATAACGAACTTTTTCTCTTGTGATTCGTTTTTTCAAGTTAACTTCTTATGGCACGGTAGGGAGAAATTTCTGTTACGCGTTACACGTTACCAGTCACGGTTAGCGATGAACGTAAGGTAGAAATGAATGAAGTTCCGAATTTTCCCCCCGTTTTAAAAAATGCCATCTAATTCATACTATCTATCTCAGACAAAAAATAATTAAAAAATCGGAAAGATAATTTTTTTCGCCATGATATGGTATATATTTTTTTAAACAAAATAATGATATTTTCTATTTTTTACGATTTTTTTAAAATGAGTCAAAATTGATACGCTTTTATAAAAATGGTTTCCGAATCACTCCCTTTAAGTTTCCTTTCGAGTTAATGATTTGATATTTTATTCTAAACAAGTTCATGTTTTTCTCTTTTAGATTCAGTTATAAAAAAAAAAAAATGACGAAATCTTTTTTTTTTTTTTTTTTTGTGATTTTTAAAAAAAAAAATTTTAATTAAATATTTAATAGCTTCATTATTTATCAAAATAATCTAACGAAACTTTTTTTCCATATGTAGAATAGCATTATTCGTAATCTGTTCAAAGATTGAAAAAATAGATTAAAAATTACGGCTTTTAAAATTTCTTTTGTGTTTTTCGTCTATTAGCCCTGAGCTAGCACCCAACCCCTCTCTTTATTCAACAGCAGCTTTAACAAGCCTTTTCTCTTTTAGCTTTACGATACATACTTTGTTTTTACGTTACCTAGAAATCAAATTATAATCAATTTTTTATTCCTATTTTTAAAGTATTTCTGGAAATTTCAAGTTGTTCGCTTTTTAACACACTTTATGGTGGTCATAAATCTTGAACTGGTTTTATTAGATATCTAACTCGCCCAGAGCAACAGAATTCTGGGCATTTCATCCAAGAAATGCAACCTTAAATCCCCATCGTCCAGTTCACTGGAAACATCTTCCATATCCCCTTTCACCCTCAATGGAGTTGTCTCGTGTCCCCTTGTACTTGAACTAGTCTCCATTCATGGGTTGTTACTGGTAACTTCATTTCTTGTAGCTCAAAAATGTCAAAACGCTAAGTGCTTGAGCATTAAAGAATAAAAATTTAATTTTTCAGGAAGTGGATAAAGGCTTCAAGAAACTTTCCTTGCAGTTTTTTTTTTTTTTTCTAGGTAATATATATTAAATAAATACAGATTAATTTACAAAAAGATGTGAATAATTACTTTTTTTTAATACAAAGTGTTTATGAATTTAAAGTATTTGTTTTATGTGGGTTATCAAGAAAATTGAAAGATGAAGCTCTATATTACGAATTTTCCACATAACGAACTTTTTTCGGGATTTAGCGACTTCGTTATACAGAGGTCCGACTTTTCTTAATCATTCTATAAATAATGATAATGTTTACGAAATAAAATGTCATCATTGTATGCCGGTAATAAATATTCGACCCATAAGCTAAACCCAACTCAAAATTCAGTCCTCAGCCAAAAAAAAAAAAAAAAAAAAAAAAATCGACCACCAAATCTATCCCTTTATCCTAACGCGATGGGGGTAGAGACCCTTTATTATAAAACACACACATATAACTCCCCAAGATTTCTGGGATCTGACTTTCATAGCGCCAATGCAAAACTCGCCAAGTAAAGGGGTAAGGACAGAAGAAGAAGAAAAGGGGAAAAATAAACAAAAAAGGGAGAAAAAAAGGGATTCTGAAAGCGGAGAAAATTGCGACTTGCTGTCTCCAGCAGCGAGTGTTTTGCATAAACTACCAGCTGGCAACATTACCATATAAATATCAGCATCGTAATTCAAGGCCTGAATAAAAGGACAGGGGGAAAAAAAAGGGAAAAAGCGAGACGAGAGGGAGAACGAAGAGGGGTGAAATGCAGGAGGAAGGAAGGAGAAATCAGGCACGGAATAAGAGATAAGGCCCAAAATCAAATATAATGCGAGACACCACCCACCAACCTTCCCCCCTTTCTAAAATGAAAGGGAAAAAGGGAGGCTTTATCTATTGCGGAGACTGAACTTTTAAAGTAATTATTTATAACTTCGCAAGACAGGCTTATAACTCGTCCTGAGTATTTTAGGGTGGAGGGGAAAGTCAATTTCTCTTGTGAGGGTGGACTAGTAGTATCAGATTCGGGAATGAATATTAGATCGGAGTTCGGAACGACTTTTGAGCGCTGCAATATGATTTTCGTCGGAGAAAAGGGTAAGATGAAATGGGTTTGACAGCGCTGATGGGCGCTTTGCATAGAAAGCACATTTGCTAAGAATCCAACAATGTAATAACATTCGCTGATATTTGCCAAGCGTTTAGAAGAAAAAAGAAAGTATATCAGATGATTTGATTTATGCTTATTCCTAGGAGTGAATAAAATGTGAAATAGAATTAAATATTATAAGAAATGATAAAGCAAAAAATCAAATAGCTGTTGTATAAGCATATTAAAAATATACTTTTTTATAGTCTGTATCAATGTAAAGCAGTGCTTCTCAAACTTTCAATACTTGCGACCCAATACTCAATTATATAATTTTCATCGCACTCTCTCCCCCCCTTCATACAATAACAATGTATTAAATTCAATAATACTATACGTTGATGCTAAACCTACAATACGAATGTAACCTTTTAACCCTTAACTTCGCAATTTTTTAAAATTTCTATGAAAAAATTATATCAGGTAGTTCTCAAGTAATAATAAAAGGGAAAAATATGAAAAAAAAAATTAAGCAGTTTTTAAATTGAATTTCACTCATTTTTTTGTTTTTTGCAGAAGCGCAACATTGCGCAGTAGTGTTGTAAATTACAAAACTTTTTTTTTATATGAGGATTTTATTATCATCATAAAATGTTTAAATTTCTTACTTGGTAATTTATTTCGTCAATAAACAAGAGAAAGCATAAAATATAATGGATTATTTTTATAAAAAAAAAACAGAATTCTTGAGGCATCAGAGATTTTTATAATTGTTGTGATTTCTACACAAAATGTACTTCCATCTAGTGACAAAATTAGCATGTATTTCGTTGTAGTAATCTTTTTTCTCAGATAAGTGATTTGTAGGCAATTAAAAAAATATTGAGCCAGTTAAATTTAAATAAATCATATGTTGCAGAAATGCAACAGTGCGAAGTTAAGGGTTAAGTGCGGCCGACGTATATAAACGTCTAGCTCAGTCAGTGCGTTGTTTGCCTCGGACGTATATATACGTCTTTCCGAAGTACGATCTTTTCTCAGAACTGCTATCTATAAAAAATTATACCGAAGGCATTTAGAATGCAATAAAAGGACCTTGACAGTCTTTGCGTAAGATTTTCTTATATCAGAGGATTTGCTCATTAACTCCTTTTCTACCCTTCTCCCCCCAATACACCACATACGCTAGCTGACGTGTTAAACGGTGGCATGAGGAGCGATCCCGCAATTTTTAATCGGCATTTTGGGGACTAATTATAAACTGTACACATTATTAAGATCACTGTTAATTTTTTGCATATAATTTTATATATGACAAGGCCATGGGGGGTTACTGGTAATTATTAAACTTATTCTTAACTTAGTATTGTTATAAATTAATCATAAAGTACATTGCGCATTAACATATATTTATAAGTGTATTACATCAGTGTCAATGCGTATTTCACTTTTATTTGTCAGAATGTATTTGTTTACTTTCAGTAAATTAATAATTTTTAAAAATAATATTTTATTTTCGACTTTTCAATAGACTCTCTCCCCCTCAAAGGGTTATCACGCCCCCTAGGGGGGGCCCCCAGTTTGAGGAACACTGATGTTAAGCGTAGGAAGTTTGATTAAATGTGACTGTCATTTCTCAACTAGGACCCGTGAAATCTTTGAGAGGTTCATGAGAGCAAAAAATTCTGTTCCGTGGACTATAATGTGAACCAAAGGCAGGAACATCTTAAGACTTTTTAAGGCACTGAGCCAAGAGAAATATACATGCACAAAGAGACAAATATTCGGTACGCGTTGAGAGAGATTTTAAACATCTTAAATGGGAAAATTTTTGGATATACACCTTACAGCCCTGACTTAACACCAAGGGATTTTCACTTATTCTCGAAAGTAATGGAATATTTGGGTGGAATGATGATTTCAAATAAAAAGGGAGCATACTGGCTCAAATCTTCGACAGCTGAAGAGCTGAATAATATAAAAATATCGTTTGAGATAAACAAGTAATATAATTTTTTTAACGTCAATTTCTACTTTGTTAGAAAAACGTTCTAGCGCCATCTGTTGCAGTTTGTTGTAATTACGACAGAAATAACGCAGAATAAATTTAAAATTGAATAAATTATAGTTTTAAAAAACTAATTAAACGCGCTTTTATAGTGAATCGAACTAAAAAGTAAAAAAATAATTCTTAATATAAGAATAAAACGATTAACGAGATAATTGGTGCTCTATATTAATTGTTATAATTTCTTACCAGTTCTATTCCGAAATGCTGAGTTAGTGTAAAAATGTAGTACAAAGCACTTACGCTTTTACCACAATGACATTGATTTTCTCGTTAATCATTTTATTCTTATATTAAGAATTATTTTTTTTTACTTTTTAATTCAATTCACTATATAAGAGTGTGTTTTTTAGTTTTTCTTTAACCATAACTTATTTTTCATTTTTTAGTTCAATCTACAATAAAAAAGCCTGTTTTTTTGTTCTTTTAGTTTTTAAAACTTTCATTCATCCTTTGTTGAATTTATCCTTGAGTTTGATATTTGGAGCCGGAATCACGTGGCTGCTAGAATTAGTCTTGCTCTTCAATGGATATTAATTAACGAGTCTGAAGGGTATTTATTCTCTCCGTTTACGGGGCCTCGGATGAGTCCAATATCATTACATTTCAAAGATTTTGTCTATAGATATAGATCTAACTGATAAAAATACGTAAAGATGAAATATTAAATGCCAATCATATTATCACCTTTTAAACGTAATGCTATAATGTTAATTCGTATCATCACTTCTAAACATATTGCTTTATAAAAATAAAAAAAAATATTTAGCCGTTAGAACATACATTATCACTTCTTAAATGTATTGCTATAATGTTAATTCGTATCAACACTTCTAAACGTACTGCTTTATAAATATAAAAAATATTTAGCAGTTAGAGCATAAATTATTATAATTCACATGCACGAGTCTTTTTTTTTATTTCCATTTTCAGAAAACTATGCACCTACACCCTGCCCTTTTTCACATAAAGAACACTTTTTTTTGTTTTATTTGTATTAATCACATGCCTATTTGCGGTTTTAAGGTTGCACCTTAATCTTTCAGTCGCTAAATTTGGAATTAGTCGTTAAATCTGGAAATGGTATATGGAATTAGTCGCCAAATCTGAAAATGGTTTATGCATTTTGTCGCCAAATCTGGAAACGATATAATGAATTAGTCGCCAAATCTCAAAGTCCTTAAAATCCTTTTTTTTTTTTTGTGTGTGAGGATCCTGATCAGGACAATGAAACAAAACTATTGAATTATTGTATTGTCATCGGTCCTTGACAAATGTGCAAACTTTCGAATTAATCTGACCTTTTAAATCTGCTATTTTAAAGTGGGTAAAAATCGAGTTCAAAGATTCCATTGCATACAAGTGAAATTTATAAAAGCGTGTTAAAAATAAAATTTAATTAATGATTTAATATTTGAAAAAACTGTATTAATATCAAGTGTCAATCACTACTAGTTTAAAAAATGTATTTGAGCTTGAAGGAATGAAGGAGAGTGTTTTATTAACGATTGAAAATCTGAACAAGGTATGTATTTATATATATATATAAGGAGAGTGTGGACTAATAGCAGGAATTGAAAAATATGTCGTTTGAGGTAATAGTCCTTAAACAATATATTTTTTAAAAAACTCATTTAAATATAATAATGTTTATTAATTTTTAATTTATTTCTACTCTTTTTTTGATAAGTATTCAATTATCTAACAAAAATTTATTTTAACGACAAAAAATTCAGCTAATCAAAAGCAACTATAAGTAAAACATGGATTTATTTGGCAGTGAATCATAACACAACCTAATTTTTTAGCTTTTTTTTCAGAATTCAATGAATTGAGTAAAATAATAATAATGTAGGATTATCAAAAATAGCTTTGGAATTTCCAAAGGGGAAAAACATCTCCATACCTTTCACAAAACTCATCCTTCCAAACATATGATACATGGATACAATATTAAAATGATGCTTAAAGTAAAATTGTTACACAATAAAAACAAGTAACAACAAATAATCAAGGAGAAAAAAAATGGCCCTTTAGGTATAAATTCATGAGCCTATAGCTAAATAGAAAGGTTAATACTTGGTAAACATTTTTTTAAAGAATACGCCTCTAATTGTAAACAGGTAAAAAATATTCTATTTGAAAACGGATCCAAAAGCAAGCAAATAGTTCAACACAAAAACATTGTGCTTAAAGATCGTTCTAAACAAGTTCTAACAAACAACTTCCAAAACATGAACGTGTAGTGGAAGACATATTGGAGAAAAAACTCATTCAATAAGAACGAAACGACACTTTTTGAACAATTGCATGCGATCTTCTTTTTCAAATTGCTCCAAGCCAATGAAAAGAAGCAAAAACTTCAAAAATATATAAAAGAAATGAAACGATAAGGAAAGAAATATAGAGTGTTATCTTGATTGAAAACTATTTTTCGATGATGTATAAAGGAAAGCAATACAAATGACACTGGTATTGAAAACTATTTATCAGCAGAAAATTTTAAAGGGGAAAAAATACAAATAGGAATCTCGAAGCTGCAAAAGCACAACTGTTTCTTATATATTTTAAAGATTAAAATAACTTTTTATTACTAAAAGATTTGTTTACAACAATAAGTTTTTCGAAGTTGTGGTTCTTTGTTTTATTTGCATATACGTCATATCTCATGATGGATTTTTACTGCACTTAGAACGAACATGAAGAAAATTGATGACGAATCTTTTAATTTTGTATCTCAATCAAGAGACGAGGATGACATAGAAGGTAGCAAATAACTCTTTGAATCTATACACTACGACAATGAGCGAGAGTGAGAGAGAGTAAATTGCACTATAAAGCTGCATGATGGCTATTGGCGACGGTCCTCGTAATTTTGAATAATGGTAAAGTGACGAGGACGATACCTGAACTGGCACCCCCTCTCCTACCACACCAACGAAAAGACGTTTGAGCATTGACAGATTTAACGTGTATCGTTGCCCCATCCCCTTAACACGGTGGGTCTTCAGAAGTACTAGGCTACCACGGCTACGGTGTGGTGTGGTAGTTAGGAGAAAGGGAATTTAACTTAAGTGTCACCCTTTTCACTTTACCGAAGTTTCACAATTACATGGTCCGTTGCCAATAGTCCTCGTGTTGCTTTTAGAGCGGTGTTTCTAGAGCTCTCTCTCTCTTTCTCTCTCACTTTGTTTACGTTAAAAATGTTTTCCCCCCGTAAGTTGTGAAGGTCTCCTTGGACCTCACTTTGAGAACGAGAATAAATAGGAGTCATGTAAGAACCAGAAGCCATTTTTATAAACAACTTTCTTTATTTGGTTATCTTATCCAAATAAAATCAAAGACTTATTAACAAATATATCTAACTAGTATTATGAGGTTTTAAAGGTAATATCCTTTAAATTAACTTAATTAATGATCCAATTAATTAACAATTAAATAACGATCAAGCAGAGATTACCACGATAAGAGATCCCAGAATTATATTTAATAATGTTCCTATTGAACATTTAACTTTAATTTCACTCTTAAAACTTTAATGAGACTTTAATTATAAATCAATAAAAAATTACCAACGGAATCTCAACTCTTCTAGAGGTTAAATTATCTCCAACAAGAAATCTTCAATTTAACTTCACTATAACTTTCTGCTTCAATCTCTATCTCCTACTGCTCTAACTTTACTATTCCGTTTTTGACTTAAATACTTTATCTAATCTGCATATAACAAGGAATCCTGTCCGCTTTTTGGAGTTGATTGGAAATAGGTAGGGAATTAAATTTCCCTAAAAAGGACGACTCAGAAGGTTAGTGATAAAGTTCCGTATAGATTTGTCACAAAGTTTTCTTCATAAGTTTTAAAAATTTATTTCTAATAAATATTTTGTTTTCCATAAATAACAGAAACAAGTTGTATAACATTTTTTTAAAGTCAATTCCTACTTTGGTGGCGCCATCTGTTGCATCTAGTTGTAACTTCGTCAGAAATAACGCAGAATAAATTTAAAATTTAAAAAAAATGACTAATGAATTAATATTTGAAAAAACTATATAAGCATCAAGTGTCATCCACATTATATACAAGTTTAAAAAAATGTATTTTAACTTCAGTGGATTAACAAAAGTATTTTATTAATGATTAAAAATTTGAACAAGATATATATATATATATATATATAGAGAGAGAGAGAGAGAGAGAGAGAGAGAGAGAGAACTAATAGTAGGAATTGAATAATAGAACCATTAAAATACTTCGAAGCAACGCGAAAAACACTTTAATTCCAGCTAATTCACACAGAAAAACAAAACCAGCATTACCCACACATACACAAGGATGAGACAGCAAAAAAATCTGACCGAAAGCCTCAAAATTCCCCAGTACGCAGGTGTGCCTCGCAATGTGGATCCGCATATCGCATTCCATCATCAATCATAACAGTGTGGGTGGTGGGTGGCAGCGAGCCGGGACTGAGCGGCTCATAATTACCCAGCAGAACCGAAACTTTCCCCACAAAAAGAAACCACGAAAGCAACGATTACAATGAAAAAGAAGTTAATTACCACCGATTATGCGAGCAACCTACTATTTTTTTCCCTTTTTTCCCTTTTCACCCCTCGCGAACAGGACTGTCTTTTCTATTACCTCCCCAATTAAGAAAAGGGTAGAATGACTGACAAATAACGTGCGATTATGCAAGAAGGGGAGGGGTGGGGGGTTGCAGGAGCAAAGACAGAGGGAAAAAAAAACATAATACGAAAGAGGGTTTTCGCCAAGATCCAATGAATAATTTATAGTAAATAATTAACGGTGCATTAGACAGGGACTTTTTCTGTTTAGCGAGTTATTGGTGGGTTGGTGATCTTTAAATAAATTTCTCTCGACGTGCTAAGATTAATCGGATCAAAGTGACACCAAGGGGGATCTTGAGGGAAGAAGTGTTCGAACGCGCTAAAGGGGGTGGCGGTGGGAATATTTCACCTGAAAAGTTCGAATTCTCGTTTAATTAATTATTAATGACAAGTAATGAATATCTTACGCTGTCGTCTAGGGTTTGGAATTACCTCAACACGAAGGAATCTCCAGTAAAAGTGATGTTTGTAATGAAATAACGAAATGACTTTGCTGGAAAGAATGTTTTAATCATTAATTTAAAGTTGAAGATGAGTTTTAGGGAGTTTATTTATAGATGTAGTACCATATAGAGAAATTCAAGTGATGTAATTGGAAGTATGAAGCTATTTAGAGTTTAAATGGTGAAACAAATACTGGTTGGAAGACATTAAGATTACTCCTAGACAGTGGCGCACACAGGAATTTTTCAAGGGGAAGAGGGGGGTCTGGGGTCGAAAGTTCACCATTCTTGTATCATACTCCTTTTGATTTTGTCGATTTTAAGGAAAAAAACACAGTAAAAAACTAATTATTGAATAAATAATTAGCATTAATTAATAAAATTAATCATTAATAACAAATACTTAATTAAATTTTACGTACTATGTACTTAGAATTATAATCAATCGGAAAAACATCAAGGGCTTTGGGTGGGGATCCGGACCCCAGGCCCCCCCCTTGTGTGCGCCACTGCTCCTAGAGGTAGTAATAATGTAACACAATGTTACCAGGTAAAGGATGAAGAAAGTACTTAACCAGGGAGCAGGCGCGCACTCGATGCTAACGTTAATGCTCGAGTGGGGTGACAGAGTCACTGCAATCCTTTTTTTGCAATCTTTTTTATTGTATACGATAAAAATCGTAAATCCAGTGAATAACTTAATTAAGAGAAAATATACTTACCTACTTTTAAGGATTTTTCAAATTTTTCTGTGATAATTTGAGTAAAAATTTAATCAAACTTGTGACGGATCTATTCGCGTACCTTCCTCTAACCCTCTTGGGAAATCTTTGGGCTATCATTTCGCGTTATTCACAACCAACCTTTCGGAAGAAGAAACCGTGTTATGTAAATTAAGTTTACTATATATAGTCAAGGGTCTTAGCTAGTGGGAGAATTGGAATGAATGTAAACCAGAAGTCAGGTGGGATTGCTACTGATAGGTATTATTATTGAATTATTGTGATTAAGTACTTATTAAGAGAAAGATTTAAAAGTGACGATTGATCACTGTGGTTAAATTAATTATAGATTGAATTGGATAATAGATTAGATCCTATATAAAGTAAGGATCGAATTTGATAGTCTCCTAATCATTCGTGTATTTCGTCGTCGTTCCACTTTCTCGGTTAGTAACGAGGCATTCTTTTTCTGTTATTAATTGAATTTTTGTCGTTATTTTGTGTGATCAATAAATAGATTGATCGGATTATGGCTAGTGTTTCTTCCCTGCCTCCTACATATCTAGGTGTCCAAGAGAGAGGCGAGGACCTCTCAAAAACTGAACTAAAATTTTTTAAATGTACGCGACCTCAATAAAGGGCACATATCACAAACACTTTTCGTTAACATTAAAGAAATAACCTTTGCAGGCAAAACTGTCATATTTTGTTCAAGTTATTGTAGTTTTATTCTCCTTTGATGATCGACAAATAGCATGTAGAACTTTTTCTCGCTTGTGTCTTTTTGACAAGGCATAGTGCGTCTTGTGCACACTTGAGGCTTCATATTTTTCTTGGTGGATTTTTTTAGGTAGCATTTGAAAACTTTCCTTTCAACTTAAACGTTTCATGTTCATTTCTCTTTTCAAATTTACTTTCGGTATCATGATTAATATCCATTATTTCATCAGGTTTTTTTTCCTTGCATCATCAGTTTCAACTTCATCCAATACAGATCACGAATGCCAATTTCTATTTTTATATTCTGTTCATTTACATTTATAAGCCAAAATGAATCATACGTAACAGCAATCAAAACCACTTAGGCGTTCACAGGGGAAAGTTGTAGCCTGTTCCTAGAAAATATTTTGGAACAAAAGCGGTTGCGCGGGAAACTCAGTCATTCCAAGTACCTTGATATAATAAGAAAACGTTTTTGCCGTTCCCAAATAAGAGAGAGAGATATGTGACTAATACATTTTAGTTTATATGAAGACTGTCATATAGGAGGATACTGATAAGGCCATTTGTAACAAATAAACAGTTTTCCCAGAATTAAATATTTTGTGAGCCTGGGGTGATTCTGTGGCCCACGAGACCCCCCTCCCGGGTTAATGATGCTGAGTTAAATGGTGTAAGGGTGCTTATTTTAACTTTTATTACAATTACATGAATTTTACACGAAACGTAATTTCATACATCAGTAACATTAATATATGACATTAAAGTTTCCAACCATGGTTGGAATCGTAATTTTTTTAAAAAATGTAACTGATTAAAATTTTTTTTGATAAATAGGATAACCTGAATTGGAATATACTTTTCAAAAATATTACTCCCCCCCTCCACATCAAAAACAGAATGAAAATAAAACGAGTTATTTCAAGAGTTTCTAAAAAGTTCATATCAAACTGTCTGACGACGGTGTAATACGTAAATACCCGAATTTTTAATATCAACGTAGTTAAAATCAGCAATTGTAACTGATTAAAACTATTTAAACAACACACTTATTGGGGGAACTAAGAACACAATGAGACAAAAATGAGTTAATTGAACATCACAATACTTTTAAGATAGTAAATATAGCGCTTACCTTTGTTGCTAACAACAACAGAGACATTTAGAGTTCCTTCTTTCTCAAATTCATCAGTTTGCATTAATGGTACGCTCGTAATATAATCAACCGCAGAGTTATTTGCCAATAAAACACGCCATTTGTAGAGTAAGGAGCTCTTTCCAGAAGGAATATTTCCTAAAAGAAATGGAAAAAAAATGTTGATATTACACAATGTAAATAATAGTTATTTTCATCATCTTCAATGCTTTTAAGAAGACTCGGTACCCTTTGAACAGTTTTTTTATGTATTAAATTATATTTTAGCATTTCATATAATGTTTCTGTCCCAAGAAAATGATACGAAAATTTTCAAATTCTTCACATATTATTCGCACTTTAAAAATTAAAATGTTTGAAGAAAATTTGGGGAATTTTAAAATTTAATTTCTTTTGTAATTATAAATTCAAATGCAAAAATTCAACGAAAAGGCTCGTATATCTCCAACATTTTAATTCTTTTTTTAAAAAAAGTATTCAGTTTACATCAAAATGGATTCATAATTTTGTTACATGCTTTGTATGTAACACACAGGAAAGAAAGGAAGTGATTTGTAAACAATTGTGGAAGGAGTAGCATTTTGAATGCACTAATGTATCAAAAAACCACAAACTGAAAAAACCACTTTAAAGTGTAAATTCAGAAAAAATAATTATAAGGTTAAATAAACTTAAAATACTACTTTAAGACATTAAATATGTATATAGTATTTAAAAATAATTGCATTTTTGTATTTTTTCAACCCATAAATTTTTATAAACGATGACTTTTTAGAGAGTATTAATTGCACAAGAAATTTATGAAAAATGTAAAAAAAAAATTTTCTGTCACGACCAAAATTTTAGTGTTTTTATTCACATAATAATGAAGTATTACATTTGTATGAAAAACATATGAGAAATAAGAACTGAAATTATGAAATTATTAAGATAGAATGCCTTAATTCAAAAATTTTACAAGTACACATTTCGCAAAGAAAAAAAAAAAATTACATTATTGTAATGCCTCGTAATATCCTTCTTTATATACTACAAATTCTTTTTTTATAGTTATTATTTCTCTTTTTAAAATAGATTTTTTTATCAAAACGCTTCTTTTCGCTATTTTTTCTAAAAAGGGCGCGTGCTCGAATTGCCTAATTTGCTTATTTACATTTTTCAAATTAAGTTTTATACAACTTCTAACTTTCCGACATGCAAAAGTGACACATCAATCGAAAGATAATAATGCAAAAAATAAGATCAAATAAAAAATAAAAAAATAAAACGATAGTTCGGGGGCCCGAGTCATCTTAATGTAGAGTGTGAGATTTTAATTCTTTAAGATTACTTTAAATACTAATCAAACAATTTATCGATATTTAATGGAAGTGGATCTTCAAGACACTTAATGAATCGGAATGCATTAACATGAAAATAGGTAAATAAATGAACATTAATTAATAAAAAAAATAATAAATTTTTCGAATACATAATGATTGATAAAATATTTAGCAATTTGCTCGCCACCAGCTCTAGTCACAAAGCTTGGAAAGACACAAGTTGAATTTATTCAGTACACGTCAAAATGAACGTAACCACATAGAAAGAAACCAGGGGATTATAAAACTCGTAAAAACGACTGCATGCCAGGCTTTGCGGAATGTGGTACGGATATTTTCTCTTTTATTACTATTACGTGTATTCAGTCATGAACTGATTGAATACACGTTCAAGATGTACTAACGAGCGACAACATTTCCTTCAGTTTTTTTCTGGTAAAGGTTCTAAGAACTCTAAGAAATTATTGTTACACTTGGCTGCAAACTTAGATAGCAAATCAACGATTTTCAAAAATTCCGATATGAACACGAAAAAAAATATCAAAGGACATAAGGATATATAAATGGATGTTTGTATATATCACCTCGCTTTACTCCTACACCGTTCAGCTGATCACTATGAAAATTGGCATGTATATGTATTTTTTTGGGGAAGGAGGTTTTTGTGCTATCCTCTTTTTTTCAGCTCCCCACCAGGTGGCACTACAGTATATCAACTTCTGTACCGTTCAATTAATTTCGCCAAGTTGCCAATATAGTCACCAAAAATGATGCCAACTTGGCTCTATCGGCAACATTTCGCTATGTTTCCATTCAGTCGCTATTGTAATGTAAGGAACGGCATTTATTGCGAATATTACAATTTTAGCGTAAAATAAATACAACAGAAAGTAATATTAATGTATTACACATCCAGATGTAAATTATATCCACTATTTTAAGCGTTCATTACACAAAATGTGTAACTTTTGCTGAGCAGAGATCAGCTTAGGAAAGTGTTTTTAAAAATCAACTCACAACAGAGTTACTGGGCGTTATAAATTTAAAAAAAAATCCTTTTTATCAGCTATTAGATCTACAAACTTAAAATTTAACAAACATTGCTTTTTTTTCATTTAAGCTGCGATATTCAAGAAGTTTTTTTTGTTTCATTTGCTGTTCACGTAAAATTAACTCATTAAAAGCTCTTTCATCCTTCAATCTGTATTGTTTAATTTTTCAATTCACCCGAGAGAAGAATGGGTATACCAGCTACTATATATATATGTAATAATTCCCCCTAGAATCCTTTTAATTTACTCTCTTTTTAATAATTTTCAAATAATCTTTTAATTATTTGATTCGAAACTAACACCCTGATCTTAATCGTAATCGACTAATATTATTACATAATAAATATCTTTCCCACTCATTGCAACCAATCAGAGCTCTTATTACAAAAATGTCACGTGGTTTTCACCGTCGGGTATAAAAACCGATGTCTCTGGAAATCCCCTCTCTCTTCGCTCGTTTCTCTATAGTCATGTAGCCGGCTGCTTTGTGTTGTGTGTTGTAATTTCCTTGTCTGTGTTGTGTCGTCCATGCTCAATGTAATTAATATGCCTAGGTGTTTCAAGGTATTCAATACATTAGATTTATTAATTTACAAGACTGCCTCGTCAATCCCAACATAGAAAATGCATCAACATACAGTATCATTCACTCACCACCAGCCACGCCCAGTCCTTTCGTTGTTTCAATAGCATCCACTCGCCACGTCTTAAAATTATTTTTACCTCTCAACAGAATTATTACAAAAGTATTTCATATATAAAGCACATTCTGAAAACTCTTATGTTTTCTGTATTAGAATAAGAAATTTACTTGGGCATTAATTACATTAAATTTACTACCGCAACAAGTAATTCAAAGATAAAGTTCCACATTCTGCTCCAACTAAAACAAATCTTACAGAAAAGGTATTTTATTACGCTTAATAATCACTGATAACATTTCTTTCCCACTGTTAAAAACGACAAAACCCAGAGGGGGAAGGGGTTATCATTTACTGTTACAGTATCTAGCGACACAATTACCTTTTATCAAAGTGGAACCCAGCATTGAAGCCTTTAACAAAAATTTATCCTTCATAGGATGAACCCATTCCATTCACACAAGATGGAAGGGGCACGAGAGCAGTTTGCGTAATGAAATTAAGAGCTCACAGTAACGACACAGTTTGGTAGTCAAGAGGGGGCCTAGCTTACCATCTGGTGGGATCAGGTGTAATTGGCTGCTTCTAATTACCCAGCGATGTAGCACGAGCCACAACAGAAAGTCCACATTTTCCCGTGGTAATCGGGCCATTTGCCCTTGCGACTTCCTCTACACCCTTACTCCACCCCCTTTTAAGAAAAGGCAATTTCCAGCCCAGAGATTAAACCTAACTATGATGGTTGGAAAATTCGGAAAAGGGTAATTTATTTGCTGCTAGATATAACGGCGGCACTGCAATATTTTAGCGTTGTCGAATTTTCCGGGCCAAGGAATTTTAAGTTATAGCGCTTCTCCTCGGTAAAGTTTAAGTTATTGCGTATCAAGCGGAACTCTGTAGTTTATTATATTACTTGTTTTTTTTTTATTTCCTCTCTCCTTCTCTCTTCGTTTCGCTTCGGTTTTAAGATTGCAGAATAGCGTGAATGTGAATTTTGTAATATTTTAAGATTGTCGTTTTAATAGATAACTGCAATTTAGGGGCTCGCAGAAAATCGGGTGGCCTGATATTTTATGTCTGTTTTAGTTTGTAGTTTGTTGCAGGGGTATAATGTAGTTTATGTGCAGTATACCGATGTTTAGGTTTAAAAAAGTTGTCTCGAGAAAATTAAAAGTGGCTGGAATGAAAAATATTGCATGCAGCGTGCAGATATTTTTTTTTGTAAACATTTAATTTAAGGTATCCGACTACGTTCTTAACCGTGATTTTAAAAAAAGCGCATAAATGGATAATTTTCATGATATTCAGTGTCACTCAGATTAGAATACACGCATAAAATTGTTTTAAGGACATTTTGACATAAATTTTTTATTTAAATATAATATTTTGGCAAAAAATTATCTTAAAAAATAATCTTTTTTCTAAATGTTCTCCTTATGTGAAAAATGCTTCTATTATAATAATATTTTGCCTGTATATAGCTCAGACCTCTCTGCAGAGGCTCAACTAGAATTTTTGAAAAATTCACATTATTTTTAGAGTTGCCACCAATTGAAATAATTATTCGCGCTTTTTTCTTAAAATTGTTGTCGTAAAATATGAACAAACCCACTTCTAAGTTATACCGGGTGTCCATAATTAAACGATACTACTTCAAAATTGTGTACAGACGAAACTATTGTTCAGAAAGTTGTAAAATTCTGTGTACGACATAAAGAAGGGATGGGAATTTGTTTGAGCGAATAAAAAAAAAATAGTTCAAAATTTAGCCACTAGAGGTCGCTTTTTTATCCACAGGACACGGTAACACAATAACTGATACTCATTAAAAAACACAATCTCTAAAATGAATTGCAAACTTTTTTTTGGACGTCACACAGCAACTGTTATAAAAGCAATAAACTTTCACGGGAGATTAGTTTATTTTCAGTGTGCTAGGTATTGTTAATCAGAATGTCATTACGTTTACCAGATCGAGTGTTGTTAGTAAAGTTATTCTATCAAAACGATAATTCCGCAATAGTTGCTCTACGAAAATTTTGAACTTTAAAGGGGATGCGAAAAGGTCCATTGACAGCTATAAATCTTCAATTAATGGTAACCAAATTTGAAGAAACAGGATCGTTGAATGTTCGTTCTGGAAGAGGAAGAAAACCTATTTCTGCGGAAGCAATAGAGAAAGTTGCACTTCAGGCGGAAGAGGACAAAGCATCCAACGTGCCGGCTAGTACAAGTGTTCGCCTTGTAGCAGAAGCATTCGATCTGCCTCGTTCAACTGTCCAGAAGATCATGCGAAACATTCTCCTTTACTATCCATACAAGCTTCAACTTGTGCAGGAATTGCTTCCACATGATTTCGAGACACGACATCTGTTCTCACTGCAGTTTCTTGCTCGTTTGGAAGTTGATCCAGAATGGCCTTGGAATATCCTCCGGACAGACGAAGCACACTTTCATTTGGACGGTTCAGTGAATACTCACAACTGTCGAATTTGGGAATCAGACAATCCGCATTCCACCTTACAAGTTCCGCTACACTCACCAAAAGTAACGATGTGGTGTGGGTTTTCCGCATCTTTTATTCTTGGCCCGTATTTTTTCGAGGAATTAGGTGCTGGAGGTCCAGTAACATGTTCTATCACTGGACAGCGATATGCATCGTTATTACGGAATAAAATTATTCCGAATCTGCAAGCACGTCAGTGCCTTTCACGCATAATTTTTATCCAAGATGGAGCTCCTCCACACACTACACGTTGTGTTAAGGGCGTTCTCAAACATCACTTCAGAGAAGAACGTGTGATCAGCCGCCAATTTCTTCATCTGAGGCCTCCCCGATCACCTGATCTCAATCCATGTGATTTTTGGCTTTGGGGCCATTTAAGACTGCTGGTAAGTTGTGATCAACCAAGAACTTTACCTGATCTCAAAGACAGTATTTCACGACATGTTCTTAACATGTCCCAGAATACACTGCGGTCAACGGTGGAACATGCTATCTTACGATTTCAAATAGTAGCTGAAAATGATGGTCATCATGTTGAGCCTTTATTGTCGTAACAAAATTTGTAAACTGTTATAAATGTATGCTAAATATGATCTCCATTAAAAACGCCCTTTAGTGGCGAAATTTTGAACTAATTTTTTATTCGCTCAAACAAATTCCCGTCTATTCTTTATGTCGTACACATAATTTTACAACTTTCTGAACAATAGTTTCGTCTGCACACAATTTTGAAGTAGTATCGTTTAATTATGGACATCCGGTATATTTCAAAAATTTTAGTTGAACCTCTGAACAGAGAGAGAGGTCTGAGTTATATACACAGGCAAAATATTATTCTAATAGAAGCATTTTTCACGAAAGGAGAACATTTGAAAAAAAGATTATTCTAAGTTAATTTTTTGCCAAAATGTTATACTTAAATAAATTTTTTTTTGTCAAAATGCCCCCTTAAAACAATTTTATGCTTGTATTCTAATCTGAGTGACATTAAATATCATGAAAATTATCCATTTATGCGCTTTTGAAAATCACAGTTCCGAACGTAGTCGGATACCTTAAACGTACTTTTTAAAAAATCAGAATTCGTGATGCGTTTGAGAAATAAAACTTCTCCTCGAAAGGAAGTGTATCAGCGTAAAATAAATCTTAAATGTTCACATTTGTACACAAAAATACCAAACTACAAAAACTACAGCTGTAATTTTTCTGAATTATTTTGTTCATATTTCCTCTTTAACGATCGCGCGGTTAGGTGTTTTTCTAATAAAAGAAAACTTTCCTTAACTTGTTAGTATAGGTAGACGTGTATATATATATAAAATTAAATTTGCTGTGGTAAGTATGTTGTTACGTTTGAGAAAAGTAATGGTAGCGTGATATTTGTGGTTTAAATATTTGGTTTATAAAATTTTGGTTATTAGTTAAATATTTGGTTTATTTACCTTACAGCTATTAATAACCGGGTGCTAGTTTGATAAGACGGGGAAAGGTGTCAAGCTTGCTTAGCGTGAAAAAGGAATCACGCCAAGTGGCGCTTGTTGTCGCTGGAATGGAATCCAAGATGGCAGCCAAGCGATATCAAATCGTCAGGAAGATAATTTTTAAGAATTGATTATATATATACAATGAAATATATTTCAAAAGAAGAATATATAAAGAGATTGAGAATAACCAAGATCACAATCAATAAATAATGAATAACAATATAATATAATAAAAAGTAACATGTACTAATAATATTATACAGTATATAATGATCTTATATAATTTAATATTAATTATATATAATATTCATATAGTATTATTTAATAATACTTATTATATATAATAATAATATAATTTAATAGTAATTATAAAAAAATAATCATCGTATTGTAATATTATAAAAATTATACACAAGAATATATACTCATATAACGACGTAAAATTTATAAATAAATAACGTATTAATAGTTATAAATGAATAACAAAATAATAATCTATATAAATAAAAATGTAATGTGTGTTTGTTCAAAGCCGCTAATCTCCGAAACTACTGGACCATATCCTCCGAATTTTGACATAACGTTGCATTTGAATCCAGACGGGTTGTTATGTACTTATTATATTTCGTAATTCTCTCTAAATTTCTTAAAGTTTAATTTTTAAGGGGAGTTGGAAACCTCTCTCTCTCTCCATACTGACAACGTTAAATTGGCTGTTTTCGATGTATCTTTTCTCAAAATCTGTTTTATGTACATGCTTGAAATTTTTCATACTATTAAAGTACACCTCTCTTATTATACTAAAATGAGCTTTTAGCTAATTTTGAATTTTTTAAGAAATTATGAAATATTTTATCAAACATTGCGCAATTTGACTCATTTTTTACTTAAAAATTTTGTAAAAATTAAATTTTTGAGTGTTTTAAAAAAAGCTCATTTTAGTATATATTAGATATCATTATAAATAATTCATAAAAAATTTACATACCTGTGAACAGTAGTTTTTCCAGAAAGGTACATCGCACATTAAAATTTACATTTTGAGATAAATTGATTTTAATGTATACAGTGAGACTTCTAATCGGCTGGGAAATAGAAAAATAAAAGGCTCAATTTAAAATAAAAGATATCAGTTTTGGTTTATATCAATCGTTACACTTTTAAGCAAAATAATTTGTTTACAATTTTCGCCATTAAATCAACGAATATTTAAAAATACATTTTAAAGGCTTCTAAATACCCCAAAGGTTCAAGTAAGGTATTTTTAGAAAGGTTAAAATCTATACAATTTGAAAATGTAAAAATCTCAAATTGTCAAAAAAATAAGATTTTAGCTTTCCAACACCCCTTAAGTGATTTTCTGGTGTTATGACGTCATATGATGTCACATTCCTCAATAAATGGGAAATTTATACTTTACACGCAGTTTTTCAAGATTATTACATATTTTTACTTCAGCTATGTTTATCGGTTGGAATATTTATCCAATTTTTCTCTTCTTTGATACTTAATAAGGATTATTTTTCGAATAAATCATTTTTTTAGTGATTATTCTTTTAACAAATAAAATTTTGTTTTATAGCTTTGGCAACATTTGGATAGCATAATCGCGGGATGTTTATGTGTGCGATTTTGCTTACAAGTTACAGCTTACTTTTTCAGTAATTTCTCGCAGAATTTATTAATTCTTGAAAAAGCGAACATTATAATTTTTACAAACCAAAACTTCTTATTGATAAGGGTATTTCAGTTTTTATCACTGCAATTAACGTTAGTATTGTATTTCCTTTTTCGTTACCTACTTTAGATAGTATGAAATCAATATCATGAATATTAGTATTTTATCTTTCTCTCCCGTAATCCTTTTTTTAATTTAATATATATGGATTTGTTTCTTTTTTTTATATTTTTGTATTTAGGTTGTTTTTTCTCTTTTTGCTTCCAATTTGCGATGTTTTAATTTGACCAAATTAATCGATGGCATTATCCTTAAATGCGTTTTTTTTTATCTGTATTTGATATTTTTTTAAATTTTGATGTTCCTTTGGAATATGAAATAAAGATTTTCTAATATATATTTTGTGTTTGTACGAAACTGTTTATATTGATTTTATCAAAGTATTGAACCTTATTTTATTTTTGATATCTTCTTAAGATTTAATTTTATTTTATAACTAGCTGCACCACACATGTTGCTGTGGCTCAGTCAGGTTAAAAAGACTGGTGCGCCACAAGGTAAATAAGTCAAAAATTTAAACAAATAAAAGAAGGGGTTCTTTCATATTATTGAAGCAATCACCAACTCTAGTATAACTCGCCAATTTGGCAACCCCGATTTCCTATGTGTTGAATTAGCAACCAGATGCTTCATTTCATATAATGTCGCCAATAGGTTGCGATAATGCGTAAGTACCATTTGCTTTTGTCAGGTACATAACTACCGCTGTATCAGCCGTACCATATCTAGAAAGAGTCCCCAAAAAGAATTTTGATACAGGGCCCACTCAGAGCTGTTTTGCAATTTCAAACCTGCATGTATATACATATGACAGAATCACAATATCAAGTGACAAAATAGAAAGCGAATTTTCTAGCAATTTTCCAATTTCCTTTCTAAATATGGTATTAGACAATTCTTTAGTTTGTACTATTTATTTATAATTAAATTTAATTATTCTAATAAAATAGTATAGTAAAAAATTATCACGTTCTCAGAAACAAGGCCATCCCAGGTGGGCTTCAAACCCACGACCTTTGGATTAGAAGTCCACCGCCCTATCCATCATACTACATGGACACAACGAACAATTTTCCTTTCAATATATGCTGTTGGACTATTATTTTTGTTTGTTACTATTACTTAATTTTTAAATTTAATTTTAATGAATTAATATTTGAAAGAAACTGTACTAACATCAAGTGTCACCACTGCAAGTTTAAAAAAATGTATTTGAACTTAAGCGGATGGATAAAAAGTATTTTATTAACGACTGAAAATTTGAACAAGATATATATATATATATAGAGAGAGAGAGAGATAGATATAGGGAGAGTGTGATCTATAATAGAGCAGGGATTAAAAAGTGGATATTTTTTGTGCAGTTGCTTGTAAAAATATATTTTCATTTTTTTAAGCATATATATAACGAATGACCCAGAATTAACGAGCAAAATGTTCGATCCCTAGGAATTCCTTAAATCGGGGTCCGATTGTACTTCAACAAAAAATATTTTTTTGGAAAACAAAGTATATAAAAGTCTTAAATAAAAAAAGAATGGAGGGAAGATATATATTTTTTCTTTTTCCCTTTAGAAACACAGTGATCAAAATTGCTATTGAATAAAGGCCCTGAGGTATCTCCCGTATCTTTTAAAATCGATCTATACAAGTAACGATTCCACTTAGAGAAAAATTGTAGAGTAAAATAAATAAAAAAAATAGAAGTCTACTCCCAAGAACTCCACGAACTATCTTCTGACTAAGCTTTTGTTGCAGGAATAACGTACAGAATCCTAATAGCACACAGAAAACTGTATCAAAATAGTTTTATGTTACAGAATGAAGTTTCACAATTTTTAGTTTCTCAGTTTTCTATTTCAATTTTTAATGTGATGGCTTTTCGTAACGCAGTTTTGAACAATAATTAAGTTAGAAAACTTTTACTTTGGAAGAAAAATATAAGATATTGTAACCGAAAACAAACAGATATTGTTACAAGACAAGGAAATAAAACAAATAAAAGTGTGCGCAATGTTGAAAGACCAGCAAATAAAACAAATTTTGTACGTCATTAAGATGTATACAGAGTTAATGCATCTAAAAGACTTGAGGAAAAACTGTAAATTATTTAAGGAGTTTTTTTTCTCATTATAAAGGGTGTTTTTTTAGAGGTATAGAACTTTAAATTGCAATAAAACAACGATGTATTATTCGATTGACATGAATTTTTTTTATTCGAAAGATAATCTTGTGGCATTACATTTTAAATATGATTTCTGGCATAGGACTGCCACGGCTGGCTCGGATGTAGTCCAATCTGGACGTCCAATTTTCGATGACTTTTTCCATCATTTGGGGCCGTATATCGGCAATAACACGGCGAATGTTGTCTTCCAAATAGTCAAGCGTTTGTGGCTTATCCGCATAGACCAATGACTTTACATAGCCCCACAGAAAATAGTCTGGTGGTGTCAAATCACAAGATCTTGGAGGCCAATTCACAGGTCCAAAACGTGAAATTAGGTGGTCACCAAACGTGTCTTTCAATAAATCGATTGTGGCACGAGCTGTGTGACATGTTGCGCCGTCTTGTTGGAACCACAGCTCCTGGACATCATGATTGTTCAATTCAGGAATGAAAAAGTTAGTAATCATGGCTCTATAACGATCACCATTGACTGTAACGTTGTGGCCTTCATCGTTTTTGAAGAAGTACGGACCAATGATTCCACCAGCCCATAAAGCGCACCAAACAGTCAGTTTTTCTGGATGTAACGGTGTTTCGACATACACTTGTGGATTAGCTTCACTCCAAATGCGGTAGTTTTGTTTGTTGACGTAGCCATTCAACCAGAAGTGCGCTTCATCGCTAAACAAAATTCGCTTATGAAAATAGGGAACAACGGCAATCTCGTTTTGGGCCCATTCGACGAATCTACGCCTTGCTTGATGATCGTTTTGAGGAATTGCCAAACCAAACTGAGAATAAATCACTTGACAGCTGTTAAATCGGTCGCCATCTTGGAAAGTAATGCCAACTTAAACTTCTATACCTGAAAAAAAAACATTCTTTATATGTAGGATTTTCCCTTTGAAACATTTTGTTAAAAGGTTGAGTCATATCCTTTTCAGAGGACCATTAATGTCAATTTTGTTTATTACTGCATTCCGAAGCAGCGCCATCTAGTGAGCTTTCGTAGCTCCGGCTTGAATAATTTTTCGGCAGAGGCCTACTAACCACCGCCGGTTCAACACGTCAAGTATTTAGTGCATTTCGCGCCCTGCGCGATACCAGTCCTAACGTCCAAGCATGAGAAAGGTAATTAATTTTCCCGTCTTCTAAAGGTATAACTCAACTTTCAATTAACCTAATTTCTGCATGTCTTTCTCTTTGTAAATATTCCCCTTTGTAAATATTTCCCTTTAACTTTAAATAAATTCTTTTTTACTTAAATGAAGTATCTGTGTTTAAATGACTTTGATTCAATTAATTTATCACTCACCCTTAAATACTTACCCCTAGACAACCACCTCGCCAATCTAAAATCCCGCCTTCTGAAGAGTCTGATTTTTTATTCGAAGATTTTGGTCGGACTCCCATATATATAAAATCGTATATTGAAATATTTGTACTGTTAAGATGTGTAATTAAATTGGTGATATACTATAAAGTGATTACCAGTATAAATTTTACAAAAATCAAATTTTTAGGAAAATTAGATAAAGTTTTCTTCACAAAATAATTTCTTTTAGTGATTTTAAAGAAAAACTGTTTTATTGAAGGGAATAAAAAAATTTTAAGATGTACAAGATGCAGAAATATCACACTGGAAAACCTGTTAATTATAAATCTGTTAATTTAATTAATGACTACAAATAAAGTTAAAGTTTAAAAGGTTGAAATGTATACTAAAATAAAATTCTGATACACAATATTTCCTTCATAAAATTAAAAAAAAGTTTCACGCAAAAAATCTTTTCAAATTTATAATTCTTTAAAAAAATTATTGTTTGCTGTTTTTTAGGAACTATAAAAGATATTATTTTACAGCACACGAAGCATCTTCGAAGAAAAAAAAATAGATAGTGATTGAAGTGAAAGATATACTTAAGCACTTTTAGTAATAAAGCCACCATTTATTAAATCTACAAAATGCAGTTTATTATACTAAAAAATACTACATTTAATTTAAATAATAAACAGGTGGTTGTAGAAGAAATAAAATATCCTAGTATGGTTTAAAACTGCTTTGGATTAAAAGAAAGCAACTGTGTTAATGAAACACCAAAATTTAGATTTCTTTAAAAGACAGCTACTACTTGCATTTTTACTAATGTTAATATTCTTTTTACTCTTTTGTATGGCACATTACATTTATGATAGGTGATAAGATGTAAAAACAAGTAATATAAAAAAAAAAAAAATAAGTCAATTCTTACTTTGGTGGCGCTATTCTGTTGCAGTTAGTTGTAACTTCGTCAGAAATAACGCAGAATAAATTTAAAATTAAAAAAACAAAACTTTTAATAATATAATATTTGAAAAAAAACTATATCAATATCAAGTGTCATCCACTACAAGTTTAAAAAAATGTATTTGAACTTGAGTCGATGAATAAAATGTGTTTTATCAACGATTGAAAATATGAACAAGATATATCTATATATATAAATAAAAATGAAGTGTCTGTATGTAATTTGAAATTAACAGCTTTTTACTAAATGCATTTAAAAGTATATAGGTACTTACATGAAAAAAATCAATTTTTAAAATTTTTGTCTGTCTGTCTGTCTATCTATCTGTCTTTCTGTCTGTCTGTTTGTTCTGGCTAATCTCTGAAATGGCTGGACCAATTTTGACGAAACTTTCACTGGCTGATAGCTAATGTTATAATGAATAAATTAGGCTACTTTTATTTTAGAAAAAAAAATTAGGATTCCGAGAAAATAAAATTAAAAAAAAATGAAATAGTGAGCAATATCCGATTCAAATAGGGATTATTTATTTCAATAGGGACTATTTTATTCAATAGGGGTTATTTTTATACAATAGGAGTTACTTTATTTCGCGAGCCTTCTGTCTCAACGATTGCTAACAGTTATATCAAACTTTTTTCTTTGATTAGGTTGCTGCCATTCGCGACATTTCCCGTTCATGTCTTGATCCTAATGATTTTACAGTCCTTAACTGCATTGTCAAAGGTCATGCGTCCCTTTCACCCCCTTCCTTGCGGCTTCGTTGGTGTTCGCGTTTCACCAAGTTTTCGTAAACTCTGCGAAGTGAATAAACACTTTTTTGTTAAATTCCACGTGGACGAAGTCGCGGGTAACAGCTATTTAACATAAAATAAATGCATCAGAAAGTAATATTAACGTATTACACATCCAGATAAAAATTATTTACACTATTTTTAGCGTTTATTACACAAAATTTGTAACAATGTGTTACTTTTGCTGAGCAGGCAGGTGTTTTCAAAAATCGACCCACAAGAAAGTTACGGGGCGTCATACATAATAATAACAATAATAAAAAAAATCAGCAATTATATCTAAAGACTTAAAATTTAGCAAACATGGTTTTTTCGTTCATCTGAGTTATGTAAAAAGCTTTTTTTTGTTTAATTTATACAATTCACGTAAAATTAACTCATTAAAAACTTCTTTATTCTTCAGTAGTCTGTATTTTTTAATTTTTAAATTCATCCGTGCAAAGAACGGGTATACCAGCTAGTATATATATATATATATATATATATATATATATATATATATATATATATATATATATATATATATATATATATATATATATATATATATATATATATATAGGGAGAGTGAACAAATAGTAGGAATCAAATAAGCTAAGATTTAAAAAATATATAAAAAGGATAAATGTAAAACAATAATTAATAACCTTAATACAAATCATAACCACAATTCAAACTGTTTAAATAAAGTAATATAAAAGCAGAATAATTAAATACGAAAAAGTATGTATATTAAAATTGTATTTTAGCACACTCATTTATTGCCAACTTGGCGAATTCTCATATTGGATAATTCCATACAGAAAAATGAGCTGCTGGCGCAATTTGACACACACACACAATTTGTTTTTATTCTTTGCCAAAGGTGTGAAATAAAAAAGGATTTTACTTAATGTTTATACAGAACTCAGAGTAATTTCGTAGAATATTTTTCCACAATATATATAACACAAATGACACGTTAAAACATGTTAATAGCAGCTCAAAGCATGCCAAAAGACGTTTAATTATTTCATTGCTTCATCATTAACGGGGTTTACCCCCAATTTTCTCATGTATTCGCCCCTTCTATCTATAGAAAATAATTTAAATAAAAACGAAATAATTCAATTTAATACCGTAGGACAAAAAAATGTCTGAAAAATATTTTATTCTGAAAAAATATTTTTGTAAAAAAATGTACTTAATAAACGGACTTAAATAATGTAAGGTAAATTTTTTAAATGTATTTTTTCATTACATATTTATAAAACGAAGTAAATGTTTGTAGTTATTATTTTATGAAATGGAATCCCCAAAATCAGTTTACATCCATTCGAATCTACTGAGAAACAACCCGAATTAAGAAAATATGAAATGAGTTAATGATAAAAAAAAAGAAATTAACGAAGAAATAGAATTCAGAGCATTTCGTCCTCAAAGTTAAAAGTTATTTTAATCCTCATTGTCCAGTTCACTGGAAACTTCTTCGATGTCCCCTTTCACCATCAGTGGAGTCTCGTTTACTTGAACTAGTTTCCATTCATTTGTAGTATTGATCAGTCATACTGGTAACTTCGTTTCTTGTAGCTTGAAAATGTCAAAACGTAAGTGCCTGAGCATCAAAGAAAATATTTAATTCTTCAGGAAGTGGATAAAGGCGTCAAGAAACTTTTCTTGTAATTTTTCTTCCTTTCTTTTTTTCATACGTAAAATATATAAAATAAATAGTATTAATTTATAAAAAGATGTGAGAAATATTAGTTTTTTTAATATATAGTGTTTATGAATTTAACATTTGTTTTATGTGGTTTATAAAGAAAATTTTAAAATGAACCTCTATATAACGAATTTTCCATATAACATACCTTTTTGGGGATTTAGCGACTTCGTTATATATATATATAGAGAGAGAGAGGTCCGACTGTACTTAATACATGTACAACTTTAATTTTTAAAAGTTTTATTGGAGAAATAAATATATTTTTTGCTGTTTATTTTTGTGCTAAGAAATATCTTTAAAAATGATGCAAAATTAATATATAATAAAATTGTAAATCTATATTATTGACCTCTAACTCTGTGTGCATTATCGCGGGGATCGAATTGTTTTAGGAATGTCCCACTGTGTAGCACGCTGAATCCTATTGGTAGATTGGTTTGGCACACCCCAGCTAAAAGGTTGCCGACCCTGTCCTAAAACATAAAAATATAGCATATCTTGACATTTTTTAAAAAAATTAAAAATGAATCCCGTTATTTAAGTAAAGCGATCAGATATGAAGTAAATAATCAGCATTAAGTCCCATTTTACCCAACATTGAGATTAAGTATGACGTAGTTACGTATTTTCGTAACCTTTACGGCGCCATTTAAGCACCAAGTTGTCGCGACATGATTCACTAATCCAAACTTTTTTTTTCGGATTTATACAATCTGTTATTGCCATCCACCATCAGTGGCGAAATACTTTCCTAAGGAACACCCACAAGACTATCAGACGCTGAATTTGACAAAACTGTCCACAAAAAAATGACCGTTACATCACTCGAGAGATTAAGAGAATTTATTGATTGCGTGTCAAAACCAATAGAAAAGTTAACACCCACCAACTAAGAGGAAAAAGATAATCTCACCAAAAATATATTTAAAGGAAAGAAAGGTAAAAAAAAACTGTAAGAGGGGAAAGGAGAGGATAAATATATATGAGTGAAAGACAAAAAATGTAGAGAGATTTTTGCAATTTATCTTTCCAAGGTTTGGCCACAGGGCGCTGAAAGAGGGGTGGACGGCAACACATTTATGTTGTTGTTGTTGTTTCTAATGCCACCTGTCTGACGTAGTCAGATTGAGGCTCACGAAATTCATCGTGGAAAGGGACTAGATGTACGCCTGTCGTTGGCCTTAACCTTGAGCACCATACAGGTGACAGTACGATTTAGCTCGGAGAAATTCCAGAAGGGACGATAGATGGCGACACCACCGATCTTAACCACCACAATTTAGGCATGGAACTAAAGGGGAGGGAAATATTCTTCAGTCCCCTGCACTCGTGATTCAGCCCACAAGACTTTCGGACACACTGATTTAACGAGCGTGTACTCCGTGTGTACTCAGAGGGTATTTGGTAGCATCGGGCATTTAAATCAGGCCTTCCGGTCTGGAGTTCGATGCTGTAACCCAGTGTTTCTCAAACTTTGGGGCGCGCCCCCCTTGAGGGGCGTGACAACCGTACGAGGGGGCACGAGCATATTGAAAAGTTAAAAATAAAAGATTTCTTAAAAATTGTTTATTTACTGGAAGTGAAAAAAAACAAAATACATTCTGACGTAAAGAAAAATAAAATACACATTTACACTGGTATATTACGCTTATATATGTATCAGTGTGCAACACAATGTGTATTCTATAATTATAATTTAACAATACTAAGTTAAGAACAAGTTTAATAATTACCAGTGCCCCCCCCCGCGGGACTGTTATATATAAAATTACATACAAAAATTAACATTTATCTTTATAATTTGTACGATTTATAATTAATCCTTTAACTGAGGATTAAAAGTTACGCGATTCGCTTCTCAGTGCCAACCGTTTTCCACGTAGGCGTGCGCATGTGACGTATGGGGGGGAGGAGGAATAAAGAAGCAAATAATCTGAAATAAGTAAATCCTTCGCAAACACTGTCAAGGTCCTTTTATTGCATTCCAAAGTCTTCGGAATAATTTTAAGGATAGCGTGCAGAGAAAAGATCGTACTTAGGAAAGACGTATATATACGTCCGGGGAAATTAACGCTTTGACTGAACGAGACGCTTATATACACCGGTGGCACTTACGAGGTTACGGTCGTATCGTAGTTTTAGTGTCAAAGTATAGTATTATTGAATTCAATGCATTGTTATTGTATGAGGGGGGGGGGCGATGAAAATTATCATTGAATATTGGATTGCGAAAAATGAAACTTTGAGAAGCACTGCTGTAATTACTAGGCTACCCACGGCCCTTAAACACTTTTATACAACGAGTTACTCATCTGCCCCCGTAGTCGTTGGAGTGCAGTATTCTGTTCAGCATTACAGCTCCTTTGTCGATCTTCACCAAGAGGGTGAGAGGCAGGAGATTCGCTTTTTGCTTGCAGGAGGTGGGAAACCTGCAAACTCAGTATGGCGGCAGCTGTTAAACGCGAAGCAAGATCTATGAACGGACAGAGTGCTTTCAACAGGGAAGAAATTCTTTATGTGACTACGAAAGATTGGGCAGTCCATCAACTTCAAACACTGAGGAGAATGGGTGAAGGGCTCATGCGTCTTTTCTTTAACATGTTCTTTGGGTTCTTTGGGGCCAGAATTAATGGCGACTCTTATCCAACCAAATCCAAGAATTGAAGCATGAAGGAAAGATGCAAATTAGGAAGCTTTTAAATATCAGAAGTTAGAGTATGCGTGGTGGCAATTGGTGTAATGTAAAGATAATCCGTGGTTCAAACGTGAAGAGGTTTTGGAAAACGTTACGTGGTGGCTAACGGAAATTATATGTGATAAAGAGCAATTAAGTCAAGGTACATACCATTGTACTCGAGTAATTATGCAACTTCATCTAGGATTATTGTGATCGCTACTTCAGACTACATCAAGGTAGGATTGACTATTTAATATTAGGATCTGTGATAGTATTGGAATTGAGTTTAGACGAGTCAGTTATTGATAGTGGTCCGGGTTAAGTAATTTCGGTAATATTTATATATTGTGTGTTTTGCCACCGTAGAGAGATTCTCTCACATATATTATTATAATCTGATTTGTTAAAGGTTTAAGTTAAAAATCTTAATAAAGTCATATTAAGATTATGCAGGTTCCTAGTTCTTGAAATTAATCCTACACCTCTAACTCACGCTGATAATCAAGGGGATGTTCACCGGGGGGGCGACATCACAAATGTGCAAGTCATTGAGGATCTTATTGATGGAAGGGATAGCTAATATCCAGCGTGGGTATCACACCTTTCTCAAATAAAAAGCGAATCATTACCCTCCTTTCCACTTTGGCAAAGATTGACAATGAAGCTGCTATGTTGAACTATTTGCTACACCCCCAACGACTGCGAGGGAAGACGAGTGACACGTTGCGTAGAAGTGCTGTCGACTGCTTCTCTTTCAGAGATGGATGCTAGCATTGTTGACAAACCTTGGAAAAAGACCTTTTTGACCTTTCTGCCATATATACCCATGGAGAAGCGGGAATAAACCTAAAGCGAGGTTTTAAGATCGTACCATGTTAGAATTAGATGCCTTACCTGTGAATTTTACAGCAGATTCTCATCATGAAATTGTCAAAATGAATTAAACTTGCGTTTGGAGGAAAATACTGTTAACGATCAAAAAGTGCAGCATTTGATTGAAAAATTTCGGTCTGAAGATATTTCCCTACCAAATGCACCACGCAGAACAGTGCTTCTCAAACTTTCAATATTTGCAACCCAATATTCAATCATTATTTTCATCGCATCCCCCATACAATAACAATGTATTGAATTCAATAATACTATATTTTGATATTAAAGCTACAATTACGATAAAAACCTGTTAAGTGCCACCGGCGTATATAAACGCCTCACTCAGCTTTTTCCCCGGACGTATATATACTTCTGTCCAATGTACGATCCTTTCAGTGTACTGTTATCCATAAAATTATTTTGAAGGCTTTGAAAAATTATAAAAAGACATTGCCAGTATTTGCGAAGGATGCACTTATTTCAGAGAATTTGCTTATTTATTCCTTTTCTTCCCCCTTCCCCCGATTCGTGACATATGCTCGCCTACGTGGAAAGCACAGGCATTGGGGGCAGAATCGCGTAACTTTTAATCAACAATTTTGGGATTTATTGTAAACCATACAAATTATCATGCTAATTTTTGTATAGAATTTTATGCATGACAAGACCATGGGGTTATTGGTAATTATTGTACTTGTTCCTAACTTCGTATTGTTAAATTAGTTATAAAATACATTGTGTAGTACTGATACATTTATTAGTGTATTATATCAGTATAAATGTGTATTTTATTTTTTATTATGTCAAAATGCATCTTTTGTTGGTTTACTTTCATTAAATTAATAATTTCTTTAAAATAATCTTCTATTTTCGACTTTTCAATGGGCTCGCGCCCCCTGCAGAGTTATCACGCCCCTCAAGGGGGTGCGCCCCACAGTTTGAGAAACACTGACGTAGAAGACCCAAAACACCTGTAAAAATGATGCTATGAAAGTATCGGTGGAAACAAATCCGATTTTACCTATTATACTGCCAATATATTTATAAAAGGCAAGACAAATTATACACCCATCGGCATGGCTCAATTCTTCACGATAACGCTCTGCCACTACGTTGTACAAAACAATTGCGACATTAAATGAATTAAAATTTCAAATTCAGCATCACCGGAATTTTCACCAACCGACTTTCAGTTTTTTAAGCATTTAGAGCAATTTTTGCAGATATGAAAACGAAGACATTCTGATAAATTCTATATCAGAGTTTATTTATTCCAAAGATCAGAATTACTTTAAGAAAGGCATTTACGCATTAAAATTCGTTGGGAAAGGTGCATTGAGAGCACCTTTCCAACAACTAGAGTATATTTTGATTGAATAAACAGCTTTTTTAAAAAAGGTTAAGTGGTTTTATATATTGACTGAAAAATCCAACATCTGATACGTACTAACCTAATATTACTAAAAACCGGCATACATATATATATATATATATATATATATATATATATATATATATATATATATATATATATATATGACATGTTTCGAGTCAGAATCAGACTTAATTTTAAAAAGGAACTTTATTCAATGAATTCTCGATATAATATGACGCTAAGAGGTAGAGAGAAAAAAGAACGCCGCCATAGTGTAATCTTAAGTGTTTTACCACTTAAACCCAGATGTGAGAAGCACCTCTGATTTTATGAGTGTACTTGAAAGTTAATGCTGCCATATCGGGCCATTAAATATAATGATCTGGGATCAGAAATGTTTAGTGGTTAGGTCATATGTTTCGGAGAAATAATTGGATGATTAATTTAATATTTGAAGATGTAATGAAAAATAAAAGTTAAGTGCTATATAGGGAATTTAATTTTAAATCTAATTCAATTATCCTTACATATATAAGTTCGTGGGGAAAGTAAGGAATTTCTTTATGTGGATCATTATTTAGATAGTTGATGTAATATGGATATTATTGACGACACAGATTTTTTTGACAGATACTCCAATTTATTATACATTTTGACACACACAGAAACAATACCCGTGACTTCCTATGATAGGTGAAAAATATCGCTTGATAAATTCTGATGTAATCTTATAAAAAAATGCAAGCTGTTAATTTTCCGAGATATCCGATTACGACTAAATCCCGTCAGGTGGGCAAGCAATAATTATTTATGCGTGAGTCCTGAAAGCCAGGACCATTACAAATTAAAATGTTATTCAGGATGAAATTAAAGAGAGTCATTACATTTATATAATTTCCATGCCATCATTTTGTAAATATTCAAATTCAGTGTTCACCACTGCTTAAAATTTTTTTTTGAGAAACTAATTATTGCCGTGATAAATTATCCTTTATTTAATTGTATTTTTCAGTATGATTAGGGTTAGAGGCAAAGTTTAAAAAAAACTCGCCAAAAATATATTTAAAGGAAAAAAGGGAGAAAAAGAAAGAAGAAAAGAAAAAGCTGGGGGGGGATATATATACACATGTAGAAGCGTGAATAAACCTATAGCGAGGTTTTAAGATCGTACTATGTTAGAATTAGATGCCTTCCCTGCGAACTTTACAGCCATTTCTCTTCATGAAGTTGTCAAAATGAATCAAACTTGCACCACCCCGGGGACCAATTTCAACATATCTTGAAAAAGAGAGAGAGAGAGTGGAGTAAAGAAGGAGATATAGTAATAAAAAAAAGTTTTTCCTGGTATTTTTATTATTTTTATTTATTCCTCTAGAAAACATTTCTTCGTTTGGTCGCAGAAAATATTTTTTTATTCATTCATTTATTTATTTGCTTTTTTTTATGAAAAAAGGGACAAATAAATATAAATTTTGCACGCTTTTCAATCCTCATGCTGGAATGTAGGGGGTATATATACGCCCCCGTTATCGCCCCCCCTCGTAAAAATCGAAAGTAAGATAGTGTGAACTTGTGATTTTCTACTACTTCTTTTTTCAGGTCGTGTATTTTGTAGAATGAAATAAGGCAACGAACGCTGTTCGGAATTACCAAAAGATATTTTTCGATACTTTTCCCCACTCAAATATTTTTGTGAACCTTACTTTTCAGAGCGGGGTTATGTAAATTTAACTCTTTTTTTTTATCTCACCCTCCTCCGACATGGGCTGTGGAGCGTATTGAGAAAGCCGACAAAAAATGAAATAAAAAAAATAAATGATGGCTGTTTTATATTTTTTGAGCTTTAACCTGCACCGTATATCTTATTTAGATTCTCGCGTATCATCCTTGTATTATTATTATTTTTTGCGTGTTTATTCATGCGGTGTTCCAAAGAAGGCAAATATACTATCGTACAAAGAATATATATCTATCATTATTTGTACAAATATCACAACTTTTAGAAATGCAGAATATTTTACAGAGTAATTTTCATTGTGCATCTTATATACTAGAAAAAACCTCTAAAAAAGAAAAAAATCCGTTTTTTAAAAATAAATTCTTGTTAAAAATGTTTTGAGAAATTTAATTACATATTTTTTTAAAAAATATAAATTTTGACAAAATGGCCTTATATTTCCAAATATAAACCGAAAAAATGTTTTTCTTTAAAAATTTACCCAAAATTCGAGCCCCGTATATATGTTACCTTTAAAGAGTGAAATCCGTTATTTCAAAGAATAACTATGATTTATAACAAAAGGTATTCTATAGAATAACGATTACTTGATGGTTAAAGTATGAAATATAGTACTTGAAAGTTCTCTGAACAGATTTTTACGGTTTATAATCAGTTTTGAACCGCTTATAGCAGCTTTGCTATGACTCGGGTGTGTGTACCCTTCATTCCGTTTTTTTTAAACGTAAAATTTTGGCTGTGTATGTATGTTAGCATTTTACATTTTGGATTATTAATAAATATTTTTGCAACCTGTTTCCAAGTAATGACATCTGAAGGAATGGGTAACATACCTGCAAGAAAGATTTAATGCAAGAGCGATTCGAATCTTTATTAAATAAGCGTGAGAAAAAGGAAAACAGTGCTGTCATTACTCGTAAAAAATTATTAATTTTGATAGCATAAGTAAAAAAGCTAAAACTGCACAGAAAAAAGTACCACGTGACTATTGGTCACTCCAGAATTATCATATTCTTAAAATTCAAGGAGTAGGGCAGTTAAGGGGACATGGTACGATTTAAGCAAAATTTTTTAATTTAATGATTTTTTAAATTTTTTTGGTTGCCTTCTATGTAAGTATACTATGTTAAACAGATTTTGTGCCCAAAATTTCATAAAAAGCTATCTGTGTAATTTTTTATGGAAAAAACTTAAAATTTATGAAGTGATTTTAAAATGCTACTCCTACAAAAATTAACGTACATGCATGGAATTTGATTTACAAGTACGTCAAACTATGTATAGTAAAAGCCGGTATAGATTTTGCGTTAACGTGATTGGTATTCATACAATACTTCTTTTTATGAATGTCTATTGAAAATTCCTTAAAAAATAAATAAATTCTGAGTACCATTATTTAAAAAAAATAAATATTGCTTTGATTCAAAAATGCATACCAACTTTTGTTACATGTACTATTAGCAATACGTAAAAAAAAATTTCGAAGCATTAGGCGCAATAGAAAAAAAGCCTTAGTATTTTAAATGAAGACCAACTAGTGATTTTATCTTTCTGATATAAGTCAGTTTAAAGTTTTGATTTGCCATATGGATGTGAATAAAAACGAGCGTGAAAGCTATCATAATTCTACGTTTTTAAGTTTAGAGCTTTCAAATTTTGTGAGGTTATAGAAAAGTATATAAAAAAAATTAGGCTAAAAAAATTTAATTTGACTTTTTGACCGATTTTGGTCAGTTGAATCGTACTGTGTCCCCTTAATTGTACCAGCAACAGATGCAAAATATGTTTTTTCCCCTTCCTGTTTGACTAACGTTTTAGGAATATGATCATTAACAAATTATATCATCTGTTTTTCCTTATTGTTTATCAATTAATCAGTCGCAATAGGAATAAAATTTATTTTCGGAGAGGTTTTAGCTATATTTAGGATCAATTAATTTATAAAATAACTTAATAAATTTCTTATTTTTTACTTTAATGGTTTACCATTAGTTATTTCATAGAATAAGCAGTTAAGCTAAATAACTAGGTTAAGTAGGAAATTTTTACCTATTGTATACATTAACTGACTTCTTTAGTTTTTTCATGAAATAACTGAATTATACACTTAAACGGTAACAAATATACCGAATTTTTTTTAAAAAAAACTCAAGTATTTAACATCTTGAAGGCGAAAATTTTACTAAGAAAGTAAAACTTGTATAGTATTTTCAATTCACTTGCTGTAAAGAAAATGCCAGATGCCAACGATGATAAGTTTTACTTCTGGTAATATTATCTTAAAAGCTAATACTTTTTTTTCTATTCATTCATTTTTTTGTACATTGTCTGTGCTGGTCATAAATTCTGCACCATTCTCTTTTGTTAGTTTGGAAAACGAGTGGGGAAAATATTCGTATAAGAAATGTAATCATCGATCTATATATATTTTGTTGTGTATTACTTATGTTTTATAAAGGTCAAAAATATTACTGAATCTACTTTAAAGTCGAAGAAATATATTTCACGTACGATTAAATTATTTACGATTTTTACGAAGTACATACAACATTTCGAAGTACAAGTAATAAAACTTCGAAATAATGTATGTAAAATACCGACTGATAATGAAATTTCATACTTCAAGGAGCATTTGTACTTTAAAAAAAATTGGAATCATCACACACACACTAGATCTATCCAGATCCCCCCGGCCATTTCTTCTATTATTTGAAACCGTAAAGCCCAAACATATCAACATGCTAAGATTTGAGAACTCCCAGACGTACATTTAAAAATGACAGCTAGTTACATTTGTCATATGACGTGTATTACTCAAAAAAATCCTTCAACTACTATCAATTATAGTAGTATAGTAGTCATATTCAGGCCATGTAGTAGAAATATAAAACACAAGTAGTATAGTAGTTAAGTAGTATAGCAGATTGATACTCAAAGCTTTTCGTAAGGTGAAAAGTAAAAACTTTTCGGAGAATAAAAAATAGTCAGAATTTTGAGGAAATGTTTTTTTAATTGTAATAAATAAACCAAAAATTCAAAAACATTTGTAAGCAACGTGGGATTATAATAATTAACAACTATAAATGGAACGTTCTAAATAAATAAGAAGAACACTAATAATTAGTACTTCATAAACAACAAAAGATAATAAAAATAAGAACAATGACAATGACTTGAGATTTTTGACTTGAAAAACCACAAAAATGTATCGTTGAAACAGACAATTAACAGTTTCAAAAGAGTAATAAGATTGGAAAATGTAATTCTTAAAACATTTTTTACGAACTTAACCATTGGACTCTTTAATACAAAGTTTATTCATCGTATGTTAATTTAAAATATTGACATTTTACGAAGTACTTTTTCTTGAGCAAAAAAATATTATGTCCTAACTCCACATTAATCAAAAGTAAAATCCCTTTTTTTTAAAAAAAAAAAAAAGCTTCTATGTCGTTAGTATTAAAAAATTCTCCAAACCACTCCTACCCGTCATTATTACCAAAACTCATTACAAGAAAAGTATTTAACCACTGTTAAAAGACAAAGCTCGCATTCATATATTATTTGGACACTTGCCGAAATAAGAAATCTTTTTTCCTCTAAGGAATTGCAAGTGTTTAGAGAAGGTATAAGTATAGTACAATATTAATAGAAAAAGCAAGATTAACTATTGCTGAAATGCGCCCTATTTTCAAAGATTTGTGCCTTTCATTTAGTTTATTATTTCTAAAAATATCTTTTTTTATAGTAATTTTATTGTCTTAATAAGAAAAAAAAGCAGATATAAGGAAAGCATTTCTTACATTTTTCTAAAAATTATATGGGGCATCGGATGGAATTGAGCTGAATTGCTTCTATAAAACAGTTTTTCCTGCAAGTACGTCTTTTAGGCAGGTAAGTCGCTCTAGTAGCGCAATAACAACGTAGAAATGTATAGATGTTTGCAAATTCTAATCTTTTAGAAATCTGAATACGAAATATAAATAATATCTGAATTATCTGTTCTTCAATGGCTTTATATAAAAAATAGAAATATTTAGAAATCAAAATTTTTTAAGAGGAAAAATTTTATATTGACACAATTTTTTTAAATCGAAAAGAAATATATATGTAATGTAGCGATAGGTGAATGAGATAAGCTTAAGAAACACACACGCACACAACTGTAAAATCAATTCCAGAATTATAAATCCGACAAGATATTTGTTTTACATTTATTATGACACAGAATTGTCTTAAGGTGACAGAACACCCTTAAAACTCAATTTTTGATCTAAATATCGATTTTTCGTTTTTGGTCATATATTAAAATGCAATTATTATCTTTATAAATCTTCTTAAATTTTGTTTCTATCTTAATTAGAAGCCGATTTATAGTTTTTTTTTAAATATTACTTGATCATGAATTTCTCTGACAGAAAATGGTTTTCTGCTAATCGGAACTGGCCCAAGTTGTTTGTTTAAGTTTCTCTTTCATGGTATATGACATGAAATATGTGAAGGTCTCCTTGGACCTCACTTTGAGAACGAGAATAAATAGGATTCAGATAAGAACCAGTAGCCATTTTTATAAACAACTTACTTTATTTGGTTATTTTATCCAAATAGAATCAAAGACTTATTAACAAATATATCTAACTAGTATTATGAAGTTTTAAAGGTAATATCCTTTAAATTAACTTAATTAATGATCCAATTAATTAACAATTAAATAACGATCACGCAGAGATTACTACGGTAAGAGATCCCAGAATTATATTCTATGTTCTTATTGAACATTTAATTTTAATTTCATTCGCAATAATAAGACTAATATTTACCACACTGCAATTCAGCTCAGCTCAGCTCAGCTTTTATCTGAGATTAAATCATCCAACAAGAAATCTTCAATTTAACTTCACTATAACTTTCTGCTTCAATCTCTATCTCCTACTGCTCTAACTTTACTATTCCGTTTGACTTAAATACTTTATCTAATCTGCATAACAAGGAATCCTGTCCGCTTTTTGGAGTTGATTGGAAATAGGTAGGGAATTAAATTTCCCTAAAAAGGACGACTCAGAAGGTTAATGATAAAGTTCCGTATAGATTTGTCACAAATATTATAATTAATATACAAATATTTAATCAGAAATTAAAGAACATTTCAAAATAATACCTCTAAATAAACCCCCTATAAAATACCCCTTTGACAGTAAAAAAGTACACTAAAGAAACTTTTCTTGGGTGTTTTTCTAATTTTAGAGACCCATAAGGTCATAAATATGTATTTACAGGCAAAATTCAGGTTAATTGAAAATTTTTTTTCAAAGGTCGTATAAACATTTAGATAAATACAGAATCCGTGAATCGATTCGTAACGCAGTCCCAAAACAAAGAAACATAGAAAAATTTTAAGAGCACTTAAAAAGAAAAAAAAAAGTGTTTTAGAAGTTAAAGAGGGAAAGAATTATAAATATGGTGCATTTTAATAAGAAAATAAGTGTTTTCCTGTAATCAGATTAGTTTAATGTTATTTTTGTCGTTTTCTCAAAATGAGTTTCTTTTTTTACATTTTTTCTTACCGCAAAACACAATATCTCAAAAAGTTATGCTTGAATGAAATAAAAAATTTATATGTATGTTTTTTAAATACTTACACAGGGAATAGACCATTCTTAAGATTTTATGTTGAGTATAAATTTTTTTATAAAGTAATAAAATGAAAATTACAATAGCTTTTAAAGAAAATTTCAAAGTTCAGAAGCTCGAAACACAATAACTTCCCATGTAATGGTTATATTACCAAAATAAGAGTTTATTCCCTGGATAAGGTTGTATGCTATATTATTTAATTTACAAAATGTCAATATATTTATTTTCTTTTCAGTTATCACGTTTTGCGTAAAGTCTTATTTTTGCTTATTTTTTTATAATATACCCCTTCGACAGAAAAAATGTACACTAACAAAACTTTTCATGGGTGTTTTTCTAATTTTAGAAACCCATAAGATCATAAAATATGCATTTACAGGCAAAATTCAGGTTAATTCAAAAAAATTTCTTCGAAGGTGTTCTGTTAGCTTAATATTAACAAACAGAAACAACAATATCAATACAAACCCAAGAAGAGATAAATCGGAGATATATTAAAATAAACTTTACTTCAAGAAATATTTTAAACTAGTGGATGATAACTGAACAGATTTTTAGTTTTGGTTTCTAAATTTCGATTTCGGTCAGAATTTACGAACTGGAAGTGGCATCTGATTTTACTAAAACAGTTGCAACTTTTATTTCAGCCGATGAAAAATAAAAACTTGGTATTTTTATAAAGCTAATAAGATAACCTATAAAATAAAATCATAAAATATTTTGTCAATTTTGTCCAAATATTTCACGATTTTAAGGTAGTCGAATATCTTAAGGGAACCAGGACATGCTCGAAAAAGTAAAATGCCAAAATTAAGACCCTTTGTTTATGAGACACATATCATTTACAATTTCCAATAGAGCTTAGATTCTTTACGTTCTTAATAAAGATAATTTAATTATTCTGTAGAACTACAAATAAAACTTTTTACTCCCAAAGGTTTTTTTTTTTGCTACTTAATTTAACTAATACATAATTTTTGAGGACTCGTAATATATACTTGTGTTTAGGTACTATTTTTTAAAAAGGTATCCTTTTTTATGGAAAATATTTTTTACACATATATAAAAAACAATACATAAAATACAGTGAACCCATTTTTTAGTAAAATGTTAGTACAGTTTTTTAAAATTATGAAACTTTGAAATTTTTTATTTTTCTGCTTTTTTTATGCATAAAACTATTTTTAAAAATTAGGCACTATCTTAATAGATAAAAATAGGTTCACTATATGCATAGACATCTTGTATAGAAGTATAAAAAAATCTGAATCATATAGTGCAATAGTTTTTTTTTTTAAAAATGTACCTAAATGCAAAAAATATTCTTTGAGAAAAGTGAAAAACTAAAAAAAAAAAACCCAAAATTTTCACATATTATACACTTGATTAGTAGTTACTTGTCTATTTTTATATGACTAATAATAATCCTTAATCATTTTCTAGAGTAATAAAAGTAATTTTAAATTCATATGTTTTTTTCCTTTGTTTTTGTTAACATGAACACAATTTTCGAGATCTTGTAATACATATTTTCATGTATAGGTACCATTTCTTACAAAAATATTCTTTGACTATACAAAAAATTTACACATATATATACAGCAACATATCAAACATAATTAACTAGTTTTTTAACGAATTAATTGCATAATTTCTTTAAAATAATCATAAAACCTTAAAAATTATGAAAACCTTAATTTTCTTTTTGCACGTATAAATTCATTTTTTAAAAACTAGGCATTACATACTAAAAGATATTTTGTTCACTATATATAACGTTTATATAGATCAAACACAGGGAAAACTATTTAAAGTTCAAAAGGGTGTCAAATAGGGCGTGGTCATTTGTTTACATTTTTATTTTTCATATTTTAGGGCTATTTTATCAACAAACATATAAGTATCATAAATTTTTAGATTCAGAAAAATAAGCACTATTTTTTAGAACTAAAATTGAAAAATCGATTTTTTCAAAGTATACGATGTCCCTGTTCTCTTAACTCAGTGGTTCCCCAACTTTTTTAACACCTGGACCCCTTTTCATAGGCAAAACTTGCCCACGAACCTGTTTTTATAGCCAGAACTTACCCAAGGACTCCATTTTAAAATCAAAACTTTCCCAAGTGAAAAAGCTACATAAAAACATTGCATAAAAATTACAAATTAAAAAAATATTTTGTTGAAGAATTATTTATTGAAATTATAATTTTTGCTTAAAATAAAATAGAGTAGAATAAATTAATGGATGAATTTGATGAGATGTTATGAGTGTACTTATGTCCCTCTCAATATCTGTAAGTAGCAACCACAAATCTCTCCTCACGAGCACTAGTATTTAGTCAGTTTCTTTTTTGGTGTGTGAAGAGATTTTTACGGCACTGAATCCACGTCTTCCAAATTGGAAGATGAGAAAGTAGTCAACAACTTCTGTATACTAACCCATAGTGCTGGATATAAATTGGGATCTGATTTTGTAACTAGAATTTTTGTTTTATTTGTTCAAACATTAGTTTAAGCTCCTCATTTTTGTGGATACTTCAATAAGAAGCTCCAGTATTAGTATGGATTCATCTGTGTTTGGGATCTGAGTTAGTCCACGCTCAAAAGGGTTCCACACCCAGTCATGAATATCCAAGTGAATTATTGTTATTTATTTAAATTTCTATAAAAATAAAAATGGAACAACATTTTTTATTTTTATTAAATTTTTCGCGCACCCCCTGACGTTGCTCAGAGACCCCCAAATGAATTTTAATTTCCCACGGACCCCCTGAAGAATATCTGATTTGGATGTCCCATATCGGGGACCCCCCACGGGTCCCCGATATGAATTACAGTCTTAACTCTTCTAATGTCTACAACGACAGATTTATTATCACAGCACATAGACATATAAAAATCCCATTAAAGTTTTAATAAATTATGCTTAAATAAACGAATAGACAGAACTTCATTGGAAATTATTAATAATAATCAGTGAATGTTATTAAAGTGCATTATTCATCACATTTACCAAATAACGTGATTATTATAAATAACTGGCGATTATTAAAATTTGTTAGATTTATTACTTTAACGATAATATATACCGTAAAATGCGGCGTATAACACGCATCTAAAATTTCAAGCAGTGTTTTTTTCATTTTTAGATATATTCACCGTATAACGCGCACTCTTTTTTTAACGAAGGAACCTGTAATATACGTAGACAATGCTGTTACATTTTAAAGTAATTTATTCGAGGTATTATCCCAGGATTTTTAACAAAATAGTATACTTCGAGAACTATAACCCTTTAAGTTCATTAGGTATGTCATTTCTTTCAATAAACAGTATTCCGATCTATGTAGTGAACTAACTTTTTTTATGCTCAGCTTTTTCTTTTTGAAGCTATCATTTCTATACCCGGTGTATAACACGCGCCCTTAAACTTTGGTCATATTTTTTGTGCTCATTGTGATTGTAAAACGCCGGATTTTACGGTATGTAAACACAATGCAATTGCGACACACACGCACGCACGCTCTCTCTCTCTCTCTGTCTCTCTCTCACACACACGATCATTTTAAAATGCTTCAGGCCGGAAAAAATCGGGACCCTCATAATTGCATAGCATATTTGAAAACTTCTCAAGCTAATGAATTCTGTAATACAAATCCGACAAGAATTTTTTACTTGTATTTAGTACGACATGCTTCGATTTCAGCAAAGACAAATACCAATATCAACAAACACTAAAACAGAGATAAATCCAAGATATAAACACACAACAGGGAGCCTTCACATTCCATCCTAGACCTTACAAAACACACATACACCTCTTCCAAAATCCGATCAGAGAAACTTCAACACAAAGCTTCAACTACTTCTCAACCCGTATTCGCCGCACCGAGATTTACATCGGAAGCCGACGTCAGCACCAGTGAGCACGAATGGCGTTTTAATCCACAGATATTGCACCATTTAGAGGCGAATCACCGTTGTTGGAGCAAGAGCGAGGAGGGGAATGACATTGGGACATAATTGCAGGAACTATTGAGCAACTATGCGTATTGTCCTGCCTTCGCAGTTCCATGTGGATTTGCATGAATTTCTCTCGCCCTCCCCATCATACCCGGGTAACGCTATCAGGGGTAGACAGACCGGGACCACATTCTGTAAAGGGACGCTTCAGTAGATGGTGTATATGGAGTTGTTGAGGATCATGGTGGGTTTGTGTCGATGAAGGAGGACATTGAAAGGGAAATGAGGGGCATTTAAATAGGGAATTGATACTAAATCGATGCGATGGGTTTCGTACTGTGAATTAAATGTCACGAAATTCCCATATGTAGTGCTATTTTATAAAGTAATATAGATAAGTTTACAATCAAATGCGTAGAGTGAAAATAGTTTTATTACATATTGCTCTTCACTGAATAGATAAGATGTCGTTAAGTTTGAAATCTATCTGAGAATAAACCAATCAATTTCCAGAAGACGTTATTACATATCTTGTAGTGATAGGGATTTTTTAGAATCAATCTATACCTGTGGCTTCCAAACTTACTGTGCCCATGGACCCTTTTTATACCAAAAATTTGGCCCTGAACCCCCTCTCTCTAATGAAATAATTCTATTTCAACGCATTGTAGAAAAATTGCAAACTTAGAAGCTTTGATGTCCGAAAAATGATATATGAAAATAATATATTGATAAATATTAGATAACAAGGCGATATTTGTAAATTAACCTTAACAAAAGTGCAACTTTGATTTATAAATTTATGTACAAGATATTCATTGTATTATTAAGCTACGTAAAACGTACTTTATCAATGGGCTCAATGCATGTGACGTCATAGTCACATGATAGTGATGGCTACGTGATTTCAGCCAATCAATTCAAAAACTCATGTGACGTCATAGTCACACGATAAAACTATCTTGTGTTTCCAGCTAATCAGTTCCACGCGCTCGGTGTTGCCAAGTTTTGCTCTTTGCAGAAACTTTTTCTTAAAAAGTACATTGTATACAAAAATGCATTTCATTTAAAAGTATAAATAAAATACTATTTTTTTTAATTTAAAAATCTTTTTGAAGAATTTTTTCCCCAACATTTAAACATCTTTACTCAAATATGAAATTTGAAATTTGTGATGTGAGGTTTTACAAATTGAACAACAGGTACAGCTAGTTCAATGTTTGTTTTGAATTCAAAGGAAAACACGTGTTTGTTTTTATCATGTGACGTCATGAATTGAGTCCATTATCCCGCCAGCACTCGCGCGGTGTTCCGTACACCCCAGCAACAAGAAAATCCCCCAGGATTTCAAAAAGAATGCTAGAACCACAATTTTTCTGTAGCTGCACATTTTAGGTCATTGAATCTTAAGGGGCCTGATGCAATCCTTCTTTCTCGAACGATTGAATGTAATGACCTTCAAAAGTTTATCAGGTTGAGAACTCCCGCGAGGGTTGAGCATATGTGTACAGCCTGCTCTGAATGTTTTGAAAATGATTAAAATACTATTTTTCTACTTTCTACAATCATTATCTCATTAATTTATAAAGTATATTTATTTACTGGTATATTTGTTTTACTGGTTTATGAAAAAAGCCATAAATTAGTAATGTTTAAAAATGAAAATTTTACATATGCCTAGTTTAAGTCAATGTTAGAAGTCTGTTTGTATAACGTGTAGAGGAAATTTATGTTTATTTTGTATAATACAAAAAGCATCTTGTACATGTATAAATATGTATCATAAGAGCTTAATTTATTTTCATAATTAAATACACGTGTTAAAGTTTGGGGGTGTTCTCTACCCCGCGAGTTGACGTTAGCAAAACAGGCGCGAAAGTGACCGCGGGTTAACAATGCAGTGAAATCGTTTAAAAGTACAGGAAGCTGAGGGGACTGAAGTATTTACTTAGTCTTAAAAGGATATTGCAAAAAAAAAAAAAAATCATATATTCAACAAAATGCAGTTTATTGGGTGTTTTTATTTACATGATATGTGTATATGTATTTAATTTTTGAAACCAATTTTGAACGATATCTCAAATGGATTACAACCCAATCAAATTATTTTTGTGTGTCATCTATCTACGAAAGGCTAAGTTAATATATCGAGAATACTCTTAGTTTATTTCATTGAAACGGTCGAATGATTCGGTTCGTAATTTATTTTTAAATATTATTATTAATTTAATAAAATTTGTCCCTTCTAAGGTGGCAGCACATACAAAGGGGTCGCTTTACACAATGGTTGAGAAGTATCCTACTGTTTAGAAAATGATCGGAACTTTATCTATTCTCTTTCGGACACTTCGTTTGAAGGAATCAAAGGCTGGTCAGACCTCTATACCAACTGAGTCATCAATTCGGAAAAAGTTCGTTATATAGAGGTTCTATCTATTAATATATATTTTATAAACCCCATAAAAGAAAAAATAAATTCATAGGAAATATATTAATAAAAGATAGTAAATTGTTATAACTTTTTTTTAAAATTCATATATGTTTATTTATATATCTTACCCATCAAAGAAAGAAAAACTGTTTTTAAAGGAAAACAAGAAAAGAATTTCGAAGGAATTCATTTGTATTTTTTCAATATTGAGAAAATAATTTTATACTAAAAGTCAAGGTGAATTTTCAGGACATTTTTATAATTTAAAGCATACAAGTAATATTAAACATACATTATTTTATAAGCACAGAATACGGAACACGAGAAAACTCCATTGAGTGTGAGGGGATATCGAAGATATTTCTAGTAGTGGTGCAGCAGGGTTAAAGGTTGCATTTCTTGGGATGAAACGTCCCAGAGCTCTATTTATAGCTTTGGGTGAGATTAGGGATAAAATAAATCCAGTTCAGATTATGACTACCATAGAAAAAAGAGAGAATAACTCAAAATGTCCGGAAATACTTTACAAAATAGGGGGTTGAATAACAAAGAAAAAAGTTCTTTGTATAGAAAATGCACTTCAACTATAGAGGTTATTTTAGGAAGAAAATTTGAAGAGGAAATGTTCAGGGCTCAGGAAAAAGAAAAGGTTCACTATATAGAAAAATTCGAAATATAGAGGTTCGTTATATAAAAGTTCATTTAGCCAATTCTAAAAATGTTTATTCTTTCCTGTCTTTTTACCTACCCCAAACCACATCTTTTAAGTAGTGGGGTGGATTAGAGTCCGGGGAAGCAATACGT